>JAZKJV010001561.1:197316-797316 GCA_037367405.1 Ottelia alismoides
TGAGGTGTAGAAAATAATTGGGAAAGCGGTTATTAAAATTGATTCATGCATTTTGATCCTAAGCCCACAGATATCCATTTGAAAATGTCGAAGTCGTAATTCAGTTGGAAGTCTCACTGCCACAATAACCCTATTCATTCAAAAGGATGCAAATGATTAGGTTCGAATGCAAACATAATTGTTACCGTATTTTTATCCGTTTTAAGGATATAAATACAAATGTGATAAACGGGGAATATGAAAAATGTGTTACTATATCTTTGGAAATACATATGTATGAATTGAATATTGTTAATAGCATCTAAACTTTATAAATTAATATAAATATAAGGAGAAAATGGGGTTGCCCCCTTTGGGGTAGCTAACTTAGCTCCCATTGTTCCATTTTCCTCATATTTTTTATTTTTTTTGAAAAATAAAATGGAAATTCATCAATATATCCATATATTATGTCATTCTAGTTTTGTGAGAAACAGAGACTCCTACAGCCTTCACCTAAATAGTCATTTTTTAACAGTCACAAGATTTTTTAAAATCGATCATATCTGAATGGATGCCGTAGGAGTCTCTGTTTCTCACGAAACTTGAATGACATAATATAGGGATATGATAATGAACTTACACGATTTTATTTTTCAAAAAAAATAAAAAATATGATTATAATAAGATGGGAGAGCTAAGTTAGCTACCCCTTGGGGTAGCTGCATTTTACCCTAAATATAAGTATATATTATATATACATGTATTGAATGACCTACACACGATGATTACAATTTATATATCCATTTAAAAACAAATATAGATACGGATCACAAAAAAATGATAAATAGATGTCTTAGTAAGCTCGACTCCTATATATCCACACGTGTTTACATCTTTATTAAGAACTTATGCTCACCCTTTCGTCTCTACTGTTCTCATGTTTTGTGGCTCTACTTTAGCCACACGACCACTATCATCATCCTCCTTCATTCAGATGAGCCTTATGGAATATGCATTTTTGTCGTACGGTTCATAAATAATGTTTATTTAAACACTCATGCAAGTATGCAGCAACATAGTAATTAGATATGCGACGAAGTGGTGCGGTAATGTCAAATAATTCACCAATCTGATGCTGGGTCGAGCGTATCCACGAAGGACTGATGTAACATGTAAATATCAAGAATGACAAGAAAAAAATACGAATTTTGTGTTTTGTGCCCGTTATTTATGAAATATATTATTAGCCTCTTTTTAAAAGAGATGGTACGGGTACCCATTGTAGCGAACTGAGTACTTGTTAGAATATGGTAGTAAGTTGGAATGAGTCAGATCGACCTACGGTAATAACATGTCAAGTTAGATCACGATCAAATGGATCAGATACACAGATACTTGTCACGTGAGAACACTTAATATTAATTCCTTATGCTCCTATATAAGGTTTAGCGATTAAGTGCAAGTGTCGTAGCATAATTTTAAAGATCCTAACGTAATCTCAGAGATCATAGGGGCTCTGGTGTAATTGGACATGATTTAGCAAAAAAAGAGGTCATGGCATCAGTCATTCAAACCCGGTCCATTCAACTGAGATGGAGAGGATGCTATCCTTCCATTTGCTAATTATATTCAGAGTAAATTGCAAAAAAAGTCTCTAACTATACGCCCGATTTCAACATCATATATATGTGAACTTTGAAAAATAACGACATGATATCCGATCTTTAAGATTCACACTCAAAGTGGTTCTTGATTATTGAAATTTAGTTGTTCAATTTGTCCTTTTAACCTTAAATCATAACAGCTCAAAACTATATTGATGCAAATATAAAAGATTGGGTACCGCAATTAGTATATTCTAAAGTTCGGATATGATATTGAACATGTGTGTATAGTTGGTAGACTTTTTCTGTAATTCACTCCTACAAATATACATATCAGAAACTGCAAGACATTAACTAAGAAACTTCGTACGAACCATCGCCAAGACCTTTGACCTTATGTATTATTTACCAACATTCACCACATTCCTGTTCTCAAGCACGTGGGAACGAACATAAAGTTGAAGACAGAGAAACAAGGACTAGTCCGAGAGAGAGAGAGATTCACATATTTAGAGAGAGAAAGCGACCATCCCAATAACTCCAGCTCAGATTGATTAAACGAACACCTTAAGGGCCCGTTCGGTAGGAGAATAAGCAGGAATAAGGATGGGGAATAAGGGGGATAAGGGTCTATTCTCCGTTCGGCTGGAGGATAAGAATAAGGAGAATAAGGTGAAATAAAGGTAGGTAAGGTGGGATAAAGATAGGAATAAGAGTGAAATAAGATGAAATAATGGGGAATAGTCGTACCACGGGGAAGCGTGTTGGGGGCTTATTCCCCTTATTCCATTCCTCCTTATGACCCAAACGAACAGAGCCTAAGTCAGAGAGACCAACTCCATCACTTGGACCACCTGTCCCCCCCCCTCTCTCTCTCTCTTCATTCTAATATTCTTATTTATTTCTAATTTAAAAAGTGGGATTAACTAGCAAAGTGGGTGGTTGAGGGCCTAACCAAGTATTTGATTGGAATGCACTGATTCTTCGAAGAAAACTTCGATGATCATTATCATGTTCAATTACACCAATTGTTGGGCGAGACAAAAACACACACCTACTAACTTGGAAGAGTGGTTCTTGCCTCTTAAGGAGGAAGTGACATGGGTTTGAAAAATCCTGAGGAAATATCCGCAGTCTTCACGTGTGAGAGTGTTCACTGTTTTTATGTCACCGTTAAGTCCCCATCAAAATCTTCGGTGATCGCAACGACAAATTAGATATGCACATCCTTTTTTCCAATGCGATTTTATGCTCATATCTGGGGTATCGTCGGTCCGCGCTTAGGTCCTCCATCCTTTATCAAGGAAAACTGATCATAACAACTTGTTAGATTTGAATTCAGTTGGATCTCTTGACAACCACCCAAAATACTTAAGCTTAAACTGTCAAGTAGTAATCTCCATCACTTATAACATATACCTTTACATTGTAAGTTTTCGGCATGAGATTATGTTTGAGGGTCGAGATGTTAGAACATGTTTGCTGGAAACAAGGGATTCATGTGAGATCTTTAAACATGAAGAGAGATCTTGTAATGTGGTCAATTTGAGAAAGGGAAGCTTGCATGGTCTTTGAGTAATACAAATCAAACTTTACTTCCAAAAAAACAACAAAAAATTCTAGAGAGAGAAACGACCGGTCTTGGTTACACGTGCCAAAAAAGGGTCAAGACTGGCACACCAACCCTCTTTCGATTCTCCTACGATTCCAATAAATAATGTCCATGTTCATAAAAAGAGACTAACAACAAATCCATGTAAACAAGTTTACACGCCAAAAAGGTACGTGATGGAGCAATATGCATTCCACCAAGAAGGATCAAGATTCGAACCTTATTGATTATCCTTATTTGATGAGAAGAATATGTCTTTAAGTGATAATGAAGAAATGCATATTGTATGAATGGGGGGTTTAATAGGGTGGTTGATGGGATCACTGTATAATCTCCTCTTCCCCATACATATGTACGTACATACATATATACATACATACATACATTAGTATGAAAAGTTAACATTTTTGCCATTAGATGCATTCCTAACGGACGAGATTAAAATCACTATATTATACAAAAACAGATTCACAATAACCACCGGATCCTTAAATTATGGAAGGTCAAAAAAAGGTAATTTTGGAGCCTAGAGAGGGGGAAATAGCTTAAAATCGAGAGGTTTGGTAAACAAACAAAGATACATATTCTACAAAAATAATATTTTAAAATATAATTGTATTGCGTAGATTCTATACATTAGTATGGTAATATACAAATCAAAATTGTACCCGTACTTGTTATTTTTAAGGGATTGATAATATCAATCCCTAAAATTATGGGAGGTCTATTAAGGGAATAATGACTTAGGAGGATCACACATTTATGTTAAATTTGAGGTATTTGATGTACAAAAGAATGAATGTATTACACAAATCTAGAGCTTCAAATACAAAACAACAAATCATATGGACTAATTTATTTGTGAATTGTACAAACAGAAAAGTTTCTTTAATCACATGTTGACTGTCACGACCCACACCACTAGCCGGGACGAGTGCGATATTTGATCTGTTTCATCAGTTCAACCATAATTAGCACGTCTATAAAAATTTTGACAACAAATCCTCTATTTTATGGACTCCCAAACGCTACCCTGTACCCGGAACAATCTATATAAAACTTTTCATAAAATTTCCACATAATTCACTATCAGAATTACCACCTCAGTCAAAATCTGCATTCATAATAACAAACACCTTTCCATTGATCTTAATGTACAAGCTCCATCTACAGTCATAAGTGCAGATACACTTCTTTTCACTTCACAAAAACATCAAGTCCCTCAAGTTACTAACCATTTTACCTGAAGGACCAAAAATTTGATGCACTGTTACAAAGGTGGAGTGAAAAGACCAACTATCAGCAAAAACTTAATTCCTTCCCTCGCATCCTCTAGGGCTCCTCAGGTGTATCTGTAAATAATGTTTAATAATAGAGGATTGAGTCTAAGCTCAAAATGAGCTTAGACCCAACAAGTGGATCTCAAGCATTTTTGGTACGAAGTATCATCTACTTTTGAAAATAACTTTGCTTGCCATGCAAACTAACATGCATCGCTACTATACGACAATTGTATAAAAGAATAAAAACTGAAGCTTTGTAAATTAATAATGTTGCAAAGAAATTAAAATATCAAAAGGGCTAACTGAAATTAATTTACTAACTGACTGTTGAAAATCTGGCTGAAATGAAATTTTCTATTTTCCAGATGTTATAACAACACCACTGTGGCTAACGTACTACGTCCATGAACACCGAAAAAAACTTAGTCATACGTGTAAACAACGCCAAAGGCCAAAGAACACCCTGCATACGACCCAAAGTCTATGTGCATGTAGAATGCGATCCCAAAGTCCTCTGAATCATATCTGATATTTTCGTAATATCTGATGACATGTTTCAGGATCATATCTGATGACATCACCATATTTGATGGCTAGTTCATGACTATTTCTGAGGACTACTGTGGTGTTTACTATTTCAAACATATTTTATGATCCATAGTATCATAATTGTAAGTTGATAAAACTATGATATTTGAATCATATAGTCATACAGAACTTATCTACATGTATCTAAAAATTTATGTGGTACTAAAGACACATAACTAAGTACTGAAAAATTTATTTGATATCCAACATTCTCAATATACAAACACAAAAATAAGCTTTTCTGTCATATATTAAGCTTGAATAACAATACCAAGTTTACCAAACTGTCATCTCATTGGATAAAAATCAACCTTATCTAACAAAATAGATTGTACATGTAATGATATAATAAAAAGGCATCAAAAGCTGTAATATTGCAATGTGCATGTGAAAATAGGGTTATATCATAAAGTAGGCTTGAAACCACTCATCTGATTTGAGGTTCGATTATAGTCCCATTGAGACTTCTCTTTGTGACTAACTGGAGTCAAAGATCTTCCTAAAATTTTGGAAAATAGATATGCAAGTGAATATTACCAAATGAAACTCTACATGCATGCTAATGTTAATAAGGTAGCCGTCTCTCTCTCTCTCTTTCCACTAATAGTTAAGAGATTTGGCTTGTTAATGCTATACCAATTTGTCATTACTCTCATGCATATTTTTCATTCTACCCTTTATATTTCCTGACATATCATAGTTGGATAATTTATACATGAAAAAAAATATAAAATGAAGTGTATGGTCACTTATAGCTTTGATGGTTGTCTCCAAGAAATCTCTAATCTAATTAATTCTCACTTTGTTAAGCTATCGGATTCACATAAATTAATCAGCTTCCAATATAGCTAGCCTTGAGAAATTGAATATGATCAAAGTACAAGGTATGGATCTTTCAACCCCTACTTAACCATGACCATAAAAAATGATAACTTCTACCAATCAATCATGTATTTAAGATTTTCTTTTAGGCTGCAGATAAAAAAACCATGCCTTAAATATATTTCCATAGATTATTAGAGCTTGATTCACATCTTGTTATAACCTCCCCTATCTCAGATTAAATATCAATAACATGTTTATTGTATTCATCTACCACAATATTCTAGACTTTAAAACTATCTTTTTGTACAAATAATGGTAACCGATGGGCAACTAAAACTACATATTCATTTGTATAGTAATAATTATATAATCAAAATGATTTACATATCATTTCTACATCGCTATCTTAAAATTTTATATGAGAGGTTAGATTTCATAATGTCTTAGAAAACTAAGAAAAAAACACAGTCAGAGTTAAATGTATGGTTTGAAAATATGAGCGATGTAATTCTGCTAATAGTTAATGATAAACATATTAAAATCATTTAAATAATTATTCATTTGTGCTGAAAAAAATATAATTGTCTTCAAGTTGAAATGATTTTCAAAATATCCTTGAGGTTGAATACGAATATTAATAATATATGATTACAACTTCATATTTGCTATGCCTCATTCCCGTATGAAATGACATCTAGATGTATATCACTCTCCACATGACATAAATTAAGATTCTAACCATACTATTTACATATGTACTACCAAATCAAATGAGAAACAAATCACAATTACTAACCTCGGTGAGATCTTACAATCGTCCTCTATACTCTCGCTCTCTCACTCTTTCTAAATTAGTGTACATGGGATTTCCGTTGATGTTTATAAATATATAAGCCCTATTAAAGTGCTGTCGCAACACCGCCCTATACGTTGCAACCTTATCCCCATCAAACTACATGCCATCTTCTTAATTATTAGATGCCATGCACGCACAAAAATTGCTTTCTAGCAAAGATAGAATGTTGTAACCTTTTCCAATCATTAATTAACCATTAAGTTATTATTATTATTATAAGTGTGATTAAATGACAAGAGTCGACCCCCTTCTTTCTTTTTTTATTTTTTTCCAAAAAAACTGTTCTCTTTAACCGAAATCCCTTAGGTTCGTAATAAAAATAAAAGAATGATTGATCTATATTTGCATACAGTCGCATTCAGGTATAATCCTCTACCAGGATATGTTCCATAAAGATTCCGACACACACACATCAATAAACTATAATCGCACATTCTTCATATCCATAAGCATAATATGTGCATTCGGTCTATATTTTTGAGAATACTTATGGTAATATTTATATTCGTAGTATCTGATCATTACTTTAATTACATTCGCATGTATATTCTGAAATGAATATTATAATCCTTGGACTATCATTTTATCTAGGTCTGAATGTTACATTGACATTTTATTAGGAAGGAATTTATGGAAGTTTTGATCGCACGAATAACGCTTTTATGCTATTAAATGAAATGTTTTAAGGGATCCCGGAATACAAAATCAAAACATAATATACAAACACCTACTTTGCAAATACAAACCATAAGCCTCTTTGGTGAATACGAAATGTTTTGAAATATTATAATAATTAGAAAACAACACTTAATTGGAAAGTTGTTATTTAAAATAATGATGGAACACGTTTTTAATTTACTTTGTGATTTGATTTGGGACACATTTTGAGAAAGAACAAATGTGAACGATGATGAGTGGTTAATTTCGGAAATTATCAAATGCATGACACAAAGAGATCTGTTGCCTCCAAAAATACTAATTCTATTTTTGGAATGCTGACGTACACTAGATAAGCAGTTTTGGGAATATAAGGTGGTTTTCATGAGAAACGTAGATGGAAAGATTAAGATGATCCAACGAACCATATAATTGGCCTTCTTAGGGATGGAAGGACCATGTCTCATTGGAAAGATATCCTATATAATTTTAACGGTCTAAACATTGATGCAGCCATGGCCGGTCCCAGGCCCAGGTAAATGAGGAGGGTTGCGTTAGGTAGCCGACAGCCAGCATAAAACAGTCTGAGACAACTTCCTAAATAGTACTTTTTTTATAATAAAATACTATTTAAGAAGTTGCCTCATGACAGTCGGATCTTTTCAACATGGATTTAAGCAAACATACAGATTTCATTGGGGCGTTCCCTGCTTGCGACGTGTTGCATCGCCCGAATGCAATGAAAAATGAGCAAGGGTCGCTACATCGCAGCCTGGATGTAGTTCAAAATTTGCAAGGGTTCCTGCACGAGGAACGCATGCAGGTAATTAAGCTAGTTCCGCTGCATCACCGTCCGAATGCAGTCCAAAATTGTCAAAGGTTCTCGCATAATGGACACATGAGAGTAAAGAAGTTAGTCCAAAAGAGATTGCAACAGAAGTTGCGGATTGGTAGTTGGAATATTGGCACTTTAACTGGAAAGTTGATGGAGATAGTGGATACGATGGAAAGAAGGAAGATTCATATACTGTGTCTTCAAGAGACTAAATGGGTTGGAGAGAAAGCAAGGGAGATTGAGAAGAAAGACTTTAAACTTTAGTATTCAGCTAAAGATAAGGGTAGAAATGGTGTTGGAGTGGTTGTTCATGAGGATTTGAAGGATTGTGTGGTTGAGGTGAAAAGATTCAGGGATCGAATTATTTTGCTAAAATTGGTGCTTGAAGAAGAAATTATGAATATCATCTCAGTTTATGCACCGCAAATTGGTTTAGATGAAAGGACTAAACAAGCTTTTTGGGAGGATTTGGATAAGAGTCTACAAGGAATCCCACAAAGAGAGATGATTTGCATCGGTGGAGATTTTAATGGACATGTGGGAAAAGATGCTTCAGGGTATGCTAGTGTTCATGGAGGACATGGTTTTGGGGTAGAAATGAAGAGGGAAAAGCCATCCTGGATTTTGCAATGGCATATGATCTTTTCATAGCAAACACTCTCTTCAAGAAGAGGGAGGAACATTTGATTACTTATAAGAGTGGGCCAACTAGAACACAGATAGATTACGTTGAGGAGAAGAGATCAGTTGTATTGTAAAGACTGCAAAGTAATCCCATGAGAGAGTTTGACAACCCAACATTGTTTGTTAGTCTTGGATGTACAAATGAAAGGGCTGATAAAGAAAAGGAGGGTTTCTAAGATAACTAGAACTCGATGGTGGAATCTTCCACTGAAGCAAGCGAGCTTCAGGGGAAAGGTTTTAGAAGACTTATTTTGGGATTGTAGCGGTAGTGCAAACGAGATGTGGGAGGCAGTAGCATCTTGTATCCGAAAGGTAGCCAAAGATATGGTAGGCGAGTCAAAGGGAGGAGCTCCAGGTCAAAAGGAGGCTTGGTGGTGGAGTGAAGGGATGCAAGAGAAGCTAAAAATAAAAAGAGCTTGCTTTAAAGCTATGTCTAAGGATAAAACAGAGGAAACTGTCACAAACTACAAAATAGCGAAGAAGGAAGCAAAGAAGGCCGTAAGCGAAGCTAAATCAAAAGCTTATGAAGTTTTGTATAAAAATATCGACTCTAAGGAGGGATAGAAGGATATATTCAGGTTGGCCAAAACAAGAGAAAGAAAGACCAAAGACCTTTCTCAAGTAAGATGCATTAAGGACGAGGAAGGTCATGTGCTTGTTACTCAGAAGGATATAAAGACTAGGTGGGAGCAATACTTCCATAAACTTTTCATTGGGGAAGGAAATAGAGAGATCACTTTGGGTGATGTAGCTTGTAGTGAAAGTTACTTGAATCGTGCAAGCTATAGACGGATACAAAGAAAGGAAGTAGAAGAGGCTTTGACGGTTATGAGACCCGGGAAATGTGTAGGACCGGATGACATCCCTGTAGAAGTATGGAGAGTTTTAGGTGAGCGTGGTTTGACTTGGCTTACGAATCTATTCAATGTTATTTGGCGAAGCAAGAAAATGCCTGAAGATTGGAGGAGGAGTATCGTGGTGCCTCTTTATAAGAATAAAGGAGACAATCAAAATTGTTCAAATTATAGAGGTATCAAGATGATGAGTTACACTATAAAAATTTGAGAACGTGTGATCGAAAGAAGGTTGAGGCAAGTTTCCAACGTAAAAGAAAACAAATTCAGATTCATGCCAGGTCACTCAACGATTGAAGCCATCCATTTGCTAAGGAGAACAATGGAGATTTATAGAGCTAAAAGGAAGAACCTCCACATGATCTTTATTGATTTGGAGAAGGATTATGATTCTGTCCCACGAGAGATATTGTGGAGAGTGTTGGAGAAGAGACAAGTACCTGTCCTATACATTAACCTCATAAAGGACATGTATGATGTGGCTTTATCTTGTGTAAGGATCCCGTCTCGGAAGACTGGATATTTTGACATCAACATTGGTTTATATCAAGGTTCTGCTTTGAGTCCATTTCTTTTTACTTTGATTATGGACGAGTTGAGAAGTCACATTCAGGATGAGTTACCTTGGTGTATGTTATTTTCTGATGATATTGTGTTAATTGACGAGACTAGAAATGGAATAAATGAGAAGCTTGAGGTCTGGAGACATGAGTTGGAGACTAAAGGCTTTTGTATAAGTAGGACCAAGACGGAATATATGGAGTGCACCTTTGATGGAAGTAATGGTGAAGGAATAGAGGTGAAGATTGGTGATGATAACATTCAGAAGAGAGATTCCTTTAGATATCTGGGATCTATTCTGCAACATGATGGGGAAATTGATGGAGATGTTACTAATAGAATAAATGACGGCTGGCTAAAGTGGAGAGGAGCCTCTGTTGTTCTATGTGATAAGAAAATTCCTTTAAAAATTAAAGGAAAGTTTTACAAAGCAGCCGTGAGACCTGCTATGCTTTATGGATCCAAATGTTGGCCTGTGAACCATAAACATGTGCAACAAATGAATGTAGCTGAAATGAAAATGTTAAGGTGGATGTGTGGACACACACGTAATGATCGGATTCGGAATGATGTAATCAGAAAGAAAGTTAGTGTAGCTCCGATTGAGGATAAGATGCGAGAAAATCGCTTAAGATGGTTTGACATTTGCAAAGAAGATCAACTGATGCACAGTTAGGAGATGTGAGGGTTGGGATGTTGAGCCGGCTAAGAGAGGGTGAGGACGGCCCAAGAAGTGTTGGAAAGAGACCATACGAAGGGATCTTAGTTTTGTGGATATAAGACTGGGATTGACTCAAGATAGATCTGAATAGAGGCGAAGAATCCATGTAGCTGACCCTACTTAGTTGTGGGAAAAGGCTTTGTTGTTGTTGTTGTAAACATTGTTGTAATCGATCTGTTCTAGATGGAGGGCATAGGAGTCTCTGCTTCTAACGAAATTTGAATGACATATAGGAGAGATATATAGATGAATATACATGATGATATTTTAACAAAACAAAAAAAATATCAAAATGAGGTGGAGGCTGTAGAACGTCCTGCATGACCGGTGTGGTTAAGCAACCGCCCCCGACGGTTGCGGCGAGGTCGGATCTCACGAGGACTCTAACCGTCAGGGTATGAGAATAGGGTGGATGACACGAAGGTTTGTGACTTATATATACCTTCATCGGGAGGTGGAATGGATCATTGTGATCCATCCTCGCTCACTGGGAGCCACTTCCCTACTACCATATCCCTCCCTCTCTCGATCGTTCAAACAAAGAGATAGTCGACGATGTACTGGATAGATCCTTCACTGATATCAGAGCTCGCATCCGCGTACAACCGATCTAGTTGCTCCGATCATTGCTCGTCAATCTCGTTCTCCATCGCAGCCATTTGCAGACGACGTTGCTTCCCTGAAACCTCCATAAACCCTAGAGCAAAAACAGATCAACAAAAATGACAATCAAGACGATTGCCACTGCGGTGGGACAAATTGAGTACCTTAACGGTACTAATTATGAGTTGTGGAGTAGAAAAATCTACTATAGCATGTTGCATGGTAGCATACATACTGTTATAGACATGCACCATAGGAGGAGGATGAAACCACTAGAGATCTTCATCGGACCCACACATGGATGATCATAATAGAGTTAGGACACACAACTACCCTAACCTTTTCTGCGTTATGTTTATCTCTCGAATGAGATGGATCTACTCTCTCTGGAGAGAATAAATGTGTTTGAGTAAGCCCTAAGACACCTATGAGGCCCTCTCACATGCTGTGGGGATACAGACAAGATAGAATCTCCCTTCACGAGTGTTGGAATCCAATTTCCGCACTTGTAGTCTGTCACCTGCTATAACGTAGATGCCATAACATGTCACCTATTGTGCTTCCAAAGACCCACATGCTCAGGATTGAATGACATAGTAGGTCACCTGTTGCGCTTCTAGAGACCCATCTACTATGGATTGAATGCCATAACATGTCATCTGTTGTGCTTCCAAAGACCGACCCGCTATGGATAGTTTCACATGTTATTAGTGCTATCTGTTGTAACACCAATACACATGGGCTAGACTACATAAGTGGTGCTTCTTGTGGTTGCCACCTACTACCAACAAATCTCCCCCTTCGACCCATGGGGAGATTACTTGCTACATCCCATGTTACTATCAACACCTGATGTAGAACATCTACTGCCAGTATCACGTTTTACAGCTACTGTACAACAAATAGCTTGGGTTGGAACTCATAGAAAGACACTTGCACAAGTGTAATCGTCAAATGTGAAAGATAGACATGTATAGATCTGATGCGCATGCGCACGCGTATGCACATGCCCGCCCGCATGCCCACGCATGCTCGCCCCGTGCGCACACAAAGACACACCTCCCTCAAGAACTCTCAATCCTAGTAAGGACCCACCAGTGATGCATTTACAATTAATGTTTGGATAAGCATAATATCATGGATTTCTAGTCAAGCCATTACTATCTTGGGAAAGTTGGTCAGGACATAGTTTTGCCTTTGGATGTTATTAAATTATGAGTCATTAAGAATAATGGGTATTCTTGGATGAAAGATTTTGTTTTGCTGGCATATCACGTCTATTCTATTTATATAAGACAGTTAGAAGCTAATTCATAGCTTAAGTATCCCAATAAGAAGCGGAATATTAAAAAGCTATCCCCCCATAATTCCATAGTTTAACACAAATCCTTTAGCTAAGAGGGATAATGATGTGTTATTACTATCGTTATATCTCCAACTTCATCCCACATCTTCGAACACAAACATTTAAAAACCACTCGACACGATTACATTCATCGCTATTACGAAATGAAGAACACCAACTGAGCCCATACTACAACAAAATTGGCCTAAGACACGAATATTTCAATATTCACTCACATATCTTCCCTAGTTAAATATAAGAGATAAATATTATTTGTTGTTTGGTTCTTTAAATTTGTGATGAATATTATATTCATTGCGATTTTACTCGCAATGAATCATATTTAATCGTTGGCTTTTCTTATAATCCTTGTTAAAATTAACAATGATTAATACGAATTTTAATGAATACGTTAATGAGAAATTATTGTTATATGAACCTTAACAACGAATATAACATCAAATGCTCATTACAAGAACAGATGATAATTTGGCAATGAACAAGATTCGTTGTTATGCCTTTAACATCAGCAACAAAAATTCAAACTATTCATAACCTTAGGTCAATTTTGTTATACCCCTCTTCTACGACCAATTTCTACCATCCTCATCCACCTCTAATCAACTCGACCCCAAAGAGGTCGATAAAGATTTACTCTTTTGCTTTACCCTAAAAATCAAGGCGAATCGCTCACAATCACGCAACCTCCATATCCTTGTCGGAGAGCTTGGTCTCTGTTCGGTGGACTTACTCCTAAGTTTTTGCACACACATATTCTCGATGTTCTGCGCACCACTTCAGGTGCACCCATTCCTCATTCCTTCTTGATTTTTATAGAAATGGAATGTTGCTTGCATTTTTTACCTATGTAGATATATACTTTGTGAGCTGATTTGAGGGCATCTTTGCTCTTATATTTGATTAGTTAGAGAAGACATATGGGATATGTTCATCTCCACATAAGAGTTATATAAATGCCTCAGCCCACTTGAGTTTTTCAAGTGAGCTCAAGGCGAGCTGAAGGTGAGTGCAACGAGGTGTTCAACGCAACGATTAGATCTTGGACGTGACCATGAGGCCTTAGCAAAGCAAGCATGCCATCACCAGAGCTCCGCTAGCTCATTCTCGACTTCAAAGCCAAGTTTGAAATCTAAAGGGGCCAGTTACTATATTTGCAACAGCAAATTTCATGCATGAGGGATGATACAAGGAATATTATGGGAGTAAAAAAACTTCATGATTTTAGTTCCTTCAGAAAGTATAACATCCTGGGACTATTAACAATGAAAACTAGATACGATAACTTGTTGGGTTTAGACCTAAATGAACCCCTTGATAATCAATCGAAATGTTCAAGTTAAAGTTGATAAGCAGCAGTCCTCTACTCTTATAACACACTCTCATCTTTTATTAGTTTCTGATGTGGGATTATATTTGGAAACTAGGGTGCTACATAAAGGACCTTCACGCCATCAAAAGAAGGTGGATCATAACTAGGTAATTGCGATGTAAGATGGAAGACCTTCAATGCCCGTTCCTGTTAATATGGATGAGACATCCGCTTTTGAGCAATGCATCTTTCATCAAAAGAGTCATAACCATGCATGATTAAATCCCACAAATTATCGATTTTCAAAAGTATAGTAGTAGGACATGACCGACGGTTAAAAATAACCTCTCCTCTTTGTAAACCTACAAAAATTAAATTACATGAGAAAATCAAAACAAATCATAATGTTCCACTAAATGAAGTATGGGAAGGAGAGGGGAAGCGGATCCTCTGCTGGGCAGCAGGGATCTGCTGCAACCGGGAGTGTACTCGAGCCGCTCGATCGAGATCGAGCGGTTCGCACGAAATCAAAGATTTTGTGAGTCCTTTCCGTGCGATCTCGATCGAGCGGCTCGAGTAAACTCCCGGATTGCAGCAGATCCTGCTGCGGATCCGCTCCCAAGGGGAGGTCCCCTCCTCAGAACAAAAATCACAATACTGCCACGTATATCACATGGATATCACAATAGTGCAACGTTTATTGCATGGATATGCCTTCCTCTCTCCTTCACGGTCAAAACAACAACAACAACCACCTACCTTCTCCAATCAGCTATAAATCCACCCCCTCCCACTTCCCTCCCTCTTCAGGGATCACTCTTCCGAGATCTCTCCTCGCTCCTCTTACCCAACAAATAAATAAATAATTTCCAACGCATCAAACAATTCCTACCTCGCCATCCTCCATTAATAATGTCCTCTCTCATCAAGCTCCCCACTGCCATCTGCTGCTCCTCCGCCGCCGCAACCACCACCCGCCGCTCTCCTCCGCCTCCATACTACACCCACCACCTCCCAAGCTTCCATTTTGACTTCGACCACCTTTCTCTCTCCTCCTCCTCCTCCTCCCCCCCTCCGCCTTTGTTCCCCTCCGAGCACCACCGCCGCCAACCGGTGCGCGTCGCCTACCAGGGCCCCCGCGGCTCCTACTGCCAAGAAGCCGCTGCCGCCGCCTTCCCCGCCAGCTCATCCCTCTATCCCTGCCCTTCCGGCCTGGACGGCGCCTTCTCCGCCCTCGAGCTCCACCTCGCCGATCTCGCCCTCGTCCCCATCGAGAACTCCCTCGACGGGCCCATCCCCCGCAACCTCGACCTCCTCCTCCGCCACCCCGACGTCCGCATCCACGCCGACATCGTCCTACCCGTCCGCCACTGCCTCCTCTCCCTCCCCTCCTCCCCGCCCCAGCTCCTCCGCCGCGTCCTCGCCCACCCCCAGGCTGCCTCCCACTGCCGCCGCCGCCTCGAGTCCGCCGGTCTCGAGGTTCTCGAGGTCGCCAACGCCGCTGAGGCTGCCCGGCACCTCGCCGATCTCGACGCCCCCGACACCGCCGTCATCGGCAGCCGCGCCGCCGCTGATGAGTTCGGACTTGCCGTGCTCCGCCGCGACTTCCAGGACGACGACCAGAACTACAACCGGTTCCTCCAGCTCGGGCTCGGGGAGGGAGAATCCGGCGGCGAGGCGGAGGGGAGGAAGACCGCGGTGGCATTCGCGATGGAACGCGGGCCGTCGGATCTGTTCCGGGCGATGTGTGCCTTCGAGTGCCGCGGAGTGAGGGTAAACCGGGTCCACCACCGGCCGAACCGGGAGAGGCCGGTCCGGGTCGTGGAGGACGTAAACGGGTCGGCGCGGGGATACCTGGACTACGTGTTCTTCTTGGAGGTGGAGGGCGCTGAGTCGGATCCGTCCGTCAAGGCGGCGATCCGACAGCTGAAGGAAGTTGCCGGGTTCGTTCGCGTGCTTGGTTGCTACCGCACGTGCCAAGGGCCCGGTTGCTAGTTTCTTTCCTTTTTTTACCATTTCCTTTTTTTTCTTTTTAAAAAAGATGGTGTAACTAAAGATACTTGTTCACATAAGTGTAATTAAAAGGAATTCTTAATGGAAGTAAAGGGAGACCCAAAAGGTCAAAATTTATTATCTTGATGGTGGTACTTCATCTCAATGGTCAAGAATTCTGTGCTTAATTTCCAAGCCATTTGCAAACAATGTTTGCATGTGTACTTCTTCACTTAAATGATCTAATATATTTGTGTGATATTATTTATTTTAAAGGAGCTGCAAGCCTACAGATCTTTTTCTCATTATTTTAGGGATTTTTGAAGAAAATTTATGGTAAATTTCTTAATATATTGAGGGAAATATATGTTTCAAATTTAATGTAAAACAAACATTCCTAACACATTCATCTTGAGGGGGCCAATCTCAACAATTCTAAAATCGTTAAAATTTAGAAGTCTTCATGGAGATGATAGAAGTTCCGAATTAAGTTGAATCTAGAATGACACCATGGTGATATATTGTGATCTAATTCTTCAAAATTTTCATTTAAAAAATTCAAAAATATAAAAAAAATCGAATGTAGATAGTTACCTATACCCCTTATTAGTGTAGACTCCCTTTTTCTTTATTATAATACACGCTTGTATAAACTTTATATGTCGATAATCTGTAGCAACGTTTTTACGTCCTTTTTGAAGATCATTCATATATAACTAGAAAACCAATAATTCTTACAAATTGCAAGAATTAGCACATCTCCATTCAGTCCTATAAAATTCGTATAAAAGAAGCATAATAACTTAGCCTCCATTGAAACCCAACCAACTAACGAAATAATAACTTAAATACTAAAATAGGACTTCATATCCTGATATATTACGAGTTATATCTCAAACATCTTGGAATATTATATTACGAGTTATCTTCCTGTTCTATATATTATTAGGATAGAAAGATTCGAATTCTAGTTGGACTCCATGATATCTTTGACGGAAATTTGATTACCTGATGTTACGATTTTGATTTGTGGCGGTTGATCGGACTTCTTAAGATGGCGAGTTATACTTGAACCTATAAAAAAAGAATGGAGAAATTTGTATTTATCATTCTTTTAATAATTTTCCTCTGATGGTCATGAGAAGTGACCTACCATTGTTATAAATGGAGTCTTTTTCACATGCTTCTTTATAGGTGGTTGATTGTGCGACAATTGGAAATAGTTATCCATCATCGAATATTTTAATAAAGGAACTTCCGAATTGAATCCTCTATTGTAGAAGATTTCAGTAAATCTGTTCAAATACCTACCTAACAGACCCCACATGTCCTTGGGACTCGAATATATACGTTTTTCTTGCCAAAGTCAGTATGTGCATTTTACAAAACACAACCCGTTAATAATGTAATTCAATTTCAGTATTGCCGGAGATTACAAATTATTATTATGTTCATTAGATATGAATAATTTAAAAATATTATGAGGAATTATGTAAATAATTTTACAAAATATTATCCTACAATTATATTTATGTTCATTTGAGTACATTTGAGGAATTACGTAAATAAATTTAAAAAATAAAATAAATTTAATAAGTTATCAATATTTTCCTTCATCACACTATTTTTGATCTATCAGTAGAGCTTCGTGGTCTCATCTTCTTCCCGATAACGTTATTGTAAAATGTTAAGTATATCTCTATTTTTTTAGTATATTCTTTATTATTGATACATGCTTAGAACATTTATAATTGACATGTCAACAATATTATAGTAAATATAAAGAAATTGAGAGTGTGAACAACATCATTTACCATTGATATATGTGAACTCAACAAGGTACAACTTGACATGAATTAATTTAAAAAAAATACAACTATTTTATTAAATTCATAAGAGAAGAAATACGAGTTTACAAATAATAAGAAAAAAATTTACAATAACTTAAACTTTCCATATCTTCAGGAATCCCTTCAGACCTCCTCCTCCACCTCCTGCACCACCTCCCTTGTCGTTTCCTTTCCCTCCATCTCCCAATTTTTTGTGAGTCTCCTCATGTGTTGTCTTCTTCTTCTTCTTCTTCTTCTGCTTGGACATTTGTTCAAAATGCATTGGAACGTGCCCTGGAGGATGCGGTCTAGCTGACGACTTCTGTGGCGGTTCGATTGTTTGTGATTCCTGATTCCTTGACGTTCGTACACTTGTTGAATGGCGAGGCGGCTCTGATGGAGGAGGCTCAATGATCCTTACTCCGGGAGAAGGTCTTCGAGGCAGCTCCGGACGTTGTTGTGGTATCGTGGATATACCAAACAACTGTCTATCAAAATCAGTTACCTCCATTTGCCGAACACTATCAAATATCTGCGACTGCAAATCTCCTGAACTGTATTGAGTAGACGGTATGAGCTGAGAGGGTCCAGAGTCAAATTGACTTGAAGGTCCAACAAGCGATGGTCCTACAAGATTGAGACATTTTCATTGTTATAAGTGTCACAAAATTTAAACATAACGTATTGAAATGAGTTCGTATATTCTATAATATATTTATACCTGAACCTCTAAATCCGGCTTCACCGATTTGAGACCCTCTAAAGCCATACTCGATATAGCTCATACCTGAAAGATGTTAATTACATTATATGTCACATAAATTACCTAATAAGTAAGAGGAGAATGCAATGTAATAAATTAAGTACAATTTTACCTGTAGATACGAATCCTGGTTGAATTGGTGGAACTTCCCGTCCGTTGTATCCCTGACTCGAAGGACCAACAAATGATGATCCTGCAAATTACGATTGACTAAAAGCTTCTCCATATCCTGCAAGAATTAGATATTCATCTTTTAGAAAATAATACATAAGATAAAAATTGGTTATTTAATTTAGTCATTTTATTACCTGAAGCTCCAAATCTAGTTTGGTCATATTGAGATACGAGTCCTAGATGACCTGATGAGTACCCTTGCCCGCCATATCCTGCAGATGTCATTCCTGAGGTGCCAAATATTGACTCCTCCATTGTCTGACCCTGGGAAAATGCCTGCTCACCGAGTCCTACTATATTTTATGAGGACCTGTATTTATATGTCTAAAAATCGATATATGGATAAGAGTTGACTATACATAAACAAATAACTAAAACCTGAACTAGCAAACATCGGTGGTGGTTGCGTCCCCTCTCCCACCATATTCCGTGTACTCCTTTCCTGTACAATTTACAACATAGAAATTTATAAATTCATGATTTTAAGATAAAAAATTAGTTTACATTTGTAAGAAAAAAATCACAAAACCTGATGCTCCCGAAGTATGATGCTCCTGTGATGGCATGAATTGTTGATGCTCATATTGATGGAAGGGATACATCAAGGAGAACATGTTGAGTGTTTCATCGAACATGTTAATTGTATTTTCGACTGTCGTCCTCATGTCGGTAGGTAAGTCTGTTGATCGTCTAAGTTGTTCCGTATTGTTTCTTCTATGTACAATCGTATCCACCTAGTCCATTTACAAATATATTAAGAATAATTTAATTGAATCTCAGTAGAATAAGTAGAGTTTTTAAACATACCAGATGTCTTTCCATTGGTCCGTGTGGTCGGTAAGCTACTACAGGAGGAGGAATCTGTGTTTGGATCCATCTTCTTGTTATATTCCAATACCACTGCATATAAATATCGGTATCGGAATCCGGGTGCTCATGAACAACTGCGGCTTCCCTATCAGCCCAACGATCAACGTACCGTCGATGTATAGTAGCCCAGTTTAGGATGCCCCCACTTCGGGTTTTGTTACGTCTAGATATAGCGTTTATCCTCTCCACGGAAACAGGAAGGTGCTGACGCATCCCAAATTGTCGCATCACACGATCAGGTAGGTGCATCACTACAAGATCGTAACAAATAAGTGGAACACGACTCATCCATACAGGCTGCCCACTTCTGCAGATAGGATGCAATTGTGATATCTCAACTTCAGCGTATGGTGTCAAATCATCTGTATTTTAGTAAAAAAAATTAGATATTGTAGTTTACAATAATTTAAAATTAATATGAGTATTAAAATTTTTTTACCTGATGAGGTTCTTGTGTATCGAGCTCGTTACGATAGAATGCTAATGTTGCCGTATGCACGTTCTCTTTAAAACTACGCACTCCTATCCACTTCAACGCTAATGAACCTCCAGTTATCTGAGCACCAGCACGTACTATCAGCCGTCCAATATGTACATGCTCTCATGCCCAAACCTGTAATTAAAAATATTAGAAGATGCAAATAAACCAAATTGAGACATGTAGGGGTACTCTACATACCTGTAAAATTGAGAAGAAACCATATATCCTAGACGTGCCGATCTTTGCACTCCTATCAAAATTAAATTACCCTTACAAATGCAAGTGTGCCTATATTCTGCGTGGACAACTTAATCTATTATGTCCTGGTTGCTTGCATATTCTACATAATTTCGGTCGGACGCACATTTCGTCCATTTCATTTCTAATTCTTCCCTGCACAGGTCTTCCGGCATTTCTCTTTCCTATTTTTGGAGGTAACATAACAATAGCATCTTCTTCTCCCCAATAATGTTTATCAGGTATGGGATGAAAGTAGGAGTTGTAAGCCTGACGGTAATAATTGCTGGAGAAGTACTATGAACATAGATCGTAGTTATCTACGTGCGTACGAGTATTTGAAGCTGCTGCAATAACATGTGGACATACGAAGTGTTTCATCTGCATAAACCCGCACATGCATTCACTTTCTCGGCCATTTAGATTGAATAAAACAAATGTCCCGACGATCGATAATTTGTTTCAATAAATTCAAAAACCAGACCCATGCCAAAATATTCTCGTTCTTTTCAGCAATGGCAAATGCCAACGGAAAAAGACCATTATTGGCGTCAATTGCTGTGGCTACGTACATGTGACCGACGTATCTCCCGTATAGATGTGTTCCGTCAATAGACAAAACATGTCGACAAAATCTGAACGCTCTCCGACACGCTGCAAATGCTACAAACACTCTCTGAAAATGTATAGTGCTGGCGTTTTGACCTTCTACTGTCTTGAACCACGTATATGTGGCAGGGTTATGTCGTTCTAAAGCGCGAATGAATCTCCGGAGATCACGATATGAGTCAACCTCATTTCCATAAACCATATCCATTGCACGACGTCTAGCATTCCAAGCTGTCATGTAGTTGATTTCAGTTTTCAACTCGTCCTTTATCTTGTACATTATCGCTCCTGGGGTCATACTAACTTTTGCTTTAAAGGCGGATAAAATATACTGCGCTAGATAGAAGTGCATTGACGATGTTTTACTAAAAGGACATGATTTCTGCATGTGTGCTTCCCCCTATATCCTGAGACGTACCAATCTCCTCGCAATTTTCTTTCTGATGCATGTAAACGCCACCCACAATCATCATAAATACAAACAACTGTCAAAATATTCTTGTTTGACGCCTTGGGTTTGTATTGCACATGATTTTCCATACTCCATTTCTGTAAATCGTATTGTAGATTCCTTTTCGACTTATAACTCCTACCTAACCAATAACTTAATCCGGAATCATCGGTGGATTCTGATTTACTCTCTACAAATACTACATCTTCTGCTTCTGCAATTTCATAATCAAAAACGTGAGGAAACTCCTCCATCGGTTCTTCTTCAGCATCATCGTTATTAGCAGAATATGAGTTCCCCCTTTCCTCATTACCTAAGGCTAGAACTAGCGAACCATATCCAAAATCATGACAAGTATTACCACCAATATTTTCTTCTAATGTTTGAGTCCCATTTTCTGGCTCGTCATTTTCAGACTCCTCATTTTCTTCTAATGTTTGAGTCTCATTTTCTGGCTCGTCATTTTCGGACTCCTCATTTTCTTCAAATATTTCTGTCACTAAGTCATCTTCTACATTTACTTGTGATGACCCTTCGATATCCTCAAACATGGTTTCATTTGTTGGCCTGATTAATTTAAATCTTTGTGAGTTTAAATATAAATGGTGAAATTTTTCTATAATTTGAATGTGAATAATTTTACCTCGAAGATGACGGCATATTTCCCATATTAAAGGGAGTAGCTTGTACAAAAAGATGGATAAATCTCACATCGACGATTGAACTCAACATTGCTAATGTTGATTCATCATCGTCAATCGGTACTGCAAAGAAAGTTGATCCCTCATACAACCACTTACAAGTTAATGTAAGTATATACTGGTCGAGCGGGAGATCAGTGACTTCAGAGACTCGAGACAGTAAGCCAATGTATGTTAATTGGCATGGTAATGTAACCATCCGTTTCTTGCCCCCAATATAATCTACATGGTCATCAGAGACATCAATCGATCCTCCCCAATATATTAAGACATGAGCAGTGTTGGAGGCCATCTATACGAATAAAATAATGATTTAATTAGTTTAATTATACAAAACAATTACTTAATAATCGGATGTAACAATTAGTTTAATTAACATTTCAGTCGGATGTTATCTTTAATAATCAGTAATTTAATCGATATACTAATCACTCGAAAATGGAATCCAAAAGTCCGGTCTTGGGGGCTCATCAGTGCTCACCACAGTGAGTCCTGCCAGCGCTGTATAGAGACCCTCTCGGCGCTCGATTCCAAATCTAAATGACAGTAATTTTAACATGAATATGTACACTTTTGAATCTAAATGAATGAAATGCTAATGTAATGTCTAATATCCCCTATTTAATTAATTTCGATTTTTTTAATAATTATTACAAAAATCTCATAATAAAATGTCTACTGTCCCCACTTAATTAATTTTGTTTTTTTAATAATTATTACAAAAATCTCCTAATAAAATGTCTACTGTCCCCTACTTAATTAATTTCGATTTTTTAATAACTATTACAAAAATCTATTCATAAAATGACTAATGTGAGTGAAATTAAAAAAACCATATTACATTTACAATTATTATTTTTCAACATCTTTAGATTACTTCATAGACAAATGATTTACCATTAAAAATAAACACGAACTATTTTGAAATATGTTTTAACAAAGTATCAATTTTGCACATCTAATTACTTGTTAAATTTAAAAAAAATCCTGAGTAAAATTACCTGAAAGATGCGTGTCTTCTAAAAGAAATGTTATCCAAATGATAATAATATAATCCGGTATCCGATGTATATAGCATCCTCACTGATAAAACCCTGTAAAAAACGCACAACAAAATCTACAAAAAAATATCTTATTCTTACTTGAATAAGATTAGTCGATCGAGAGAAGCAATCCCACTTCAGAAAACAGAATGAGTGAAATAAGAGAGGATGAATAAGGGGAGATGATGAAGAAGGAGAGGAGGAAATTGTGAGAAGAATGGAATGAGGGGGGGTATATATAACAAATAGGGGAGGAGGGGACCGTTGGCAAATTTCCAACGGTCCTCTCCCAAATCGGCACCTGAGGTGCTGATTTGGGCGATAGCCGTTGGCACCCGTCCCAAATCGGCACCTGAGGTACTGATTTGGAGTGGAGGCCAACGGGTATCGCCCAAATCGGCACCTGAGGTGCCGATTTGGAGGGGGCACCCCAAATCGGCACCTCAGGTGCCGATCGATACCTATTTTTTTAATTTTTTTCTCTATGTCTATTTAATTAATTACGATTTTTTTAATAATTATTTTAAAAAAAATCCCGTTGAGCTATATCAAAGAGGACAATCACCATTCCAATCGCATGCATCGAGAGATTGTTTTCTCGATAAATGGAGGCCATTAATCTAAAATAAGAATGGCACAGCCAAATTAAGGTGCTGCAACATCCTCTACTGGAATACAGCCTACGGCATTCAAGGATAGCATATTTGTTGGGGAGTTTTGGATATAAATAGCTATCAAACAATCGTTCGGAAGAATATCCTCGTGAGGATGAGAAGGGGCACACACAGCTTGCGATATACAGATAGATAGATAGATATAGATAGATAGATATTCCCATCTGCCTACCAGTTATATAGTAGGTAGGCGAGCATTGTGTTGTGGTCTCTCGCATCCCCATGCATCGCACTGACGTCGGCGAGAGGGGCAAAATATCCCAAGTGAAGTGCATCCATCACCACCTAACACGACATGAATCTCGCAGTAACGATTGAAAAAAAATTAAAGTTGCTGATACAAACGAGGATGGTGGCTTTGGGTCTCTGCTCTGGGAAGACTTTGGAGGAAGAGGTTGCAGGTGAGAGCGTATTTAAGTATACAGCAGTTGAAAGACTTTGGAGGAAAATAATAATCAATTTGTATATTTGTTTATACCAACAAATAAAATATTATCTTTCTTTAACAAGCATACTTGTACACGTATTTAAGTATACTTTATATTTAATACTTAATACACGTATATAAAATTTGGGGTTTTGATCAGTTATGTCCCTTCGAGATATTCCAATATCGGTTATGCCCCTCTTTTTTTGAGAATGTCAGTTGTGCTCTCGACTTCTTGTCAATCTATTACTTGTACCCCTTGGTTTAGTTGCCGTTCATCTCCAATGCAAATGGTCGTTAACTTAAGGGCACAACATGAATTAAATTTAAAAAAAAAGGACTGAAAAGTCATCCTCTTCCTCCCCCCCCCCCTTCTCTTCCTCGTCCTCCCCCTTTTCTTCCTCCCCCAACCCCCAGCTCCTCCCCCTCTGCCCCGCTCCTTCCCGTCCACCCAGATCCTCCCCTCCACCCCGCTCCTCCTCTCCACCGAGCTCCTCTTCCTCCATCCTGCTCCTCTCTCTCCGCCCAGCTCCTCCCCCTCTGCCCAGCTTCTCTGCCATGCTCCCCGTTGCCCCGCTCCTCTCCCTTCGCCTAGCTCCTCCTCCTCTGCCCCGCTCCTCCTCCTCCGCCCTTGCTCCTCCCCCTCCTCCCAGCTCCTCCCCCTCTGCCCCGCTCCTCCTCTCTGTCGAGCTCCTCTCTCTCCATCTTGCCCCTCCCCCTCCGCCACTTCTCCTTCCCCTATGCCCAGCTCCTCCGCCCTATTACCCTTGCCCCGCTCCTCTCCCTCCGCCCAGCTCCTCCCCCTCCGCCCCACTCCTCCCCTTCGTCCAGCTACTTTGCCACACTCCTCTCCCTCCGCCCACACTACCGACCATCCTGAAGACCAAATCGAGGAACCCGAAGGCCGACCTGAGAAAGAAGATGATGATTTCCTATTTTACCCCTCCTAATCAAACCATGGTTTGAAAAAATCTTGGTTAAGTTCAACTTACTGACAACTAAAGTAACAGAGGGGCACAAGTGATAGATTGATAAGAAATCGAGGGTACAAATGATATTCCCCAAAAGGAAGGGGCATAACTGATATTGAAATTCTCGAAGGGACACAACTAATAAAAATCCAAAAATTTGCTATGTTTATTTAATACAAGTATTAACCATCATTGATGTCCTCACATGACGTAACTAACTCACTCGATGGTTGCTGTCACTAAATGTCGGCATTTACATAACTGACGATCACCCCTTCAATATACCTTACAAATTGAGCTTAATCATTTCTTAAAAGTAACATCAACAAAATCTAATGAAGATTGATTTTGCATATCAAAGAGAAAAGGGGATATGCTTCCAATTTTATCCCAATATAATATTTAATTTAACAATTAGTATCTTATATTTATATAGAAATCTTCATGCTTTTTCTTAGTCCATAGATTCAAAACCGAGAAAACTCAATGTGTATGGCAAATTCTACAAACAACTTTCATCTTGAATAAATAAGCGGTACATATACTAGATACTATCATGCTAGTTACAATTTTATGTTGCTATTTTTATAATAAAATTAAATTAGATTATATTGAAAAAGCTTGAAAAAAGAGGAGCCTAATTTTAAAGCCCGTTGTAGATGCCATGGCTTCCTACGTTCCCTTAAGTGCGAGAGGATTGTCTACTGTAATACAACATGTACTGTATTACATGGGACCGTCCGATGAGGATTGGACGATCCTCATACGGAATCGACTATCCCCGACCCTTTAAGAGAGTTGTCTGATCCCCATCAGACGGTCCCCTATAATACAACACCTAGTGTATTACAATAGACAATCTGTTCCCCCTTAATACTGTTGAGAAAACCGATATCAACATACATATAAAAATCCGACTATCAATAGGTTTCCAGAACAGATCGATGTATGTATGCATCCATATTAATAATGATAAGAAGAATATCCGTTTTAACCACATATGCATATTAAAGTAAGGGAAAAATCCGGAAACAAACATCACGACAAACAATGTGACAAAGACAAATAGAGAGAGAGTTAGAAATCACAACCGAAGCGTCCTGTCGTAGGACTCCCCTTAGAGAGACAATGCCCCTCACTTACCGGCGCACAGGGCCTTGACGTGCCGCTCCTAGGGTCCGACGGTCCACGTTCGTCGACGGTGCGCACCGTGCTTGAGCGTCCTCGAAAGTCACCTCTGTAGACGAAGCCCGAGATCGAGAGAGAAAAGGAGACGAGCGTCCTCGAGAGAGAAGAGGCGTTGAGAATGAGGATTGGATGTTCGTAACCTACGCTCACGTCTTTAAGAGATACATAAAGACGTACGGACGGTTACACTTCGTGAGAGGAGGAATTCAAACGCGCGGTTACAAAACTGACCCGGTCTTTACCACGCCACGCCGTAGCCGCAGCCTCGATTTGGTAGGAGACAAAGTTGCTACCTAAATCCTTGACAATCCTAGGTCTCTTACTTCGTCTAGGTTCAACATCCTCCAAAAATTCATTGGGTTCAGAAGAGGTAGCCCCCACATTTGACATCTTTTTATTTGTTGTGGAATAGAACCATATGTTGAGGCTACGTCACTAGTCAGATTTTCAGGAATGCCTTTTTTCATTGGAAAAATATCCTCGAAAAATGTTGCATCATGAAGTTCAATAATAGTATTAGTATCTATGCCTGTGATCTCAGACCGAATTACTAAGAATCGATAGACATAACTATTTTCCATATATCACAAGAAGACCGCGTCAACTGTTTTAGGTCCAAGCTTCTTTCTCTTGTGTTATGGGATTAAGACCTTAGCCAAGCATCCCCACACCTTGAGATATTTTAGGCTTGGCTTCCTATTTCTCCAAAATTCAAATGGACTCTTATCTTTATGCCTTAGGGGAACTCTATTCAGAATATGGCATGCCGTATTCAAAGCTTCCCCCCACATGTAAGATGGTAGCCTGAAAATTTGTAAAAGTACATTGACCATATCAGTTATGGTCCTATTATTTCATTCTGCTATTTCATTGGACTGTGGTGAATATGGTGCAGTGACCTCATGAAATATGCCAAATAATTTGCATTGTTCATCAAATTCTTAGATGTGTATTCACCACCCCTATCTGACCTTAGACGTTTAATTACTTTTCCGACTTATGTTTCTGCTTCATTCTTAAAAATAATAAATTTTTCTAAAACTTCATCCTTAGTTTTAAGCAGATAAACATAACAGTATCTACTGCTATCATCTATGAAGGTGATAAAATATCTTTTGTTATCTCTAATCATCACGCCACCAAACTCACAAATATCAGAATGCACTAAGTCTAGAATTTCAGTTTCCCTATTCACAGAATGAAATGGTTTTCTAGGCAACTTAGTTTGAGCACACATTTCACATTTGGTAAGTTTGTCTGTAGTATGATTAGGAATCATGTCAAGTTTCATTATTCTTTTCATAGAATTGAAATTCACATGTCCTAGCCTAGCATGCCATAAATCAGTAGATTCAATATTTGAAACAACATAATTAGAAGAATCAAAACCAGAAATATTATTAACTGAACTATCAGTGTCACATCTTATTCTAAATAGAAGATCTTGATCAGCCAAATATTCTTTGCCAAAGAAAATACCATATCTCAGAAAAACTACTTTATTACATTTAAAGTCTAGTTGAAAACCCTCTCTAACTAATAAAGAACCATACAAGACATTCTTCTTAATATCAGGAACGTGCAGCACCCTGCGCAAAGTCCAAACTCGTCCAGTTGAGAATCTCAGCTTGACTCGTCCAGACCCAAGCACCTTGGCTGCAGATCTGTTATCCATCATTACTGTTCCACCGGCTGAAGCCTGATAAGACACAAAGAATGTCCAGTCAGTACAAATGTGTATATTTGTACATGTATCAACAAGCCACTCATTAGGCTCGTTTACAAAATAGAGTTCTGGGTTCACTGAGACATACCCCTCACCGGGCCCGCCTCCCTCAGTTAGCACAAGGGCCTGAGGAACGACATCCGTAGACTTCTGTTGGGTCTTTAGATAAGGGCAATCCTTCTTCCAGTGTCCAACCTGTCCACACTGTCAGCAAGGTTTGTTCTTTGGTTTTTTCTGGATTTTTCCCTTGGCTTTCAGTTTCTTATTTTTCCCTTTAGCAATGTTTCCTTTGGAGGTTATTACATTAACCTTAGGATTCACGTCTACATGCATCACAGGTTTTTGTTTCCTATTCTTCTCTTCAATAGCTATCGAGATCATCAAATCATCCAGAGAAATTTTTCCCTGTTGTGCTTTAGGGACATCCCAAAATCTTCCCAGGACTTGGGAAATTTCTCAATGATCGACATGACCTGAAACTTTTCGGGAAGTTTCATTTCTGCCTTGGCTAACCTATGGAGCGATAACAAAAACTCATGAGCCTGTTCAGAAACCGATTTTCCCTCAATCATCTGAAATTTCAGGAACTTGGATACTGAGTATTTTTCAATACCTAGATCCTCCGTGTTGTATTTCTTATCCAGTTCCTCCCAGAGATCCTTAGCAGTGTTGGTGGATGCGGCATAGACATCGAACAGAACATTCGATAGTGTAGTAAGAATGCACCCATGACACAGACAGTCATGTTCTATCCACGTATCCGCTATTTTAATCGCATCTGGATCCGGATTCTGTTCAGATAATTTAGGGCACTCAGTTTTCAGAACCGAAATCAGGCCAATCGTGGTCAGCCAGATTTTCATGCATTGTTGCTAACGCTTGAAATTCTGACCCCCAAATTTCTCTGACATACCAGTGAAATCCATACGAGACTGAAACCTCAAATCTGACATTTTTCTTATCATGTTATGAAACTGTCTCTAAGATTGCTGAGAAAACTGATATCAACATACATACAAAAATTCGGTTATCAACAAGTTTCCAGAACAGATCGATGTATGTATGCATCCATATTAACAAGATAAGAAGAATATCCGTTTTAATCACATGTGCATATTAAAGCAAGGGGAAAATCCAGAAACAAACATCACGACAAACAATGTGACAAAGAAAAATAAAGAGAGTTAGAAATCACAACCGAAGCGTCCTGTCATAGGACTCCCCTTAGAGAGACATCGCCCCCACTTTACCAGCGCACAGGGCCTTGACGTGCCGCTCCCAGGGTCCGACGGTCCACGCTCGTCGACGGTGCGCACCGTGCTTGAGCGTCCTCGAAAGTCACCTCTGTAGACGAAGCCCGAGATCGAGAGAGGAGAGGAGACAAGCATCCTCAAGAGAGAAGAGGCATTGACAATGAGGATTGGATGTTCGTAACCTACACCCACGTCTTTAAGAGATACTTAAAGATGCCCAGACGGTTACACTTCGTGAGAGGATAATGGGATGTATCCCTTGAAATTCAAATGCGCGGTTACAAAACTGACCTAGTCTTTGCCACGCCACGCCGCAGCCGCAGCCGCGACCGCGACCGCGGTCGTGCCATGCCCACGCCCAAGCCCGAGCCCGGCCCGGTGTGGCACGGCGCGGCATGCGCACGCACGTGCATGCGTGTGTTGTGGTTTAAAGTCCTCTCTAGTCTGTTTCCAGACTAGTCTCAGGACTTCCCACATGAAAACCAAGTGCCAGTTTTATCTCTCCACGGTGTGGGACTAAACAACACCCTGCAAGGTTGAAACATTGAATTTTAGGAATTGAGATACATTAATACAACTTGATATTGACCATCAAATTGCATCAAACTATCCCAATACATTTAATTCCAACAATCCCCTATGAATTCACTGTTGAAACACAAAGAGCCAAGGATCTCGGGTTTTCACACTCTGCTTTCAGTAAAGGTACCTTCCGGTTTGAACCTTTACCTGAGTTATCCCCTTTCACCATCACAGAAATAAAGTGAACTAAGTCTTGAACTTTAATCCTTTGATGTAATGGCATCGAGTGGTAACAACAGTGTGAAGTCTATGGTGACAATCTTTTGGTTTTGGTGCTATTAATGGCCATGCACCCTACCCTGTTTCATGAGTATATTAAGGATAAACCCTCATCCTTTATCTGCGTCCTACAGAAATACTCATATAGGTGTCATTCTCCAAGGATGCACTGCTCACATCCTGCTTATAAAAGCTTGAATCTATTAAGAGCATAATGCTCAACCTTTTTCTGCAGTTTTCGGGCACTCGACTTTTCATGGATAGGACTCACATGCAAGGCATTGCGTATTGAGTGCCAACCAGTTCCCCTTATAGCTTGTTTTCCCATTGAACCTATTTTGTGGGATCTCCACTCATTTAGGTTGGGTTGCTACTACGGGTAAACTCTCAGTGGGTTTCAGCTCCATCCCAAGTCTGGATTTTTGGACTAAAGATCTATCCAGTCCCTTTGTAAGTGGATCTGACGTGTTATCTTTGGTACCAACAAATTCCACGGCAATCACTCCAGAAGACACCAAATCCCTAATAGACTTAAGTCTAACTAGGATATGTCTTCTAGTTTTCTGATTGTACTTTGAATTCTTTACCTTTGCAATAGTAGTCATGCTATCACAATGTAAAGAAATATCCGGTATCGGCTTACCCACCATGGGCATCTCAGAGAGAAGTTCTCTAAGCCATTCAGCCTCTATACCTGTTGTGTCCAAAGCACACAGCTCTGCCTCAAAGGTAGACCGAGCCAAGATGGTCTGTTTCACAGACCTCCAGGAGACTGCACCGCCTCCAAGGGTAAATACATACCCAGTCACACCATTACTCCCAGAGTCCTCCATTTGACCTATCCAACTTGCATCACTATGTCCTTCTAAGACAGGATGATATTTACCATAATGCAGTCCAAGAAGTGCAGTACCCTTAAGGTACTTTAACATTCGATCCAAGGCCTCCCAATGAGTACGATCAGGACAGCTCGTATATCTACTCAACTTTACGACTGTGAATGAAATATCAGGTCGAGTACAATTCGCAAGATACAACAAGTTTCCTATAATATGGGAATATCGTAGCTGTGCTACAGGTACTCCACTCTTGTTCTTGCAGAGGGGTTTAGATGAATCATAAGGAGTGCATACTGATTTACAGCTCTGATAGCCAAATTTTTTCAAGAACTTTCTCAGTATAATGTGACTGAGACACAGCTGTCCCATTAGTAGATCTAATCAGTTTGAGCCCCAAAATCACATTTGCAACTCCTAAGTCCTTCATCTCAAACTTACTCCTAAGCCCCAAAATATGTTCCCCTTTAATACTGTTGAGAAAACCGATATCAACATACATACAAAAATCCAATTATCAACAGGTTTCCAGAACAGATCGATGTATGTATGCATCCATATTAACAATGATAAGAAGAATATCCGTTTTAACCACAAATGCATATTAAAGCAAGGGAAAAATCCGGAAACAACCATCACGACAAACAATATGACAAAGAAAAATAGAGAGAGTTAGAAATCACAACCGAAAGCGTCCTGTCGTAGGACTCCCCTTAGAGAGACATCGCCTCCCACTTTACCGGCGTACAGGGCCTTGACGTGCCGCTCCCAGGGTCCGACGGTCCACGCTCGTCGATGGTGCGCACCGTGCTTGAGCGTCCTTGAAAGTCACCTTTGTAGACGAAGCCCGAGATCGAGAGAGGAGAGGAGACGAGCGTCCTCAAGAGAGAAGAGGCATTGAGAATGAGGATTGGATGTTCGTAACCTACGCCCACGTCTTTAAGAGATACTTAAAGACGTCCGGGCGGTTACACTTCATGAGAGGATAATGGGACGTATCCCTTGGAATTCAAACGCGCGGTTACAAAACTGACCCGGTCTTTGCCACGCTGCAGCCGCGCCCGGCCCGACGTGCGTGCGTGCGTGCGTGTCTTGTGGTCTAAAGTCCTCTCTAGTCTGTTTCCAGACTAGTCTCAGGACTTCCCACATAAAAACCAAGTGCCAATTTTATCTCTCCACGATGTGGGACTAAACAACACCCCACAGGGTTGAAACATTGAATTTCAGGAATTGAGATACATTAATACAACTTGATATTGACCATCAAATTGCATCAAACTATCCCAATACATTTAACTCCAACAAATACCGTTGGACATAGCTGTTCGTGACTTTCTTGTACCGACGCATTAGGTGAGCTATGATCTTTGCTCAGAATTTATGTCTTTCAACAAAGTACGTGTACAAATGATAGAACACAACGTCAGAATTGCTCAGAATTTACAATAATTAGAACTCCTAACTAATTTTATTTTAGTATTTAATTAATCACTTGTGTAGTTAACTTGTTTTAATAGAAGATTAATTAAGTAATGGTCTAATTTTCTAATTAAACAACTTATTTAATACATCACATGACTAAACATATTAATTAAGTGGGAGTTTAATTAAGTTCTTTTCTAATTTGTCTAATTTATTAACTTAATTAATTAGTTGCACGTGTAACTAATTTAATTAATTACGAGCATTTTTAACACTTGGTCTAATTGGTTAGATTAAATAACCTAACTAATCATTTACTTATCTAATTAATTTATTTAGTTAGAGATGATTGCCCACTAATCGGATAAGTTAAGATCACATTGTTGTAATACAAGTCAATTAGGAACCAATCAAAACAACGCTAAACATCTCTGCAAGAGGCCGTATTTATACCTAGATAAGTCCAAGGTCAGACACAAGGACACGAGCTATCGAACTATCTAACAAGGGTTTAAATACCTAGGTTAAGTTATCTAGGGATTTATGTCAAGATTATTGAATGCATGATCTTTTATGATTTTAAATGCAAATTAAACAAGATGCTACAAAATGTACATAATGGAATGATAAAACAAGACAACGCACTACTACAAATAATGCTCCTGAACTAAATTTAATTTGAAATCATTTGAAACTCATTTAAACATGAAGTACAATGTAAGAGTTTAATTGTCTAAAAAATACTATCCAATTTAAGACTTAAACAAATTAAGATCAATGAATTAGCACATAAGAAACAAGAAAATGTTCTGTAATTTGATGATCAATTGCACATTAAATCAGGACATTCACAACACTACGATGTAGAGCATTAAAATACGATTCCAACAAGATCAAAATCATTAATGTTGAAATTCATATGCTCAAGTTATTAAATAATGAATCCATAGGACATAAATGCAAATAAAATCTAATTTGATATACATAAATAATCAGAATTCAGCCCAAAATAGATAACAAAACAATACAATAAAGATGCATAGGCTTACCTACAAATATCCAGCATGGAGGGACAATTCTATAAATATAAAAACTCGATAGGGCTTGGGCACAAATTTCCCAAGCGTGACACGCGAGGTGCGTGCATCGGGACTGGAGTGCAAATCTGGTAACTGATAAATCCATAATTCATCTCCTTTATTCTTTCATTTTATCTAAAATCCTTAGTAAAATTCATGTAAATAACAACTAATTCCTACTTATTAAGACATTCATATCAATTACTAATATTCTATATTTAAAACTTATTTCATCCAAAAAATAAGAATAAAGAGAAAAAAACAAAAGAAAGAAAGATGTAAATATGTAAATTTGTACATACTATCCTGATCTCAAGATCATGTCAATATTGGCTTGATCGATGATATAAATAAGTAGAGGGAGATAAGGATCTTGAGCTATAAAAATATCAAAAATCATACATCACATGTTGTACATATACACATTATTTACCTTTTGGACATACTCATATATTTTATTTATCATTCATATTACCTCAGATATAATTATTTTCTTCTTCAAAATTGTTTATAATAATGTGTATTAATTTATAAAAATATAATAAAAATTATTTATTGTATAGGTAACATGGTACTATGATCCGAAAAGATCCATAATATAAATATTCAAACCTAAATATCTACGAGGTATGAACTCAAAATTTACAAAACTCACTTTCATTGTATTTATAATTAAATTATTTTTAAAATAAAATAATTTTATTAAAATCGGAATTAATATGCAAATTTTGATTTTTGGGGGTACTATGGTATCTGTGCAAATGTATATTCTTCCTTATTTTCTTATTCTTCGTATTTTTCTAGTATATAATTATATTCGTTATATTTTATAATAACTATATAAAATGAAAATAAAATTTACCAAAGTTTAAAATAACCATAAATAAATATACTTATTATATAGGTATCATATATCTATATTTTATAAAATAATATTTATTCATCTAATTAAATAATATTATTAAAGTAAATATATTTATAATACTCATAGAATATATTAAATTAATAAAATATAAATTAGGCAATTTATTTATCAAAATAAGTAATTAACAATCAGTAAATTATTCTATATAAGGTATGCTATTTATAGTATTTAACTATTTAAATTAAAGTATTTAATTTATTAAAATTCATTATTAAAATATCTAATAAATTAATAACATTTCTCATTTATATTTTATATCTATTTAAGTTAATTTATTATTTATTACTAAATTTATATTATATTTATATAATGTATATTCTTTTGTCTTCTTCATTTTCATCTTCATTCCCTCTCTCTGCCACATGTTGTGTCGCGATTGGTTAATCTGAAGAGGTTGACCATTCAACCTCTTCTTTCTTCCTTCCTTCTCCTCCCTCTGTTCGCCCAACGTTCTGGGACCACACCAACAAACCCACCGGCCACGTCACCTCCTCATTCTTCTTCTCCAGCCATCCAGGTTTAATGAACCTAGGCATCTCCTCCATCTATAAAAGCTTCACCTCCTTCTTCAGAGCTCGTATCCATCATTTCTTCTTGTTTTCCTCGGTGAGCTCCGGTGAGGGAGGATGAGAGTGACAACAGCCCCTTCGCCGGCCATTGAGTGAGAGAGAGCAGAGTGGTGAGATCCATCGTCGGCATCGTAGTCCTAACTCTGTCGGGCGAGGAGAGCCTCCGCATCACCGTGCGTCAAGGCCATAACCAACTGGAGCTTTAGATCCGGTTTCCCGATGAATTTACTCCATTCCAATCGTAGATCCAGTTTCGCTCACCCTCTTTTGTTTAACATCTGGTCTGAGGCTTCGACCTTGAGTCGATAGTAACTTGCAGAACATCTGGAGCTCGCAACGTAGAGATATCATCCATCGAGGAGCATCGAGGCAAAACAGCACCGACAGTGAAGGAGAGAGGGGGGGGGGGGGCGGGTGGGGGCTTAGCCCCCCCAGCTCCCAACCAAACTCCATATATATGTTTAATATATAGTTTAATATATAATCTAAATACATTATTTAATAACTAAAATTTACATATAATGTATAATAGCCCCCCCATATCTCAACAAAAAATCAATATATATATATATATATATATATATATATATAGTTTAATGAGGCTGCCCCTATGTCGTTTTCAGCATTTTTTTATTTTTTTGGAAAATATCGCCATGTATATTCATCCATATATCCCTCCTATGTGCCATTCGAATTTTGTTAGAAACAGGGACTCCTACGGCCTCTATCTAGACAATCATTTCTTAACGGTAACGGGATTTTTTAAATCGACATCATCTCGATGGAGGCTTTAAAAGTCTCCATTTTTGACAAAATTCAAATGACATATAGGAGGGATATATGGATGAATATACATGACGATATTTAAAAAAAAATAAAAAAACGCCGAAAACGGTGCGGGACATGGCTGCCCCAAGGAGGCATCCCCATTAAACTCTCTCTCTCTCTCTCACACACACACACACACACACATATATATATATAGAGAGAGAGAGAGATCAATTGGGCTACCCCTCGGGAGAGCTAACTTGGCTCCCTCTACGGTATTTCAACTTTTTTTGAAATTTCTTCCGCGAATATTCATCACTATATCCCTATAGTATGCTACTCAAATTTCGTGTGAAACAGAGATTCCTACGACCTCCATTCAGACAATCATTTTTTAACGGTAACAAAATTACTAAAAACGACCCTTCTGGATGGACGCCGTAGGAATCTCTATTTCGCGTGAAATTTGAATAACATAATATAAGAATATATTGATGAAAATCCACAGAAGAAAATTTCAAAAAAAACCAGACGAAATGACATGGGGGAGCCAAGTTAGCTACCCCAATGGGGCAACTCCATTTTACTCATATATATATATGATCTAATTAAAATAATTAGTTGTTAACATTACATGATGTGCATAACCATATATTGATACATTCGTATATGTCCATCATCGTACATGTTTATAAACCGTCACGAATATATAGTGTTTATTTTAACATATATGGTATAGATAATGATTTTTTTCCTTTGCATATACGGATATGGATTTGGATACCTCTTTCATTTTTAGGATCTTAAAATAGATATGGTTATATATTCTTATAGTATATACATATATGGGGACATATACATATTTGTATACGCATGTTTGCAATTCTATTTTTATCTGCATCGATTTTAAAATAGTATGCACATAAATGTACACATGTCAAAATATATATAACAAATATGATAAGGGATTGGTACATATATCTACATTTGTTTGCATCCTTATACGTAAAAGGTATTGTATAATGTCATTTGTTTGAACATATTAAATCTAATGGAATTGGGTAAAATGTGGTTGCCCCCATGGGCAGCTGACTTAGCTCCCCCGCCTCAATTTCCCCATATTTTTTTTATTTTTTGGAAAATAAAATCATGTAAATTCATTATTATATCCCTATATTATGGTATTCAAGTTTCCTGAGAAACAGAAACTCCTAGGGCCTCCTTCCAAACATGGCCAATTTAAAAAATCCTACGACCATAAAAAATGATTGTTTGGATGGAGGCCATAGAAGTCTCTATTTGTCACGAAACTTGAATTACATAATATAGAGATATAGTGATGAATTTCCACAATTTTATTTTTCAAAAAAATAAAAAAATATGGGGAAAATGGGGGCAATGGGAGCTAAGTTAGCTACCCCCAGGAGGCAACCATGTTTTTCCCAATGGAATTACTTAATATCACATTAATAAATGTGTATTTCGTGATATGAAGAGTTTTGTATGGATCTTTTTGTCAATACGATGTTTATAAATATTATTTATGTCCGATTATAAGTTTAGATGGGTATTTTTTTGTAAAAAATACCCTTTCAATATTAGTTTCAATCAATTACAAAATTATTGGAAGTTCGCCTTTTAGATTGAATTCGTTTCCACACACTCAACCTCATAAATTGAAACTTCTATCAATGTTATACATATTCTCCGAATTTCTCTCAAAGCCGATGTCATTTCCTATTTTATCTTAGTGGTTAAAAGTCCAAGAAATATTTAAGCAACTTAAATCCCATTTAAAAGAGAACTAGACTCTTTACCATTAATATAAAATAGCAAATGATCGTGGATTTGAGCGAAAATCAGAGGATATGTATAACATTATTCGAAGATTCTATCTATAGGTTGGATTTTAAGAAACAAATTTGAACAAAATAGTTACAACATCTCCTTTATAGCTCACATTACAATAGAGCAACCCCTGCCGAAATATTAACCACTAAAATGACAAGATAAATTAGATAAATAATTTACCCTCTTCATTTAAATAATTTAGCCCCTCCAAGAAGAATTTTCTGGCTTCGTCCCTGAGCACCAATCTATCTTCGCCACATGTACTTGCATGTTGAGCATTCATCTGGAGATTCAACCTTCTACGGACATCGAGCAGTGTTGAGAATCTGATCAGATTCAATCGAACAATCAACCATCACTTTTGATCCGGTAGCTTGGAGATCAACGCCGTCATTAGATCAGGCCGATCATCACCTCCTGTATACGCAGTAACTGGAGCTTGAGATTGCAAATCACTGGAGAGTGGGACGAGCATATATCTGAAGCATCGAGCAACCTTCGAGGAGACCTGAACGAGCATCGCAGGTCTGATTTGAATCACTAGCAACACCGCAGTTCATTAAATCTGATCAGAGAGTTCTCGCCATCGACATCAAAGCTTCATCGATCGAGGAGCACATTGTAGATTCGAGAGCTCCACCGCCTGGAGTTTAGATTTGAGGAGTACATCTAACGTTCGATGAGCATCGATATACACGCACCTAATCGAGCCACGTTGCACAATCTCAATCCTTCGATCACGCTCCAATGCCAGATCGCAACTGCACACCGCTCTAGAGAGAGCACACTCGCCTCACGTGACCGTGAGTGAAGATATTTTGGGGCAGTTGCGTTTTACTCCCCGGGTGTTGTTCGAATCGCGAACAGGTTCTTCGAGCTTCAACCACGTGCATCAGAGCATGTGAATGTGATACTGAGAGTTTTGCTTGCAACCCCTTGTGCTTTTTATTCACGAACACATCTGAACATGTGTAGAACTCAATTACGTGATTCTCTGGGAGTCGCGCGCGATTACACCCTTCTTTATCTCATTTACACACGCAACATTAATTTTCCAGATATTACTAATATAAGCCCCTATTCCAGTATTAAATATATAATAGTATAAAAATACGTATTATAAAAATAAAAAATATTAGTATATACCTTATAATGCACTATATACTGTATAAAAAATATTTTGAAAAATAAAAAATATTTAGTATTGTTCATAAATAAAAAAAATATAAAAATACATTGAAACTTATAAAATATATAAATGTAATCTAAAAATCTCACAAAATTATATGTAGTATATTTTAGTATTTTTAAACAAAAATAAAAAAGGAATTAAAAACCAAATATTAAAATCCTTAAGAATCTAAAAATACATCAAAACTTCCAAAAATCATAACCAATTCATAAAAAAATCCTAAAAATGCGTACAATACCTTAAGGGTATTTTCACACTCTATAGAGAAAAATAAAACAAAAAGTTTTATTTACCATTTACTATCTTTAAAAAAACCTCACAATTTACATAATAACTTTGTCTCAACTTTAAAAACTTTTTAAAATCCAAAACAAATTCTACAAATTACATAAAATCCTAAAAATTGGAAAAAAAATTAAAACATAAAAAATATCAAAATATAAAATCAAATACAAAAATATATCTCACATACCTATACTTCTTTACATATAGGCATATAAAACAACTTGAAAACTGGTCAAAACACTAAACCAAATTGAAAAGATAAAAATCAATTAGAAATCACTAAAAACTCATAAAAACCTAATGCTTCGTATCACCTTACTATCTACCTTAGTTCATATAGTTTATTTCCCTGAGTTCGTCACTCTCGTACTTCACCATATATACAAGTTTAGGAGTCTAAACAAAAACCACAAATCTTTTTTCCAGACGACTCGTCCGGTCAACACAGTGATGTTGTTCTATCCTTTTAGAGTGGTAGATGCGGCATGTTCAGTAACTTACGGGCTCATCTTTAATATCACCAAGAGACATGTACAGGGCACGTGCGGTCAGGCTCGAGGTATACTCAAGGCTCAGGCCATGATGAGCGATCGTCTGACTATGGTTACGTAGCAACAACAAACATGGGTAGTTGTGACCCCAGTCAATAGGACAAAGCTCAACAAGAAAAATAGAAACCACTTAAAAAATAAATCAATCAAAACAAGGGAATGTCAAAGGTCTCCGCTATTTATTTAACATGGTATAGCGACCATGGTCGAATACAAGGAGTACAGAAATATAGGAAGTAGTCAGAAATCAGATAAATAAAAATAAATTTTTGTAGTTTTTAATTTGCATTTTTTTAATATTTTCAAAATGAGAAAACAAACAAGCAAGCAAGGCTAAAAATTAGTTTCAATAATTTTTTATCAAGATTAAAAATGCTCAAAATAGGAAATAAAAATGTTTTTTTGTTTTTCAAATATTTAGATGTTTTGGTAATTTTATGGGATTTTTCTAATTTCTATATGATTTTATAAAAATGAAACAAGACTCAAACAATGAAACAATGTTCAGCCTGGACTAAAAGGTAAGTTTAAAATAGTAAACATTCCTTAAAATCATGGTGATTATTTTTATGAAAAAGCAAATAAAAATATCTAAAGCAACAATTGAAATCCTATTTTTTTTATTTTCCTAGAATTTTTTATTGATTTTTATAGGTTTTTGAGTCTTTTATGATTTTTAGGGTTTTTGTAATGGATTTTTAAACAAAAATGTTATTTAATAAAAAGCATATAAAAACACACATACACAAATTTTTATAGAATTTTTCAGGAAAATTTTTCAAATTTTTATGTATTTTAGAAACGGGATAGAACAATTTTTGGATGTTTTTTATTTTTAGAAAATATAAAATAAAACTAAATTAATTCACAAAAATTACCATAAATATTACATGTTAGCAGGAGCTAACTATAATGTTTATGGAATTTGCGGAATTGATTTAGTAATTATTTGATTAAAAAAACACACACAACACACAGGGACCTACTTGCAATTATTCAAAAGTTACATGCCAAATAATAACGCACTTAAAAGCTAAGGGCCTAATCTGCAAATTAGCCAAGTAAACACGTGCAATCCACGTGCCACAGGTTCAGAGGGGTATAACTGTAAATATCATAAACTTTTATTCAATCCATAACAGCTCAAGAGTTCATGACAATTCATGCAAATAACCCAATAAGTCACGTGGGACAACACGTGCCTCAGATTCGGAGGGACTAAAATGCAAATATTAAAAACATGGGGTCCAAATTGCAAAATGTTTATGGTACAATATTTATTTACTGGACTAGATAATAAAACACATAAACACGTGATAAAAGATGCAAAATACCCTTCGCAGGGTGCGTGCAGGGCACGTGGGACACGTGGCGCGCTAGGAGGCTGTCGCTATCGTACGACTCCGATTGCCTCCTGCTGTTGATCTGATGGTGCAGATGATGTCTGGAATGTGCGGGGCAGATGCGGCAGAGAATGTCAGATCCAACGGCCCAAAAGTTGAATCGGTTGGCGGCTCTGATGGAGTCTGGCAGAGGGGGGCTCATCCGACGGCTGAGAAGGGTGCTGGAAGAATAAGGCCCCATTGACTTTCACTTGAGCCTCGGATGGAATCTGAGGCTCTGATGATCAATCGGAGAGTATCGGCAGTATCGTAGAGGAAGCCCGCGTCGAACGAGCGGCTTCGATGGTGTGGGTATCTACCGGATAGGCGAGACAGTGGAGGGTGGCCTGGAGCAGCTCCATCGGAGCACATGGAGGCGTGATCTGAGCTCCTCGCGTGTGTTAGGACCTGCAAAAGGTAGAGAGACTTGGGGGGAACTCTCCGGTCCGGTTATTGCTTGGGGAAACATATAGAAGCATAGGTGAGGCAGGTATTTGATCTCCGACGTATATGAAGGATGGAGACCGAGCTCAACCGTGCTCAGATGAGCCCGATTCGAGAAGGATAGTTCACGGGGGAGGATGAGGCGTTCGTCGAGGATTCGATCAATAAAGATGTGAGGGTGAGATGAGGCTCCGACGACCAGGGCAGGGCAGATGAACGTGCGGCGGTGCAAAATGGAATGAGTGAATTGAGCTGGGAAATGAAGGGGATATGAGGGATACTTGAAGGTTGGAATGAGTTCCTGAGCTCCAGGAGAAGGTGGTCAGCTGGGTTGTGGCCTCGACTAAGCTGCGGAAGGCGGGGAGGCTAGATGCAGCGGCACTCGGCGACCACGTGAGTGAGCTGTGTGAACCGCGCGACCAAAATCCGCTCTAAGGATGGCCTCTGCTAGCTGTCACTCAACCAAAGGTGCCTAGGGGTGGAAGAAAGGGAGTGGAACGAACTGCAGCGCCAGGAGGGGGAAGAAGAGCTTTTATAGGTCGCTCCAAGGTGCAGAAGGATCGACAAAAAGCATGAAACCTTAGAGCGATCTAGATCGGCCGAGGGACCCACGAGGATGTCGGATGTACGAAGTTTATCGGGTCCAAATCGCGAGGCAATCAGAACTCGAAGGTGGGCTGGAGAATTTTGAGAAGAAGCTCCGACGAACAGTATCGGGTCGGGTCAAGCCTGGAAGAGGGTGTTGACCCGCGGTCAACATTGGGTCCTGGCCAATCAGAAAAAGGGATTTTACAAAATATTTACAAAATCAAATAAAAATAGTAAATGGCTTCAAAAAAAGTGTAAAAAATAAAAAATGTTTGTTTTTTTCAACTATTTTTGTGTAATTTTTAATTATATTTATGAAAAATAAATTCTTGTATATACAATATAGAGTACCATATATAGGTATAATATATCTATGTATTTTATCTAATTATTTTTATTTTATTATTTTTACACAAATACCTCAATTTTGTATTTTATTTATTTTCTTCATGTTTTTAGAGGTATAAAAAAATTTTATTTTATTTTTATGATTTATTTACAGGTATAAAATAAATAGGAAGTGAAACATATATACTTGTATTTTGTACAAATGGGAAAGGATTTTAATTTTATTTTTTGATTTTTATTTTATTTTTGTGTTATTTTTAGGACTATATACAAGAGGTAGAAAGAATATTTTATTTTTATTTTATCAAAAATAATTATTTATATACATAGGTAATATGTACAACATAGAGTAGACTATCTACTTATTTTATTTGGAGATCAGGTCAAGGATTGACCTTCTCTTAGGGTTTGGGTCACTCTGTATTTATTCTAAATACCTCCTTCCTTTTTCTTTTTCTTTTTCTTTATTCTTTTATTTTTGCACAAATACATACTAAATATACAATATTGACACAAGCATGCCGAATGCTAACTTATTGTATTTATACTTATTTACATGATGCTTTGCCAAGATAAATAGCTAAAATAAAAGAATAAAGAATGAGAATCATGGATTCATCACCCCCTATACTTTACCTTTGCTAGTCCCTTAACAAACACTTATTTACAAAAGAAGTGAAAAAGAGAGGAAAAGAAAAAGAAGGAGAATCAAGATTGATTATTAAACTTGTCTTCATTAAATTGAAATATGGAGCTCAGTCAGACCTTTCGAATATTAGTTTGTCGGAACCTTATTTGGACCTAGGTTTAAGACTCAACATCCTCTAAGTTCCACCAATGTATGGTCAAAACTCCTCAATAATCCAGATCAAAACAAGTCTACATACACAAACTCTAATGGCCATGAATCTTTTCTTGCACGGTGTCAGTGATATGTAGCTCCCCACCTCAGAAATGACAAGGCAACAACCTCCCTCAGCAAGGTAACTCTAATTCCCTAGTCAAGCAACTCTTTCCTCAAGGAGAGGGGTATTCCCTTCTATGTTCAAGTTCAACCAGCTCAAGAAGAGGGGGTAAGAACTAAGAAGAGAATGGATCGTGGCCAGTGTAGCCATATATCCCTGGGAGCCCGACCAGTGTAGCTAAGTCTCCCGCTGCAAGCTTCATGAGATGAGAAGGTAATCATAAGCCTTGCTTTATTTGGCTATATACATCCAGGTAGGCATTTCATTTTCTATCAGGCACACCACTTTTTTGGAGTTTTTCTTTCTTTTGCACATTTTTTTCAATGTGCATATGTACAACATATCTACATGGTTCAACATATATGCATAAGGACTTTTTCTTCTCGAGCTAGTAGACTATCCCTCTTTTGAAGCATTATTATAATGCACAACTCCTATCTTTAGACCTCAACACCGCCAGGCCAAGTTGGGGTGCACTTCCCTCTCTAAAGGAAGACGAGAAGTTCTGCCTAGAAGTACTACCCTCGTATGCTACCCCAAGCCAAGGAAAACTACCTCCTCACCACCTCATCCGTGTAGAGCTGAGTGTAAAGTGTTGGTTCAAGTAAAGCCATTGTCTGTGAGAGTCATGTGTACATTGTTAAGTGTTCTACTTAGGCTCATCAAGATGACATGTGAACATAGCCTAGTGGACTCAAAGAATTAAGTCACTAATGGACCTGAAAAGTCTTAACCCCAAATCCTATAAGGTTCCTCTTAGAATTAGGTGGATTAAGGTCTTAACCAAGCTCCATTTTCTAATTTAATTCCAGACTAGTTTAAATGTCAACTATGATTCAGAAGAATATACAAATATTTACAAAAATCTTTTTATGTCAAGTTTTTGAAAATGTGCAAAATTTTTGAAAATATTTGAATGCATGTATGAATGCAGAAGTTTTGCAAACTATTTACAAATATTTACACAAGGGTTTTGCAAACTTTTATTTTTCAAACATTTTATAAAAATTTTGTACTATATAAATAATTTTGATACAAAAATATTTACAAACTTTTCACAAGCGAAATATTTGTACAACATTTGTACAAAAATAGTTTTTATAAATAGCTATGTATGTGCAAGAAAGAATTTATGTACAAGAAAAATTTTGAAGTTTTTGTGATTTTTAGCCATTTTATTTATTAACACACTCACTCAAAGTATGAGTTATGGCTAAAGTATATATGTAATATATACGACACCCCCTATACTTAGCTCGAACGATGTCCTCAGAGTGGTCAAAGAATGATGAAGAAGATATAACTCGTGCTCAATATAAGGAAGTGAAAAGAATGGCTATACTACAACGATGAATACAAGAATAGATCTCGGCGACTCCCCCTGTACTTAGGATCAAGTAATCCTAATACAGGGTCTACCTGCCCTATACTTAGGCTAAAATATCCCTGAGTATAGGCAACAAAACAGAGGTAAAAAGAATCAAAAGAATAATAAAAAATCTGATACCCCCTATACTCAGGGTAAAGTACACCCTAAGTGTAGCAAAATCACAAGATGCAGATGGGGTGTTAGACAAAAGAATGAGATGATATGGGCATCTGGATCTAAACAAGGCGGAAGACAGTGATAATCAGGCACGAGATGCAAATGACGTGAGTCAAAGACCACATCTCATGCAAAATGAATAGGGGCGACGTCACCGATCAGTATCTCATGATCTAGATATGGTTTGAGGTGTTAACCGTTAACACGAAAGGTAGACTCAGATGACATTTCAGATTTGTCGTTACTACCATTGTCATGCACCTTTAGGACCAGGTATGGTCTTTTCCACTTACTCTGTAACTTCCCTGGAAATAATCTAAGCCTGGCATCAAATAACCATACTCTCTGATCTGGCTCAAACTGCTTATGGATGATATGAGAATCATGCCAAATCTTGACTCGCTCCTTATAATGTAGGCTGTTTGAAAGGTTGTGTCTCTAAGCTCCTCCAGGGTTGCCAATTCTACCTTCCTTTGATCACCTAAACTCTCTGGATCCAATAATATGTCAGTGACAACCCATAGTGACTTATGCTTAATCTTCACATGTAAATGGCATGACTTTCCATAAACGAGATGAAAGGGAGATGTTCCTAAAGGAGTCTTGAAGGAAGTCCGATGTGCCCACAAGATCGAGTCCAAAAGTTGTGAGCAATCTTTTCGGTCTGGGCGGACTACCTTCTACAGTATCATCTTGATCTCCATGTTTGATACTTCAGCAATACCATTGGTCTGAGGATGATATGGAGTGGCAACTCGATGGTCTATGCTGAAATCGTTAGTAAGGACCTTTACCTTGTCGTTGATAAGTGAGACCCCCGTCAGAAATCAATACTCTAGGCACCCCGAACCGTGAAATGATATTCTTCCTTAAAAATTTGCAAACGGTCTTAGCATCCGCGATTCGGGCGGGTATGGCCTCAACCCAACGACTCACATAATCAACGACCCACAAAATGTACTCAAATCCCTAACTCTTAGGGAATGGACCCATGAAATCGATGCCCCATGCATCAAAAACCTCACAGAAGTGAATGGGCTGCATCAGCATCTTATCACGTTGTTCCACAAGTGCCCATCCTCTGACAGTCAGTACACCTCTTTACGAATTCATCAGAATCCTTGAAGAGGATAGGCCATCATAGGCAGGATTGGAGCACTTTCTGTGGTGTTCTTCTCCCAGAATGACGTCCTCTTACCTCAAGCTTGTGGCAGTATGTGAGGACGTTGCAGTACTCCTCCTGAGGAATGCATCGACGCCAGGCGCTATCCCCTCCTTCATGATAAAGGATGGGATCCTCCCAATGGTAAGAGTTAGCCTTCGCAAGGAAGGTCTCAAGTTGCTGCCTGGGCCAACCTTGTGGAACTTTCTTAACGACAAGATAGTTCACAATGTTGGCATACCATAGGAGAGAGGCGATAGCAAGGATCATCTCATATGGGAAGGCCTCTGTAATATGATCAGTCTGCTTAGATTCCTCAAGATTTTCCAAACGAGAGAGATGATCTGCCACCACATTCTTGACTCCAGGTTTATCCTTAATCTCAATATCAAATTCTTGGAGTAGAAGGATCCATTTAGTCAATCTCGCTTTGGTATCCTTCTTTGCCATAAGGTAACTGATAGCGGTGTGATCAGTAAAGATAGACACTTTGGATCCCAGAATATATGATCGGAACTTATCTAAGGTAAAAACTACGGCTAGCATATCTTTCTCTGTAACAGTATAGTTCTGCTGAGCGGCATCTAATGTACGGCTAGCGTAGTGAATGGCAAATGGTACTCCATCCCTCCTCTATCCTAGCACCACCCCCACGACAAAATCGAGGGCGTCCGTCATGATCTCGAATGGGAGAGACCAATCAGGCGGCTGAAGGAAAGGAGACTCAACAACTAAGCTCTTGAGAGTCTCAAATAATGCAAGACACTTATCATCTACAATGAACTAGGTGTTTTTTGTCAGTAAATAAGTCAACGGTCGGACAATCTTGCTGAAGTTGTGAATAAAACGTCGGTAGAAACTTACATACCCCAGAAAAGACCACATCTGTCGCAAGTTGGATGGTGGATTGAGTTTCCTGATGATATCCACCTTGGCCGGATCAACCTCCATACCCATGTTGGAGATGATATGACTAAGCACTGTTCCCTGAGTCATCATGAAGTGGCTCTTCTCCCAAGACAAGACAATATGAACCTCTATGTAGCGTTGAAGAAAATGATCTAGGCAGTCAAGACAAGCGTCGAACCCATCACCGTAGACCGAAAAGTCATCCATGAAGACCTCTAAACAGTCACCCACCATGTCCGAGAAAATGGGTAACATGCACCTTTGGAATGTCACCGGGATGTTACATAGACCAAAGGGCATCCACCTGAAAGCATATGTCCCAAACAGACAGGTGAATGCCGTTTTTTCCTAATCTTCGGGTGATATGGCCACCTGATTGTAGCCGAAGTACCCGTCGAGAAAACAGTAGTGACTCTTCCCATCTAGCCTCTCTATAATCTGATCAATAAAAGACAGCAGTAAATGATCCTTCTTGGTGGCCTGATTCAATCGTATGTAGTCCACACAGACCCTCCAAAAAGTAGGTACTCGGATAGCTATCTCCCCTCCAGACCTGCTCACAACTGTAGTGATGCATGTCTTCTTGGGCACCACTTGCAATGGACTAACTCACTTGGAGTCGGAGATAGGGTAGATAAAATCGACGCTCCACCATTTCGATATCTCTTTCATTACCACCTCTCGAAGATTCGGGTCCAGCCGTCGCTGGAACTCACATGATGGCTTAGAGTCCTCCTCAAGATAGATATGGTGGGAGCACATGGCCAGACTTATCCCATGGAGATCAGCTACACTCCATCCTATTGCCTTGCGGTTCTTTTTAAGAACCTCCATCAATCGAGATTCTTGATCTCCAGTCAAATCTGCTGAGATAATGACTAGGTACATCTCATGCTCACCCGTAAGGAATCTATACTTCAACGACTACGACAAAGGCTTCAGTTCAGGACAGCTGGGAGCTGGCAAATTTGGCCTCTGAAAAGTCTAAATGAATGCAACCAGATCTAAATGAGAGAACTCTTGCTGATCATGCAAAACTAGTGAAGATTGTCCTGCTGGTGTATCTATACTTAGTGCTGGCATGGTCTCCATCCTTGTTGCTGGCTTTATGGAAATCAGACAAGGTAATAAATCATCAAATTATGCCCAGTCTATGTCTGAATCCGAGGGATCTGAATCAGAATCACAAGATATATATTCTCCTCACTATCCTGAACATGATCATCAACCTCGAAAGTGTCCTTGACCAAGAGTGTGCTCTCCTGGAAACTGCGAATCTACAGATCTGAAGGTGAGAGAAGGGCTCGTGAAATGGGATCAGACCAAACAACTTCAACATCAATGATCACAAAGTTGCACTCCTAGTGGACGTCTCGCTCTGCCTCCGTCATCTGCTCTGCATCACTGAACTGCTCTGAGCAAGCTGAGTCTCGTGCTCTGATCTCATCGGTCGTCTCTATTTGTATACTCTCGCCCTCGACGTGAAAGTATACCTTCCCACTATCATGGTCAGACACCACCCTGGCTGTGGTCAGGAATGGACGTCCTAGAATGATAGGGGTATCGGTCTCAGATTCAGGGATCTCCATGTCCAACACAACTAAGTCCATAGGGAATTTCAGGTCCTGAATTGTGACGACCACGTCGTTCAACAATCCCTTCGGCCTCTTGACAAATCTATCGGCAAACTGAAGGAATGTCCTGCTCTATCAAAGAGGGCCAAACTCAAATCGGTTGAGTAAGTCTGTCGGAAGGAGGTTGATAGAAGAGCCGATGTCTAAAAGAGTGCGATCAAATCACTGCTCATGAATGTGGCATCTGACATAGGGAACTCTTGTATCTGGCCTCTTGGCTGGATGACGGTTCTGAATAGAGAAGCATGTGGCACGGGTCAGCACATGGATTTCTGCCTAATGGTTCCTCTTCTTCATACGAATAGTGGTCTTCTCTCTCAAGTTCTTCTAGAAGAGAGGGATGTGCTCAAGTGCCTCATGTAGAGTCAGCTAGATTTAGAATCTATCAATCATCTGTTGGATGAACTCTAACTGCTGATCTTTTTTTAGATTTTCTTTTTTATTCCCCTTCGCCAAGCAGAGTACTGGAGGAAAGGGAATCGCTGGGCTCTCCTCAGGTAGAGGGCTAGGAACAAGTTCCTGTTGCTGAGAAGGCATGGAATCCATACAAGTATCATCAATCATCGCATATGGACTCGAAGATGAAGAAACCTTTCCTTTATTATTTTTTGGGTATTTTTCGTAATGTCCTGAGATACAAGAACTGAAGGTGACACAACTGAAATAAAAAGGGTGGCCTCAGTACCATCCACTGTATCGGACTTTGCGGCATCATCACCATACTCTAGCTCAGCATCACGAGAAGTGGTGGCATCAGTACCACCCTCTGCATCTGGAGAAACGACGGCCTCAGTGCCGTCGACTGGATCAATGTCCTTGGTGGCTTCAGCACCACCGTCATCATCAACATTAGCAGCATCAGCACCGCTATCCTCCTCGTATGGTGCTCTTGAATCCTCGTGGTGTCGTCGCTAAGATGAGGTGCCACCTGCTGGCATCCTACTGCTCCTAAATGTAACAAAGTCAGCATCAAATGTATATGAAGCAATGTCACCCCATAAATCACTAGGAGTGGTGGTCTATGTAAACTGTACCTGCTCAAATTTTCTTTTTAGGTTATTCGGGTTGGGCTCGATCTGAGTGGGTACGACGGCCTTTCATTTGATGATCTCCCTCATCTCCTGGCAGAACTCGTCCATCTCCCGCCTAAAGGTTGTCTGCTGGTCTGAGAGTAGGTAGACTAGATCATCAAGAGCTGGGTTCTCATAGGTTGGCCCATGAGAACCGAATGGGTTTTCTCATTGAAAATGAGGCTGCTGCTGGAACTGATGAGGGGGAAGCTGAGAATACTGCTGAGGCTGTTGTTGGTGCTTCCTCCACTACTGCCCCCGCTGGTAGGGATGAGTACCCGACTGGTACTAGTAGGATGGCTGCTGGGAGTAATGGGGCTGCTACCGAGGCTTGTTGGACTGCCCACCCCTGAGCTGGAGACTGCTGTTGGGACGAGGCGCCTCCGGTAGACCACCTGAATCCGAGATGATCTCTGCGGATCTCGGGCTACTGTCGGTCATACCAAATCCTGTTGAATTCATTCAACGGCTCCTGCTCGTACGGGGATGGGGGAAGAACTACTAGTAGTTGATCATGCTGGTACACTACCATCTGGGTGTCCTGAGATGGTGGTGGCTGAGAGTACTGATGCTGCAACTGCTGGACCGGCTCTGCCTGGATGTAATGAACCTGTCGGTATTGGGCAGAGTGCTGAGATGAGCCACTGCTACTGAGATCATCCCGTGACCTGAGACGGGGTTGAGGAGCCGTCTGTGCCTCCTAGAGACACATGATCTGGGTCTTCATGTCACTCAAGTTCTGTGCCAATTATTCAATCTGAGTCAAGCCCTGGCACTGCTTCTTCTTGATGATCTCGATTCGATCTAGCTTCTCGCTAATAATGCCCATATCAGCGGCCGACGACTCTGCTTGTGTTGCGGCTGCTGAAGAGGTGGATGGACCTACATCAACTCGTGCTATCCTCTGATAGTATACGGTATAGGGTGAGGGCTTCCCCTGAGTGTAAAGCTGGGTCTGGGACATCACTGTGTAATTCTCGACCATCTCCTCATAGATGGCCTAGACCTGGCCTTCGTCCTTGACGAAATAGGAGCCCCACAAGAAGCATTCACTAGCCCTTGCAGCTCTGGTGTTAGCCTACAAAAAAAGCTTTGTATTAAGTTGGGCTTTAAGATGTCGTGATGTGGACATCGGTCGATGAGCTCACGGAAATGATCCCACAACTCATGGAACTGCTCGTTGGGGATCATAGAGAAATTTTTGATCAGAGATCGTGTTGCATTCGTCCGGCAGAGTGGATAGTAATTGTTCAAGTACTCGGTCCGGAGATGCTCCCACGAAGTGACGTATCTCCCAAATTGCTTTAGCCAGTAGGCTGCTTTGTCAACCAGGGAGAAAGGGAATGCTATCATCTTGATGGTGTCCTCATCCACGTATCTGTCTTAGACAGAGATGCATATCATCTCGAACTCCTGCAGGTGTAGATGCGGCTCCTCGGTGGCAAGCCCATGGAACTTGGGTAAGAGCTGAATGGTATGGAGAGGGAGCTTGAAGTCTCCCAGTATTGCCGAAAGCTGGATCCAACGGTGTGTAAGGGTTGCATCAGGGTTGTGCAACTCCCTCGTCGATCGAGCTGGTTGGACTGTCTCCTGTGGCTCCTTTGGTTGTCCTTATCTGCTCCTCCATCCTATAGGATCTCTCCACCGCTTGCTCGGTTTGGCTCGGCCTGCATCTGTGCTATCTCTTTGTGCACCTCCGCCATAAATGCTCCCTGTTCTCTATCTGCCACTACATCATCTCCAAGGAAGCTAAAAGCGTGTTGTTGATGGCGCCGTGGTCTAGAACATATGTGGTACTCTGGGGCTATCCATCGGTGCGCTCCTCATTGCTGGCCATATCTTGGGTCTTTGCAAAGGCAAAAGACTAGAACTCAGGTGCCATCAAATGAAAAAATATCTGTGTTGGTCTCTGCTCGGGCACCTCGGGACTGGAAGAAGGATGATCAATGGGGATAAGGCGGATTCGAGTTTAGGTTTGGAGAGCGAGTCTAGGCTCTCCCGAACCTACCTAGATGAATGGGGCGGAGTGCTCGAGAACAGTGCTGCCAAGGGCTGCCTAAGGGACCTCCAGCCTATCATCGTGATCTGGAAGAAATGCAGATGGGATCTGGAAACAAACAAGATCGGCAATCAAATCCCCAATTCACCTACACAAGGCGGAGCTGATGACCGTGAAGGTTCGATCGTTTATCGTGTCAATTTTATTTAGGTGATAATTCAATCTAGTAGGGTGATTAAGCGAGCCGTTAGGTACCCTATACTCCCAAGAGACTGGCCCAATTCCAAAGGTAGATCTTTCCCAGCCAGTACAAGTTGCGGACCATTTACCGGCTACCCAATCAACTTGCTCTGTCAAGGATATCGCGGTCCGCTTTACCAGAGACTAAAGCAATCCTCACTGGAGAATGACTAACCCCAAGACCAGTAGTCCAAAGAGAGTTCGGGTGTGGCTCTAGCCTAGTGTACATGTCACTCTCTCGTGCAAGCAAACCAAACAATGAGGGGATGACTCTCCCAAGACATATTTTTAAATGAGGTGTCTTTTAGGATCAAGTTTGTTTAGCAGTCTCAATTTTATGGTTATCTCTTTTTATGGTATTTTTCAATAATCAAACAAACACTTAACGGGTTTTTCGATCTCATGATTATTTTAAGTCCAAAAACGGGGGGAGAAGTCGAAAAAGCCGATGCGCGATCAAAACTTATGATGCATGCAAAACAAGGAAGGCGTACCTGACTCCAACACTCTACATGAAGGTTGATCCGCGCATAAATTAAAGACATAATTTAAACTAATTTAAATTACGCAAGAAGAAAACAACCTTAGATGAGCAATTTCTAAGATCGCAAGGAACAATAGTTAACTGACTAGAGAGAGATCGATGTCCGGTCTCGGATGCCGATCGGTGTCTGCCACAACAGATCATGCACGTGATGTATACGACCTCTAGCAGCACGTGACCTCTCAATCAATCAGGTTAACTTTTTATTATGATTTTTATTAAGGTCCAACTACAAATCTATAGGTGCAGGTAAAATATTAAGGATTAGGCCTTAGTTACTTATGTCACAATCAAAGAAATCCCCAAATCTAGGGGTCAAATTCTTCGAGAATCAAAGAAATAAAAGGAGAAGAAAAATCAAAATCAGCGAAAAACTGTGGTGAGGTCCCCCGAGCACACCGGTGCTCGGCGAAACAGACCCTGATATATGATCAAGTCCAGGAGAGAGAGTCTGAGTGTCCATGTGTCTAAGTTATTAAAACAATGATAATATGCTGGAAAATAAAGACTACTTTATCCTATATAACTACTTTCCTCCTGGCCTCTTGTTCTTCCTCCAATACGGTTACGCCTATTGAAAGCCGAAACGTCCTCAGGTGGTTGCTCGCACAAAAATCAAAGCAAAGAGAATGTCAAAAAAATGGTTAGATAAAATAGAGACAAAATAAAGATAAAAAGAAATCTGAAAAGACTACTAAGCCGTGCTCCTTGGCAACGTCGCCATTCCGATGAGTGATCGACCGACTAGGGTTAAGTAGCACAAATAAACACGAGTCATTGTGACTCGGTCATTAGGACAAAGCTCAACAAGAAAAATGGGAACCACTCAAAAATTAAATCAACCAAAACAAGGGAATGTCAGCGGTCTCCGCTATTTATTTAACCTGGTATAGCGACCGAGGTCGAACACAAAGAGCACGGAAATGTACGAAGTAGTCGGAAATCAGATGAATAAAAATAAATTTTTGTGTGTTTTTAATTTGCAATTTTTTAATATTTTCAAAACGTGAAAACAAACAAGCAAGCAAGGCTAAAAACTAGTTTCAACCATTTTTATCAAGATTAAAAATATTCAAAAATATGAAATAAGATGTTTTTTTTGTTTTTCAAATATTCAGATGTTTTTGGTAATTTTATGGATTTTTCCAATTTTATATGATTTTATAAAAATGAAACAAGACTCAAACAGTGAAACAATGTTCAGCCTGGACTAAAAGGCAAGTTTAAAATAGTAAAAATGCTTAAAATCCTGGTGATTATTTTTATGAAAAAAGCAAATAAAAATATCTACAACAACAACTGAAATCCTATTTTTTTATTTTTTTTCTAGAATTTTTAATGATTTTTATAAGTTGTTGAGTCTTTTTTGTTTTTTAGTGTTTTTATAAAGGATTTTTAAACAAAAATACTACTGAATACAAAGCATATAAAAAAACACACACACATTTTATAGAACTTTTCAGACAATTTTTCGAATTTTTATGCATTTTAGAAATTGGATAGAACAAATTTTAGATGTTTGTGATTTTTAGAAAAAAAATCAAATAAAACTAAATTAATTCACAAAAATTACATAAATATCACATGTTATCAGGAGCTATCTTTAATTTTTATAGTATTTTTAGAGTTGATTTAGTAATTATTTGATTGAAAACAACACATACAGCACACAGGGACCTACTTGTAATTATTCAAAAGTTATAGGCCAAATAATAACGTACTTAAAAGCTAATGAAATAATATGTAAATTAGCGAAGCAAACACACACAATCCACGTGACACAGGTTCAAAGGGGTATAACTGTAAATATCATAAACTTTCATTCAATCCATAACAACTCAAGAGTTCAGGACAATTCATGCAAATAACCCAACAAGTCATGTGGGATAACACGTGCCTCAGATTATGAGGGACTAAAATGCAAATATTAAAAATATGGGGTCCAAACTGCAAAATGTTTACGCTACAATATTTATTTACTGGACTAGATAATAAAGCACATAAACCCGAGATAAAAGATGCAAAATACCCTTCGCAGGGTGCGCACCACGTGGGATGTGTGGTGCGCGGGGAGGCTGTCATTATCGTACGACTCTGATCGCCTCATGTTGTTGATCTGATAGTGCAAATGGTGTTTGGAACGTGCGGGGCAGATGCGGCAGAGAATGTCAAATCCAACGACCCAAAATCTGAATCGGTCGGCAGCTCTGATGGAGTCTGGCAGAGGGGGGGATCATCTGACGGCTGAGAAGGGTGTTGGAAGAACAAGGCCCCAACGACTTTCACCTGAGCCTCGGATGGAATCTGAGGCTCTGATGAACAATCAGAGAGGATTGGCAGGATCGTAGAGGCAACATGTATCGAACGAGCGGCTGTGATGGAGTGGGTATCGGCCAGATAGGCGAGATGGTGGAGGGTGGCCTGGAGCAGCTCCGCCGGAGCACCTGGAGGCATGATCTGAGCTCCTCGCGTGTGTTAGGACCTGCAAAAGGTAGAGCGACTTGGAGGGAACTCTCCGGTCTGGTTATCGCTTGGGGAAACAAACAGAAGCGTAGGTGAGGCGGGTGTTTGATCTCCGGCGTATATGGAGGATGGAGACCAAGCTCAATCGTGCTCAGATGAGCCCGATTCGAGAGGGATAGGTCATGGGGGAGGATGAGTTGTTCGTCGAGGATTCGATCGATAAGGATGTGAGGGTGAGATGAGGCTTCGACGACCGGGGCGGGGCAGATGAACGTCGATGGTGCAAAATGGAATTAGTGAATCGAGCAGAGAAATAAAGGGGATATGAGGGATACTTGAAGGTTGGAACGAGTTTCTGAGCTCCATGAGAAGGTGGTCAGCTGGGTTGTGGCCTCGACCAAGCTGCGGAAGGCCGGGAGGCTAGACGCGGTGGCGCTCGCCAGCCACGTAAGTGAGCTGCGTGAACCACGCTACCAAACTCCGCTCGAAGGATGAGCTCCGGTAGCTGTCACTCAACCAAAGGTGCCTAGGGGTGTAAGAAAGGGAGAGGAACGAGCTACGGCGCCAGGAGGGGGAAGAAGAGCTTTTATAGGTCGCTCCAGGGTCCAGAAGGATCGTCGAAAAGCACGAAACCCTAGAGCAATCCGGATCGACTGAGGGACCCACGGTGATGTCGGATGTACGAGGTTTATCAGGTATAAATCTTGAGGCAATCAGAGCTCGGAGGTGGACTGGAGAATTTTGAGAAGAAGCTCCGACGAACAGTATCGGGTTGGGTCAAGCCTGGAAGAGGGCGTTGACCTGCGATCAACATCGGGTACTGACCAATCAGAAAAAGGGATTTTACAAAATATTTACAAAATCAAATAAAAATAGTAAATGACATCAAAATAAAAAGTGTAAAACTAGAAAAATGTTTATTATTTTTCAAACTATTTTTCTGTAATTTTTAATTATATTTATGAAAAATAAATTCTTGTATATACAATATATAGTATCATATATAGGTATAATATACCTATGTATTTTATCCAATTATTTTTATTTTGTTATTTTTACACAAATACCCAATTTTGTATTTTATTTATTTTCCTCGTATTTTTAGAGGTACAAAATAATTTTTATTTTATTTTTATGATTTTTTTACATGTATAAAATAAATAGGGAGTGAAACATATATACATGTATTTTGTACAAATGGAAAAGTATTTGATTTTTATTAGTCTGATTTTTATTTTATTTTTGTTTTATTTTTATGACTATATACAAGGAGGTAGAAATAATATTTTTTTTATTTTATCAAAAATAATTATTTGTATACATAGGTAATATGTACAACATAAAGTAAGCCCTATCTCTCTCTACTTATTTTGTTTGGCGATCAGGTCAAGGCTTGACCTTCTCTTGGGGTTCGGGTCACTCTGTATTTATTCTAAATACCTCATTCTTTTCTTTTTCTTTATTCTTTTATTTTTGCACAAATACATGCTAAATATACAATATTGACACATGCATGTCGAATGCTAACTTATTGTATTTACACCTATTAACATGATGCTTTGCCAAGATAATTAGCTAAAATAAAAGAATAAAGAGCGAGAATCAGGGATTCATCAGGCTACGTGGGTTGCTGTTGGCACTTTGGACTCAGTTAGTTCAACCAAATCTACATGTGCAGAGAGAAGCCTAAGATCTGATCTAGGCCACAAGATTAATCCAATATGGATTAATCTAATGGCACATGTCGCTCGATGCGGTGTCTTTCTCCTTAGTAAGAGTTGTTCGGGCAAAGCATCAGTTGTGCGGTTGTTGCTCCTTCGTGCTCGTCCAACCTCGTTGAAATGATGTCCAACTTCCTGATGAACTCGCAAAGGTGATGTAAGGTCGAGGGATATGTAGTGGTGTTTAGAGCTACTGGTCGATGGGGCTTCGCTAGAGCAAAAATGGAAGACTAGAGATATGCTCCTAACTTTATCCAATCAAGTACTTGCATTGTTAGGGAGTAACCGAAGCAAAGAGGAAGCTTTTGGAATTGAATGGGGCTGGAGGAGTGGTCAAAGTGGAAGCCCTAAAGGGATTCTCTTCTGTGCAAGAAGAGGGAAAGCCGATGGGGAGCTCCGAATGCCTAAGAAGGCTGTTTGGTTCCCAGGAGAAGCACTAGTCGTACAGTACTCCAGCAGGTTCGCGACTATAACTATAATTAATCTAATACAAAACAGGGAAAAAGTGGATTTATAGAAATAACTTACACTCCATATTTCTTTTATATTTATCTATAAATATTACTATATTATGTAATAATATTTATTTTTTAGAAGACATTTTCGATTTTTCTATATAATGATTATATTAATCAATCAAATTAAATATAAATAAAATATATAAAATATGGATCAAATCTTATATATATAAATATATAAATCGTTTTTTTTTTAATTTTTGGAATTTTGATTCAAAGGAAATGGATCAAAGTGGAGGAGATTCTCGAGAAGGAGAAAAGTGAATCGGATGTGTGAGCATGGATTAGTGGAGTTTGGTGGTGATCTAGAGTCGGTCAAATCAACATGAAAATTTGTGGATTGTTGTATAAAAAATGGAGAAACATCAAAGGGAGAAGAATAGTGGATCACCTGGAGATGGAGAAGAAGATCGAGGAGTGGAATCAAAGTCTGAGCTGAAGCATAGGGGATTTGGGTCGTCGCTTGGCGCAATCGATAAGGTTGCAAAGCTCGAGCATCATCGTAACTCATTCTACGATACGACCTAACTGGTCATGGATCTCTCCAAAGATGTCCTCGATCTTCACTCTATCCTACTCACTCTCTCTGCCAGGTTTAGAGGTTTATTGCAAACGCAAGGGGAGGATAAGGGTAAATGGAGGCGGAGCACCGGATTTGTTCGAAAGGGACAGTTGAAGGTGGTGGTTTCAACTATACATAGTTAGAGCATGTGAGAGAGAAGATGGAGATTTAGCAACTAGTGAATATAAGGGATGAGAGGACTTCGATTTGGCACATGAATCGTGGCTTGAAGCCACATGGATTGACATAGGAAATGGAGAGAAGGTGCATCGGTGAAGCATCACAATGCTTGGGGGTGTCATAGGTGGAGGTTGACGATGACGGAGGGTTGTTGGATTAGGTGATCCAGCGGTCATGATGGAAGCGTAAGCATATGATTGAGATCCGCTTAATCAAATGATAAAACGACCCAGATGGAGGCGGGTGTGAAGGGACCAGGGTCGTCCGATGAAGATATCAGATGGTCTAGATGGGAGGCATTGGCTAAAGAACATCCATTAGGTGGCAAGCTATGATTGGGCTACGTGGTATATATACAAAACATTGTAAAATAAAAAACAAAATGTTGAAGAGTGTTTTCCATGAAAGTTCTGTATTTTTTAAGATCTACAACTTTCATGTAGAACCCAAAACCTAAATATATCATATATACATAATAATATTTTTGTAGGTATCTTTTATTTGTTATGTTATTTTTTTGTATTTTTAAATAAAAAATAATACAAAATATATTATATACAATGTTAAACTAATTTTTATCAGGGTTTGAATAATATCAACAATACAGAAAATAAATAAAACCATATACATATATGCAATAATTAGACACTTTATTTATTTATAATAATTGGTCTTAAATAATTATAAAGAGTAAAATGGTAATTCTAATTAATTAGTTATTAATTAAATTGAGTAGTTTAAGATAGATGGATACTTAATAAGAATAAAGCTGATGAAAGGTATTCATTGCCCTCTATACTTAGACTTTGCTCATCCTCGAGCAAATAAAGAATAAAGATGAATCCTTGACTGTGCATGTGTGATATAAGACTTGAAATTTAGGGCATGGGTTTCATGTGACACTTATACTCTAAGTTCAACCAAGTTTTACTCAAAAGGAATTGAACTTCCCTAATTATCAGACTCTTCACATACATATAAAAAGTGTGACATTTAGTATAGATTCGCATGTACAAGTGTCGAGTCTAAGCTTCGCCCAATGTTCCAGTATAAAAAGTCATCTTAGGACCCAACCCTCAACGCTAACAAATAGAGTGTCACTTCATTCCACCGTCTTTAGTTGTCAGACTGAAAAGTGTGAGGTGGAATGGTCAAGTATGGATGATTTAAATTTATGTCATTTCTTTTCTCCTCTCATTGGGACAAGGATCGCCCAAATGCCTTATTAACACACACTTATATTTTGGTGTTAATCAGTACGCTCGTCAAGAATTCTAAGCCTTTTGAACTTGTTTTTATGGATGCATTGAGGTGTGTCTCTTTTGAGTATCTAATATACCTTCAAGATCCAGATTTGTATCACTTACAATGAAGAGTCCTATTATCATGCTCGCACGACTCATAAGGTCTAATATATCTTTGGTCCAAATGGACACTTTGAAAAGGTTGGGACCGCTTGCCAGTAATATAAGCTCTTTTTAATTGTTTTGGAATGTTTGAAATTTTCTATCCACTATTTTTACCAAGTTGGCGCATACTGATAAATAATTTTCATGATTTTAAACAAGCTGGTACCTAGGTTTTCATCAATATAATATAGGAACTATGTTCCCATACAGGAAAATGTATTGACACTCAGGTTTCATGAAGTAATCCTAAATCTTATCCTATCCTCAAGCATCAAAAATCAAATACCATATCAAACTTCTTATCCTAGTTCCTTAGGTGAAACATTGACTCATAATGATTATGCAATGGTGCATGTGTAGTGCTGGTCCTATTATTTTAAGGATAAAAATTCTACATGCAATATAGAATGTATATATATTTCAAAATAGGGAGTTTAAGTAATTAAGTCCTAAGACCCTAATAAACGAGAATGGCCAAACTCTGAGTTAAGTGTCACTTTAAACCATGTATCCTGAACTGCACACGTCTTGTGTAATGTGAAGGTGTCAGGGATAAAGCCACTTATTAGTTAGAATTTTTTTGATTTTTATTTTTAAAATAATTAGTTAGTATATACAAATCAATGAATCAAAATCATTTGTACCCTTTTTCAACACACATATAAAATACTTTTACAAAAGCATGTCACACACACATAAGAATTTTCAAAATATGTCGCAAATCATTTTACCAATCAATTTCAAATTCACATACCCTTATCCCAATATGTAATATAAAAATATTCTAAAGTATGAGATGTGGAAAGTATATATGCAATATATACACACTCCCCTGATGAACCGGTCTTCGACCTCTTTAAGAGTGTCAAATTATCGTAGTATAGAAGGTCAAATAAATTCAGCAAAAACCATCGTTTTCAATAGGTGGAGAATTTAACTTGACAAATATACCAATGTCGAACACATGGACACAACTGAATAAATTTATCTCATTAAGTCCTAAGTCAAGTGATTAGTTTACTCTAAGAATCTATTTAAATTAAGTATGCATAAAACAATGAAATGATACATGATTTTTAGTTGATTTTTTAATGCTAATATTTTATGCAATAAGAACGACAAAAATGCAGATATGCTCACATGATGAAAATAACACAACTCTGTCCCTTGATTTCAATGATTAATTTAATTAAGCACTATGACCAGATATGGTCCAAAAGAATTCACAAATGAAATCTTGATTCATGACTTACAATTTCTTCGGGCGAATCGTAGCCGTAGATCAGTAGATATCGGAAGCTACAATAGCCGTAGATTAGGAGATATCAGTAGATCTACGGCTACTTTCCAAAAGAAATTCACATAAAAACATGAATCTTGACGGAATCATAGATGATTTTCTTGGGAACAAGTTTCCTAGATTTATAGTGACAAGAACATTAATATAATTGATGACTTACAATTTCTATCGATATTTCCTACAAGAAATGTGCTATTTTACCAGCATCGAATTGTGACCACTGGTGTCGGGAATGTGATCGCAATATAAAATACGAGCATTTTCTCAGAATTAGTGGTCACATAAATAATATGCGACCGCAAAATTGAGACGGGTGATTTGGTACCTCAATATGCGACCACGTCGTGGTCGCATAGCCTGCTAAACAAAACATCCATTTAGAATAGAACCTCATTTCTTACTCCACCCAACCCTACCTCCTCGATGTGCGCCTGACCTCCTCACCCTCCAAGCCCTAGCTTTCTCCGACCTCCTCCCTTCCCTACATCCCACCCCGACCTACCCTCTCCTCCTCTCCCGGCTTTCTCCTCCTCTTCTGAATCCTCATTTCCGATGACATCTCCTCTCAACATTTCTACCCTTGGAGAGAATCCATTCCTCCTCCATCTCCGTCCACCGGCGAGCATATTCCTCATCATAATCTCATGTTGATTAGTTATATTTTATCATATATTAGATTAATCAGTTTTTGTTTTGAGCAACGACCGTATTCGAGTATGTTTGTTAATTTCAAATGCATTGTAGGCATTTGTTGAAATGCCTTAGGATTTTTATATTACCTAATTAAATTAAATAGATTACGAAATATATTTTTTTACAATATGTGATATTGTTCTCATATGTGATTTGGAAATGCAAGTTGTAGGGGTGTGTGTGTGTTAAAGTATGGGTATTAATTTGTGATGTGTGTTCTTTAATCTATACATTTAGTTAATGATAGGCTTGATGTTTCTTATGTGTTTTCTTTATTATGAAATGTATGTGCTTGATGAAATAACTAAGAGAAACAATAGATGTTAAATACATGTATGTGTGTGTGTGTTGGTTGTGTATGAATGTGTGTTTGTGTGGTGGTGTGTGTGTGTGTTGATGTGTGTACGCGAGTGTATGTATATGTGTTACTCTATGAGTGTGTGAGTGTGTGTGAGTGAGTGTATGTATGGGTGTGTGTTGATATGTGCGTAGGTGCATGTGTGTGTAGTTGTGTGTTTTAAAGTGTGTATGTTGGTGTGTGTGTGTGTGTGTGTGTGTATAAGAGAGTGTGTGTGAGTGTGTGTGTGTGTGTAAGTAAGTGTGTGTATGCATATGTGTGTGTGTTTGTTGGTGTGTATGAGACTCTCTCTGTGTGTGTACATGTGTGTGTATGTGTGTGCGTGTATGCGCGCACGTGTGTGTGAGTGTGTATGTGTGTGTGTGCATCGTTCCCTTACAGTGCTCCTCTGCTCCCTTACAATACCCTGCTACCCATCTTTTGGAGGAGAGCCTGAGTGAATTTCGAGAGCGAATCTTTCTCTTAGAGGTCAAAAGGAGGATGGGTCGTGCGCACTCCATAAAATGATGATGTTGAATGTAAGATTTATGTGAATATGCATGAGAAAACATGGCATTATGAATAGTATTTTAGGAGGATCATTTCTTCTTTCATACGGCAACGCAGAGCTATGTGCAAGGCTCTTTTGATACGTTTCAGTATATCAATGTTCTTGCCTCTGTGAATAGTTCATACAAGCACCTTATGTAACGGAGACTAAGAAAAATTAGCATACTTTCAGGAGGCATGTAACATTTGTCTACTAGAGCATCTTTGTTGTTGAAGTTCATGGAACAAATTATATCCCTTTATACTAGAAGGATGATATATAGATTTTTAAGGTTACACCCAGTCTTTCTGGAGTTATTATCAATGAATGCAGGTGGTTAGATATGGATCGTAATATAAGAAAGGTCCTTGATTCCTTGTGGTATTACCAATTTCTCTAGTCTCATTTTCTGATAATCTCTGAAAGGCATAGGTTTTTGTAATTAAAATTGAATCATGCAATGGATTTCACATTGGTTATGCTCAAGCCCTTTCTCTTTAGACTTACGAATTTCTATTGGATTTACATATCTTATCTAAATTCTCTAGTGGAAGGGGTCTTGAGAGGCTATGAAAATATGAACTTCCATTTATGGGGGGATGTAATATCCCTTGGATTAATAATTACTTGAAAGGATTTAGACTGGGTGATATAACACAACAAACTTTGAAGGCACAAATATTTATTTTAAAGGAGTTATCCTTGGTTGTCTCTTCTGCGGATGTGGACTTGCTGCGAACTATGATCGTTGTGAGCTCAAGAGTGTTCAAGGTACGGTTGTTGATTGAGGTACCAGACTTCATTTGGGCTCGCAGACTTCGATGGTCAACGGTGAAGCATCTTCAGATTTTGCGAATTGAAATTAGAATTCTATGTGTTGCATTAGCATCCCTTGCTGTTAAAAAAATAAAAGGAGGATCACAATTAATGTATATTTGGAATATTCATGTGTTTAGTGTTAATGCATAATATAATTTCATTTATTAGGTAATCATTAGTTTAGCTGTAAATGATTGTATAATATGTGTTTGTTAGATAGGACCAATATGTAGATTGTACTAGGGTATTGCACGAAATCGCACAAATCTCATTCACACATGTGCGTCCTTCAATGCTAGGTTATGTGTGGTCCTTCACAACAAGAGGCATATGCAACACATCTTGGGGAGTGATGCCCCATCATGTGTTATATATTTTTCACAACTGTCGGGGTTTTAGAATTACTAGGTAAGAAATACCCCTCACGATACCGTGCAACTCTTGATGTCTGTTTTGCAGGTACATGGGTAGGGGTAGTATAGGTCAGGACAATATACCTAATTGGACTATACCAAAATCAAAATTCCTCAAATGTTGTCACATTCGAGCGGTGACACTCACTCGCATGGTTCAACATCTTATAAAAATTTCAAGATAATTAAACAACCTAACAAATGCAAACAAAAGAAGAATAAATTTCGAACACTCGACAAGGAGCAATGTATGGTATGTAAGACTGTATGGTGCAATGTGGGCATGAATGGGTTTGTTTAGATATATATGCATGTGTGAGGAATTTTGTATGCATGTAGTAATGAGTGATGGAGCAATGCATGCATCTAAGCACAGTTTTTTACCCTGTTTTTTTGGATTTTCCCCCTTAGAATTATAGCCCTCAAACCTATATGGGTTAGTCAATCATAAAATTATCAATAAGAATGCAATACCTATACACACACCAGAAAGTTAATGTAATAAATGAATAGAACACACCTACCGTGATGATGATTTCCCACATTCACGAAGATCAACTAACGTTGTGGCACTGGACTACGAATGCGAAAACAATCGATCTATGAGGAAGTTGGCATTTGAGCGGAGTTTTTTACACCCTATTTTTTTTATTTTTACCTTAAATTTGTGAGGAATATGGGTGTGCATATGAGAATTTATGATAGGATGTGGGTTGTGAAGTATGATTTGAAGAATTTGGTCGGGTATGTAAGCATTGGATATGTATGGAGTTGAGCATTTGAAGAATCGATATTCATTAAACTTAAATGGTGAGGCTATTTAACAATCTTTTAAGTTTTGATGATATAATGTAATGATTTTTTAGCCTCATTCGGAATAGAGGCAATGATGATTAAATATCATTTTAGCAAGTCTTGACTTGTATACCATGTATCTTGAAATAATATGGTGATTTGACTGCTTATGAGGAATCTTTTGGCAATCTTTACATTAAAATTGGACTCTTTCAATCGTGTCCAGGGATTAGATTGCTTATCAGCTCGAAAATATAGAGGACCCCTCCTTGAACACCAATTGCAAAGGCAAAATACAACCTAACAATCCAGATTTGAAACTATTTTCGTTCTTTCCTTTTCTTTTTGTTCTCATGCAAATTGAGTTCTTGGAGGGTCCCATTGTGTTTTTGAGATTATAAATGTAGATCATATTTATAATTGGTAATTAAACATTCCTCATTGGTAGTTATATTGTAACCTTTTGATATACAAGTAGTACTAATTGCAAGTTATAATATATATATATATATACTGAGCCTCGATGTTGTCTATTTTTAAGTCTATTTTAATCTATTAAGTGCTTAGATCTTCTTTGGTCTCATGTGTGGTAAGATGTGCATATTGTATGGTACAATGTGCAGGAATCCATGGCAAAGTGTATGGTGCAATGTATGAGGTTTTTCAAGTTTTATCTTAAAAATGTGTTCTATTGATTTTATTATTAGTTAACTTTCCTTGTGACTTTTTCAAATTTCATACTTGTGCAAAGATGAGGTCTTGTGGGAGAATGCCGAAAAAAGATAGTTACACTTCTTCTTGCTACAAGGAAAATGAGACATCTCAACACAATGAAATCTCCAAGATTACAAAGCTTATTTTAAATAGATATAATTTCAACACAAATCTTGATTATTATTATGGTGATCGTAAGGATCCTTATTTTGATTTATTCCTCAACTATCTGTGAGAAGATGGAAAATCATATATAATAGAGATGTCAGATCCTAAAAATAGATTGATGACCCTTATTAAATATGAGAAAGATGATTAAAGTGACAAGGATGATGACGACAATGAAGATGAAGAGCAATCTAGTGTCAGTTCATCATGGGGTTATCATCTGTGGGAGGGGTGTCAAGGCAGAAAGGGAGAGGCAAATCCAAAGAAGGATTGAAAAGAGGAAGAACATCCTTCATCGAGGGAAGAAGTGAATGATTTGAAACTCGATGGCTAGTACTAATATGTATCTTATATTTTAGTATTAACAACTGATTCTCATTAACATTATCATTCTAAGTTCAAATTATTCTTGTGATATATTGTGTTGTGGCGTATGTGATACTTGAACGTGAATGTGGATATACTTGTGATTCTTGATTTTGAATGTAGATATATAATTGTAGTGCTTGATTGTGATTGTAGACTATATGGAATTAGTGTATTTTTATACGTGCACAATTTTTTATGCTTTTACATGTATAGGTAATTGTAGGGGAGGCGCAAAACTGAATCATGTAATAATTTATTTTTATTCTAGTATAAAAAAATGTGACTACAAGTAGTCCTCTATGTATTTGTATTTGGTGTATTTTTTAATATGTTGGCAGCATCTATGAGGGACTACTATGCTTGCATACTATGAGAACCATACGACCACAATGTGGTCATAATTGATTTTACAGTGCCAGAAGTGTGACAACAATGTTTTTGACTACTTGTAGTCGCATGTGCTTAGTATGACTACAATATGACTATAATATGAGCAGAATGTGACTACATTCATGCTCACATTATATGTAATTTCTTTTAGTGTTTTAAGCAACTACGAATTAAGGTTAATAAGTAATTAAAGTGGATAATAAGTTTTCAACACCGACTCGAACTAAGGGGTCGTAAGGGCCTAAAGGGAAACACCTTACAAGGAGGGCTGACTATTGAGTCATGTCTCAATGAGCCAAGCTCAGGCTCGGCTCGATAAGGGCATGTGAACCAGGCTCATTAAGATATAGTAGCCGTAAATCAAGAGATATCAGATGGGCGAAGCTACGATTCGCCCTGGTAAATCTGCCGGTCTCCAGAAGCTACAGTAGATCAGTTGGGATCCAATTCGATGCTGGTAAATCAGCTGGGCTCCAGAAGCTATAGTAGCCGTAGATCAGGAGATATCAAACGAGCAAAGATACGCCATGCGGCGAAACCATATTAAACCCACTACTTTCCGCCATAAGCGGTGCATGTGCGAAGCACGTGCACACAAATATCTTCAGGCAAATTCCTCATTAGCCCCCTTTACTATCAGTAAATTACAAACTCGTACAGGTGGATCACCTGGACAGCACATGCTATGCTGGAATTTTTGCGCGCGAACTCCCTGAGTTTCCTGTATATCTCATAAGCGCCCATTACTCCATGTGAATTACACACAGACCCATGTAACTGTATACTATACTATATATATTTTATATATCATAAATAAAATATAAGATACATAAAAATATCATATTTTACTCTATATACAGTATACAAACAGTTTTGAAAAAAATAAAAAGAATTTATATTTTTAATGAATCATTAAAAACACCATAAAAATGTAACAAACTTTAAAATTCATAAAAAATATAAAAACACCTATAAAAAATCTATAAAAATTCTATAGTGTATATTTTTCTACACTTTACACAATAAATCAAAAATAAAATAAAAATCATATACTAAAACCAATAAAAATTACAAAATACACAAAACTTCATAAATAATACAAAATACATAAAACCTCTTAAAGATCATAAAATTAGTAAAAACAAGTTAAAATATAAAATAAAAATAAAATAAAAATCATATAAAAATTACAAAATATTTTTTAAAATAATAAAAAATTACAAAATACTTAAATTAAAAAAAAACAATATAAAATTCATAAAAAAAATTAAATAAAAATCCAGAAAAATACCTAAAAATAAAAATTAGGAAACCCATAAACCTTAGTTGTCTACTATTTTCCCCAAGTTTCCAACAGTTTGCCTCCCTGAGTTCGGTACTCCCGTACTTAATGATATACATTTGAGTTTAGGAATATAAAAAAATAAATAAATTTTCTGCTAAAATCCATCTGGTCGATGCAACGACCTTTATTCTAGATCAGGTTTGATTTTTCACTCGACCCATTTTTAAATTGGACTTGGAGAGTCGGGACGACCCATCTCAATGCTCATACCTAACAAGGACTAGGAGCACATCTCAGCACTAGGCACCCTCATCTCTCTCTCTCTCTAGTTTCTCATGCGCCATGATAAGGATTAGGTATGTATTGTTAAAAAATCATTTATATGTAAAACATCTCTTTATATAGCTCTATGTGCATGGATATTTATATTAATATTTGAAATAGTGCAGTTATGTGTGTGTGTATGAGGAAAGGAATCCTACTCCAGGGAGTAGGTAACTTACCTACTCCACTTTCATTTTCCCACTATTTTATTTTTTAAATGCTTTTATGGATTTCATAACTGTATACCCTCTAATATGTCATTCAAATTTCATCAGAATTCGAGACTCATATGCCCTCCATCCACAACAGGTAATTTTAACGGTCTTAGATTTGTTGTAATTAACTGTTCTGGATGGAGGGCAAAGGAGTCTCTATTTCTGACGAAATTCTAAAAACATGTTAGAGGGATATAGTTATGGAAATTCATGGAAGCATTTTTCAAAAAAAATAAAAAAAGTTGAAAAAATGAGAAAGGAGTACGTAAGTTACCTACTCCATGAAGTAGCATCCCTTTCCTCTCTCTCTCTCTCTATATACACACATACACATATTATTTTGCAAGTGTGCACAGCCTAGTATGTAATCATAGGTCCACCATTGTTATCAAGTATATATAAGTTTTCATATCGCATGAAAGTGAGCTTAGCACGTAGATGGTGTCATAGCTAAATGAGAAAGTTCCCACCAAAAACCAGTACATGATAGGCGACGATCACTAAACATCCCCGATGATAGAACAACCATCCTGTATGAGTAGAAGCATCTGCCCGTTTAACTCACCCAAAAGCTCATGCCCCAGAGTCTACGAACATTAACTAATATTTTCTACGATTATTAGAAGGGATATTTAGGATTATCCCTCCCAAATTGGTGGAGATGGTGATTACCTTCACTTTTGAATAAACGAGAGGAGACGATCATGATAGTCAATTAAAGAATTATTCAGGGGACGATCACAATCATCCCTCCAGTTATAGATAGGGTATGTCAAGCGACGAGTAGTTATCCCTTCTGGGAATTATATAAGAGATGGACATGATTATGCACATACCTTATACCGTTGGCGTCCCTTTGGTTCCAAGCAAAGGAGACCACAACAGTAAGATGAGAGTAGAGTTTTATTATAGGTGTAACAACCATCCCTTATTATATGCATAAAAAAAACTAATCGTATATATAGTGAACGTTTGCGTATATATATATCTTCTATTGTAGTTTAATAATAAATTGGTTCTATGGTGTAGTGGTTAGCACTCTGGACTTTGAATCCAGCGACCTGAGTTCGAATCCCGGTAGGACCTTTTGTTATTTGTTAATTTTTATTATTGGTTTAGCCATAATAATTGTGATACTTGTCTTTCCTTCAACGTTATTTGACAATGGATCATTTTCCGAAACTTTGTGGCTATAGACGTAGCATTTTTCGTTACCATCCAAATATCGAACGATGAACTTTAGAGATGGAAATAAATATGGATATATCCATATATGATCTATCACCGTTTTCGTTTTATATATGTTTTGACATTCGTATCTCTATTTATTTTAAATGGGTTTGGATATCACTTCGATATCTGTAAACATCTATATTGGTATCTGTATGTCTCTTTTCATATTTGAAGTCTCGTTGTAGTTCACTTTTAATCATATACAACATAAGCTACAAACTACAAACTAAGTCTGTCAAAAGCTAAGAAGAAAACTGTCACAAAGTATAAAATAACGAAGAAGGAAGCAAAGAATGCTGTAAGCGAAGCTAAGTCAAAAGCTTATGAAGTTTTATATAAAAATCTCGACTTTAAGGAGGGCCAGAAGGATATATTCAGGCTGGCCAAAACAAGAGAAAGAAAGATCAAAGATCTTTCTCAAGTGAGATGCATTAAGGACGAGGAAGGTCACTTGCTTGCGAGTCAGAAGGATATTGAAACTAGAAGGGAGCAATACTTCTATAAACTTTTTCATTGGGGAAGGAAATAGAGAGATCACTTTGGGTGATCTAGCTAGTAGTGAAAGTTACTCGAATCGTGCAATCTATAGACAAATACAATGAAAGAAAGTAGAGGAGGCTTTGAAGGATATGAGACTTGGGAAAGGTGTAGGACCGTATGTCATCCCTATAGAAGTATGTAGAGTTTTAGGTGAGTGTGGTTTGACTTGGCTTACGAATCTATTCAATGTTATATAGTGAAGCAAGAAAATGCATGAAGATTAGAAGGGGAGTATCATGGTGCATCTTTATAAGAATAAACGAGACATTCAAAAATTGTTCAAATTACATAGGTATCAAGCTGATGAGTCACACTATGAAAATTTGGGAATGTGTATTCCAAAGTAAAAGAAAACCAATTCAGATTCATGCCAGGTCGCTCAACTATTGAAGCCATCCATTTGTTGAGGATAACAATGGAGATTTATAAAGCTAAAAGGAAGAACCTACATATGATCTTTATTGATTTGAAGAAGGCTTATGATTTTGTCCCACGAGAGATATTGTGGAAAGTTTTGGAGAAGAGACAAGTACATGTCCTATATATTAACCTCATAAAGGAGATGTATGATAGGCCTTTATCTTGTGTAAGGAGCATGTCTAGGAGGACTGACTATTTTGACAATGAAAGAAAGTAGAGGAGGCTTTGAAGGGTATGAGACTTGGGAAAGGTGTAGGACCGTATGTCATCCCTATAGAAGTATGTAGAGTTTTAGGTGAGTGTGGTTTGACTTGGATTACGAATCTATTCAATGTTATTTAGTGAAGCAAGAAAATGCATGAAGATTAGAAGGGGAGTATCATGGTGCATCTTTATAGGAATAAATGAGACATTCAAAAATTGTTCAAATTACATAGGTATCAAGCTGATGAGTCAAACTATGAAAATTTGGGAATATGTATTCCAAAGTAAAAGAAAACCAATTCAGATTCATGCCAGGTCGCTCAACTATTGGAGCCATCCATTTGTTGAGGATAACAATGGAGATTTATAGAGCTAAAAGGAAGAACCTACATATGATCTTTATTGATTTGAAGAAGGCTTATGATTTTGTCCCACGAGAGATATTGTGGAAAGTTTTGCAGAAGAGACAAGTACATGTCCTATATATTAACCTCATAAAGGATATGTATGATAGGCCTTTATCTTGTGTAAGGAGCATGTCTAGGAGGACTGACTATTTTGACATGAACATCAGTTTACATCAAGGTTCAGCTTTGAGTCCATTTCTTTTTACTTTGATTATGGACGAGTTGACAAGTCACATTTAGGATGAGTTACCTTGGTGTATGTTATTTGCTGATGATCTTGTGTTGATTGACGAGACTAGAGATGGAGTAAAAGAGAAGCTTGAGGTCTTGAGACATGCATTAGAGACTAAAGGATTTCGTATAAGTAGGGCTAAGATGGAATATATGGAGTGCACCTTTGATGGAAGCAATGGTGAAGGAATCGAAGTGAAGATTGGTGACAATAACATTCAGAAGAGAGATTCTTTTAGATAACTGGGATCTATTTTGCAACATGATGGGAAAATTGTTGGAGATGTTATTAATAGAATAAATCTAGGCTGGCTAAAGTGGAGAGCAGCCGCTGCTGTTATCTGCGATAAGAAATCCTTTAAAAATTAAAGTAAAGTGTTACAAAGCAGTCGTGAGACATGCTATGCTCTACGGATCTGAATGTTGGCATGTGAACCATAGACATGTGCAGAGAATGGATGTAGAAGAAATGAAAATGCTAAGGTGGATGTATGGACACATACACGTAAAGATCGGATTCGGAATGATGCTATCATAAAGAAAGTTGGTGTAGCTCTGATTGAGGATAAGATGAGAGAAAACCGCTTAAGATGGTTTGGTCATTTGCAAAGAAGGTCAGTTGATGCACCAGCTAGGAGGTACGAGTGTTGGGATGTTGAGACAACTAAGAGAGGGCGAGGACGGCCCAAGAAGTGTTGGAAAGAGACTGTACGAAGGGATCTTAATTTTTGGATATAAGCCCGAGATTGACCCGAGATAGATCTGAATGGAGGCGAAGAATCCATGTAGCCCACCCTACTTATTTGTGGGAAAAGACTTTGTTGTTGTTGTTTTTGATATACAACATAAATTTATACCTTCTTTCAAACTATGTGGTATACTTTTGATGATATTAGCACATTTGATGCATATATATAGGATATACTTCTTATAGGATATGGTCCTTCCATCTCTAAGGAAGGCCAATAGTATGGTTCGTTGGATCATCCTACACTTTCCATCCACGGTTCTCATGAAAACACCAATTATTCCCAAAACCACTTATCTACAAAACGTTATCCCTCTAAAAATGGAATTCACCAAATTGGAATTAATAGATTCCTGTTTAACTTGCATTTCATAATTTCTCTAATTAATCATTTGTCATCATTCTATTATTTTGCTTTTCCCAAAACGAATCAGAAAGCAAAGGGAACGTTTGTGCATGTTCCTCCAAAATAGTATATCCAACATATCATCTATTTGTTTGTGAAGATGGGAATAGTGCATTAATTAACATCATAATGTAAGATCATATTTTCTAGCAATATGGATTTGAAGAATAGTTTGAAGAATATAAAGCAGCAGAAGTCAAAGCTTATTATTTCAATTTGAAGATCCAAGATTTTGATATTATCCGTTTTTTTTTATTTTCTAAATCATATCCAAGTTTTTGTTAGCATTTTAATCCTTTTCCTGTGAAAAGAAGATGGATATCTATATATCACCCATTCGTTTGTGATTTAATAATCAGTTTGAAGAATTTGAAGCAGTAGAGGTCAAAACTTATTATTTCAAATTGAATATCCATGAGTTTGACGTTATCTACTTTTTTTTCTTTTCTTGTTCTAAATCATCTCCAAGTTTTCATTAGCATTTTAATCCTTTTCCTATGCAAAGATGATGGATATCTAATATATCATCTATTCATTTGTGAAGACGAGAACAATGCAGTGTTCAACATCATAATGCAAGATTTTCCCAGCAATATGGATTCGAAGATCAATATGAAGAATTTGAAGCAGCAGAGGTCAAATCTTATTATTTCAATTTGAAGATCCAGGAGTTTGATATTATCTATTTTTCCCCTTTTCGTGCTCCGAATCATCTCCAAGTTTTTGCTAGCATTTTAGTCCTTTTTCTACCTAGTAGTAACAATGCAAAGCAGAAAGAAGAAGTGAAGACACCATATTCTAATATCTATCATCCGACTCAAAAAGAAAGGAGGTTTGTTGTTGTTGAGCCGAAAGAACAGAGCGGTGCAAGTAAAGCTCAACGGTTTTTAGGTCCCGTCTCTCTACTCATACACTACGCTTTCGCTTCAAGCTATTAGATGCAAAGCAGATGGATATGTATCAGATGTCCAGAGAGAAAGATGAATTCAAAGTGTTCATCGATGCATGTGTTCATATCCCTTAGTTTTTTCCATTTCTCTAAGATGGGTATATCAAATACATAAGTGTTAACCCATATTCCTTTTCATTACTAATATACAAAACTGCATCTCATTTTACATTTTGATGAACCTGCCAAATATAAATCTCGTAGTCATTTTGAATGAAAAAAGCGTTACCCTATACTTTTTTATTACTAATGTACGAATCTCACAATAATTTTGAGTATAAAAGTGTTCACCAATATTTTTTATTATTAATGTAATCCATATTCCTTTTCATTACTAATATACAAAACTGCATCTCAATTTATATTATGATATATTTTGCCAAATACAAATCCCGCAATCATTTTGAGCAGTCTGTTACGTAGATACAAAAGATTTTGGAGTTATACTATATCCTTTGATTATAATTTATTATCCTTAGGGCCAGTACGGTAGGAGAATAAGCAGGAATAAGGATGGGGAATAAGGGTCTATTCTCCGTTCGGCTGGAGGATAAGAATAAGGAGAATAAGGTGAAATAAAGGTAGGTAAGGTTGGATAAAGATAGGAATAAGAGTGAAATAAGATGGAATAATGGGGAATAGTCGTACCACGGGGAAGCGTGTTGGGAGCTTATTCCCCTTATTTCATTCCTCCTTATACCCCAAACGAACAGGGCCTCCATTTTCTAATTTCAAAAGAATTTTCATAATACAATTTTCAATGTAGATATACTTTATTGAATCCATTTCAAGTTCTCAATCTGCATATTTTCAAAGTTTTTTGATTCGACCTTCAGATAAAACGCATTATCAATAGTTAATATAAAAATACTTTTTACAATATACTAATTTGTGTTATATTTTAAGGTGAGTTGTATCACAAGTTATTGAATCATATAATATTCATTGTATTATAAATGATTTGAATCAGCGATGGAGATACAGAAGACAATTGCTCAACACATATTACAAAAGAACAATGCGATATTTTAGATGTCTCTGACAAAGGTATGACATTTGGTTCAATGGAAGACACACATAAATTTTACGAAATTTATGCAACAAGGATTGGGTTTAATTTTATAAAGGTTGGTACCCGACATGGAATACATCTTAGTTCGAAGAAAAAGGTTATTGTTTTCAAAAGAGTCCGAGCAAGCACCTGGCCAACAACCATGCTTACGTGTTCCCTCCCCTCTTTTGTAATTCGAATATGGTTAGCGTTGGTGCCTCGGAATTCAAATGCACGAGCACATGGTCTGCACACGTGTTTGCCCATTGTGCTCGTCCATTTGAATTTTGACTCGATGGCACATGACACAATAATTTTGATGGGTGAGCATTGTGGCATGCATGTGGCGTGCACGTGATGTGCTCGCCTACGCCTATAAAGAGAACGATCCATGGTATTTCTTTCTCATTCGTTTCGACTTGAGACCCCAAATCCCTCCCTCCGAGGACCCTTCCTCCATGCACACTCCCTTCGGCGGCCAACATTTGCATTGTGCATTGTACATGATTTCTATTTGCAGCTTTTTCGATTTTGTGTACCATATACATTGTGCATGATTTTTCCTGACTATTATTTTTATAATTTTCTATACATTATTATGTACAAGTTTCACGTTGAAGTTATTTGAATTTCGTGTGTGTATGGGTGTGTATAAATAATGTAAAAAATGAAATATATATATAGTGTTTTTAACTCTTAGGGTTTCTAAGGTTCTGTATATGATTGTCAATATTATTTTGCCCTTATCTCCACCTACCTTATTCTTTGTCGACCTAGTCAATATTGACTTGATTTCGGGGTTTCGGGTCAGTAAAAATTTACAATCCTTCCTTTATTTCCTTTTCTTTTTTTATTCTTTCATTTTGGATTTAAATACATATAATTACATGTTAATTACAAGACAATGTTAGATGATAATTCATGCAAGTTAGTGATATTCACATGTATTTAGAAAGGGATTTCAAGCCAAAATAAGAGAATAAAGGTGACTGAATGGCTATTCATCACATACATATTCATATTTAAAAATGAATAAGAGTATGGTAACACTTATGTCCATATATGTATCTATTTGCATCCCTTATAAAAATTTACTTCCCAAATAAATACCCATACAAAATCAGGCTTGATATATATAACAAAACCGATTCATTGTGTTAGTAAATAGCAAATGCACTTTATATATTGTATACGTAAATATTGTAAATCGCGAAAGTTGTAAAAGAACATCTAATTGTGGATTAAATTTGATTTTGAATCATGCAAGAAATATATTTTAATTCTAAATCATGCAAAATGTTTTACCATATTTAAATCATGGACCATCTTGAATGGTTGATGTTAACTGTTGAATTTTGAAACTTTAGTTAATTTTATTTTTAATATATAAATTATGTTATTGAAAAATGTATAATCATAAAATTGGACCGACCCCAGTAGCGACGCGTTTGCAGTCTCTAATAAATTATTGACTTTCTCCTTTAGCAGCATTACTATGTGCATTTATGTATTAATGTTTTGTATGTGGGGGTGCGTAGAGAGCAACAACTCTCAATCACCAACAGTTGATGTGTGGAGGGTGGTTAAGTATCGAGGGCTCCATCACCAACATGATGGCCGATGAATGGAGGGAGGTAACAGACATCTTGATGCGCGGGAAATCCGCCTCTTTAATCGTCGGTAATTATAGTTCCAAGATTGAACAAAAACCATATCAACAAAAACCACAAATCTTGAATATTGTGGAGTATTTTTTACTTGGTAAGTGTACCAAGGTCGAACACAGGGAACAGTTTATTTCTACTTACGTGATTCTAAATTAATATAAATAAATAACTCATTGCTATATAATCTCAATATCAGAAAATAAAATGAAAAATAAAATAAAATAAATGATTAAAAATGCAATGCAATGCATGTGGATGAAACAATGAAGCATCTTTTTATGCTTTTTAATCCAATAAGCAGATGATCAATTAATGCTCAAAATTAATCATAGATCTAAATAATAGATTTGAGAAATATTTATCAATTCGACTCCAAGCTGCAGGGCAGAAGATTAATCAATGAATAATCCTTCAAACAATGATCCTCAAATAGAAATGACCTCAAAATTCCTTGTAATTTACTCCTCAAATAAAATATATTTTAGTAACATAAAATTTCAAGAAAATAAATTAATTCTTCCTCGATTATTCCCCTACAAAGATTAGTTCCTCAAGAATAATTGTCAATAATAAATTAAGAATTAATCTAATTAAATCTTCTTAATAGAGCCTCTTTAAATTAAATCAGTTTTCTCAAAATATTATTGCATAAGCCTGCATAAGATCAAATGAAATCTTGAATAATATTTCAATTAAACAAAGCTCTTATATGTTCACGAAATATGTCGAACGACAGAGCACATAATGAGCTTAAAATGGCATATTATGCGTAAATAATGGATTTCAAATGAGGAAGATATGATAAAATGAAGTTCCATGGACTAAATTGTAATAAAAATAAAATATTTTGTTCTCAAATTGCCCCCCGAGGGTCTTATCTGCAAATGCCAAAACTTGCTTAGGTCTTTATGCAATTTGCCTAGGTAGACACGTACGACACGTGTGACTTGGGCGGCAGGGACCTCGTTGGGGTTTCCTGGAATGGTGGGGATCAAGGCGCAATTTACCCATTGGAGCATGTGCGTTGCACGTGCGCAGCGAGGATCGGAGTTGGAGTTCCATGCTCAGGAATCGAGCCTCCACGTGGCAGACTGCACGTGGTTCGGGTCCCCGAAGCTGAGCTGCAGTGGGGTGGCTGAGGCTCGGGCTATCTGAACAAGATCGAATGGTAGGTGGTGCAGTAGACTGTTAAAGGGAGCTATGGCAAGGGACCGCGGGCCGCGGGTGCGGTGTTTATGCACACGTGAAGGTGAGGACTGGTTGAAGGCATATAAGGTGTGGTTAGCAGTGGAGAGGAGCTCAAGCTCTGCTGTAGAGGGCGGAAGCTCAAGCCCATAGGGTGGCTATCGAGGGCAGTAGGTGGCGAGATGCAGTGGCGGTGGGGGTCAACGCCCAGGTGAATCTTGCTCTTGTAAATTTAGAGAAAAACAAGACTGGGGACATGCATAGCTCCTTCGATAATGGGTGGTTCTAGAGCTTGAGCACCAGCCTTAACGACGCTGGAAATGGAGGTACGAGCAACGGTGTGAGGTGAAGCGGCATGAGGCGAGGCACACGAACGGAGGGTGAGCGACGGTTCTACTTGATGGAGGGCCTAGAAGGCCTTCTCCGGTTGTCGCTTCAACCATGGTGGTGGATCCATGGGAAGCTTTACTAACTCCCCCACAAGGTGAAGTAACATAGGGGGTGGAGGACCCTCTAGATCGTGCCAAAGGGAGGTTGTCGCCGTGGAAAGAAGCTCCTATCCCTGGCTTCCTCCTCGAGCTCATTCTATCATATTTTGATGAATGGCAGATATGATTAAATCAGGTTGAGGGAGAGATTTGTATAGGAGAGGTGGGCGACAGTTACACAGAGGAGGTAGAGGGGACCTGTAGCGATTGAGGGTGGCGGCTGGCGACAGTTGTGGGAGAGGGAACGGTCAGCAAGGCTGGGAAAGGGGCAGTACGTGTCATGCACGTGCTTGGAGAGAGAGGAGAGGGAAAAGGGTCACATGAAGGACATGTGACCTAGAAAAGGAAGAGTGAAGAAAGAGAGAGAGAATGGAGAGAGAAAAGAAAGAGATGCGAGAGACAAAAGAAGAGGGAAAAGGAGGACGAGAAGAAGTAAACAAAAACAACTCTAATAAAAAATAAAATAAAAAGTGAAATAAAAGAAAGTATAATAGTAATAATAATCTAAGAAAATTCAATAAAAATAATCAAATCAAAAAGTGATCAACATAAAAGTTGTTCGTCTCAATGAGATCTACAACGTTCATGGAGGATCTAAAATCAAAAGAGGTCATCTGTACAAAAAGTATTTTTGGTGGTATTCTATAGATAATAAAATAATGTATTTTTTTATTTTGTAATTTTTTTGTATTTTACTTTGATTCTAATTGGATTAACTTATATATAATATATACATAATTAATCTAATTTTTGTGGATATTTTATAATTCTGAAAAAGGTGAAATAAAAATCAATAAAGATAAAATATGTACAAAATATACAATGTCAGATTTTTTATTTCTTCTGATTTTCTGATTTTATGAGTTTTGATACTTTATGCTAAGTTAGCTAATTAGTCATAGGATATAATATAAGAAGAATTGGGTCTAAGATGCTAAAATCATACGAGTGAAAAATAGTAATTTGAAATCTTAACAAAAAGATATCAACACAAAATGAACTAAATTTTGATATTTAAAATATTAAGTGAAATCAAATATTTAGTTCGAAAAAGATTGTCGAAATATCTTTTTTTATAAGTGAGATGGACAAAACTATTAGATTTAAATCTAATGGTTATGATAATTGGTTTCATTACTAAAATATAATAACTCAAAGGACTCCATATACATCTATGAATGCGTGCACGTGTATGTATGTGTGTGAATATGTCTGTATACATACATTTGTATCTGTACATCATGTGTGCATATGTGTGGGTGCATTTATACATATGTATATGTGTGTACATGCAATCACACACAAATACGAACATAGATACACCCCTAATATGTATACACACATACATTCAGACTTAAACACAATATTAATTTTCTTAATTTTTATGTAAATAAAAAATAATAAGTTAGAAAATCTATAATTGACCATCTTCTCCCAAAGTAGTCTCACATTTAATAATCAGAAAGTGTGATAGTGAGTTATAGTTAGTGGGGGCTACTACTACTAAGCAACTTGGGCTTAAGTAATTTAGGAAGTGTTCAACGAGCCCAATGCCCAACAAGTTATGAGGCGGTTATGATCTAGAACGGTTCGGACTGATGTTTGGGACATTATAATAAGGTCTCAGCAATTTCTCTTTAATAGGGAAAGGGACTACCCAAGAGGCGGATCTACCCATGCTAAAGAGATAAGGGAAAGGGTTGCCCAAGAGCATGCATTCACCGATATTACTAAGAATAAGTAATGGGTCATATCACAACATAGTCTAAAATATGGTAATCACAAAGTGTGATATAATGTTATAATTAGTGAGGACTACTACTATGCAACTTGGGTTTAAGAATTTAGGGCGACGGTCAAAGGTGTCCGATCAGGCCAAAACCCCAAACAGTTGTAAGGACCAGTTTCCATCCATAAGGTATTGGGCTGAGGTCCATGGCATTATAATTTACGTTGATGGAGCTGTCAAATGTTTACAAAGATCATATGACAAGTTACATGGAATCCTTAAGGAGGTTGCATCTAAAAGAGACTCTCATTTTACCTCACACTATTAGAGAGAGTTCATGTGAATGACATATCTGTATGGACATCTCCACATGACAATCATGTATAAGTCTAGTTGATCCTCCGGAAGGTGGACCAAGGGGTGAATCATGATTCATGGATGAGGAGCATGGCAAGTACGACCCAATGTTCATAGCATCCTCTACAAAAGAGGCTAAATAAGCTTCTTCGGAGGCTTAAACCTCAATGTCGACGGTCTTCCCAAGGTCGTCGAGGTGTTGCACTTCCTCCCATTGCAACAAAGTGAGATAGAGATTTCGCACAATCATCGTCAACAGAGATAATGCTAAATGATGGCATGTGATTCCATTGTTGTGAGGATGAAGTGCCCATCATCAATGATTTTTATGAGTGAAAACAAGAACTAGCATAAGAGAGAGGACTTGTTTTGCAATGTATCCATGCAATTGGAGGACGAGTCTCCAACATTCTGATGGAGGGGTTGATGATATCATTGTAATATGTAGTCCAAAAATATGTTAAAAATGGCAATTTTAAAAATTGATTGTATTAAAGTTATATGGGGGAAGAAATATCTAGAAATGACACAACTTCACGGAAGCACCAATGCAATCATGACTTTTACAAAGCTTATGCAAAAATTCACTAGAAGAAAAGCCCCTTTCTCATTATTAAATTAAACAACCTTCTCTAAATATATGTACTTGCATTAGTTGTTAGCCGTATCCACTTGGCAATAATTAAATATCTCAAATGGTGTTAGTAGCAAAGAATGCACGTTTGCTAAGAGAGTAGTAACATGCGAGGGGTCTTCCAATTCTTCTCTTTTTTAAAATTCAAGTTGTCATAACATATAATAGGAGGGCAGGGATCCATAGAAACATCCGCATGTGGTTCTGATTATCCTAAGAATTCTACCGAAACCAACATATAATCTTATTATTCCCCCAAGAAGAGGATGCATTTCATGCACATCGTGCCTCCTTATATTATTGATTAGTTGATGGAACCATTATAGGACGAATTCTACACTAGTGGTCGTTTTTTACATTGCATCTTTAGCATTAAAGGCAACGTTGTGGTACAACTTGGTATTGTTTTTAAATTACTACTCCAACGCACATCTTCTTTTGATTAAGGATCATAAATCGATCCGTGATCAAAAGAATCGCCAAATGTGTTTCGTACGTTAGTTAGACATCTCCACCGACTGAAATATATGAAAAGCTGTACATGATCCTAAATTCGAGGGAATCAGCCTTTGGCAAAGATGTGAGAAGGAGGTTATGTGAGCCTACATAATAAAGGGATGAAGTCAGGAACTCCAATTAACGGAGGGTTGAATTTTTTTTTATGTTTCAAGAAAATGAAAAAAAAAACTAGCTACATCATTGTATCATATGCAGCATTACATGTCAATCTTGAGAATGAAAATCGGTTTTAACCAGCAATAAAGGGGTGAGCTTCTTCGAGGAACCAAGAGGAGATGACATCTTCATGCTGAGGAGAGCTTTCTTTCTTTACTTTGGTATCTGCATCTATAGTATCTGATAAACAAGGAGACGTACTATAGTGGAGTAGAAAAGCAAGAGCATTCGAAAAGCATATATAAGGTTATCTGACTCTAGGTTTCGAGTTTTTCTTAGGGTGCGTTTGATTGGTGGGTTATCCGGGGGAGGATAACCTGATTTTGTGTTAGTGTGTTTGGTTGGTGGGTTAAGGGTTGGAAGGGTTTGTGTGATGTGATTGTATTGAAATTTGAAGAAGTCGGTAGTTATTATGATATGATTGTATTGAAATTTGAAAAAGTGGGTAGTTGTTGTGATGTGATTGTTTTGAAGTTTGGAATGGTGAGTAGAAGTTGAGTATTTTATGATTTTTAGATGATATGATGGTATAATATATACATACATGTATATATATATATATATGGGAAGAGAGTGGGCCCCACTAGTGGGTTAGGATTGTGGGATTTGGGGGGTAACCCACCCAAATTGGGAGTAACCCCCCAACCGAACGTGCTCTTAGAGGATTTTGCGTCAGAGTTACGAGCCCAAGAATAATGCCAGATAATGTAATCATTTACTAAGAAGAGGATAGCATTTTAGAAATAACACGTAAATGTTCTATGAATGTGACTACATTTTAGGGATTTTTACACTTGTGCTTGTTACACCAAGACACTCAGGTGTCAATTAAGTTGTAGCACCCGAAGGGGATGCTTTCTTGTGGGAGCATATACACATTAGAGTTCATTGACCAAATCAATTGAATCATGACTCCTTACCATGAGGTCCATGTGTCTGTAGGCATATAAATACCTATTTATCCATCTTAACCATTCTATATATTTGGCTATTATGATAAACTCCTACAATTATATCTAGTAATAACAGAATCAACATGAGCTACCACCTCTATCACAAGACAACAACCGAGACTACCAATAATTTCACATGAACAAATATGTAGAAATGCTTCAATTCATGAACACGAGAGAGAGAGAGACTATAGGCATTCAAAGTGGTACCAATTGGGAGAGGGTCAAACGTAGATTGTCAAACAGGTTCTACTAGGGTGCAATTGTTAACTTTTGTAAGCAGGATTTGAAGATGGATGTACGGATATTATTTAAAAAAATTGATCAAGTTTTCATTAAGATTTTTATCAAGACACGGTTATGGGATTATTTGGTTACCTGGTCACTCCATATTAACCTAATTTACCCCTTACATTCATAGGTTGGAATTCCATCACAAATCAATGTGACATTGCATGACATTTCACCTTCCAACCTTCCTAACAATAAAAAAACTACCATTCACATAATGTTACTCAAATCCAACCCAACTCCGGCCCTATTAATTCACCATTGATTTTGAGTGGGTGTATGAATATTATTAACATATATTTTCCCTAGAGAATGTAACAGACAATATAATATCATTAGAGGATATGCCGAATTTGATGTTTGACGGTCAAAAGTAACCCTACAACCTAAGACCTTACTCCAATAACTTTTTGCCGCTAATGTTGATATCCCCTGCTGCATTGAGCATTATTTATTTATAGTAAGACTCCATAACTGAGGACGTCAATGTTTTAATAATATGATCGGACGTTAAATCGATCAGTCTTCGTTTTGATTCAACTAGATCGGACCATTAGTCCAAAACAGTTGGATCGATGATGATGTCAGCATGACATCATTATTATTATCTACTCGGAAAAAATCAGACTGAACTTAATTTAACGGTCTGATCGCTCGAATTGTTTTTTTAACCGATGAAACTAGATACATATAAGCAATTATGTATGTATGTATCAATGAAATAATCGTTCAGAATGTCAAATCTTTTAATAGAATAACATGATTATCTATTTCGAATAAAACTCTACAAAAGTTAGTCACGTTTTCTAGCACTATATATGAATACAATGTTGTAATCATTTATGTATAGTTGCTTCTACAAAACTACTCTAAGAAGGTCAGGGTAGAACTTATATTCTAAAAAAGAGAAGGGCATAACTGATATTGTTGAAGTTAAGAATATTACAAGTGATAAAAACCTTATTATTTAAACCTGTATATTTTGCAAATTTAGCAAACTATCAAAACTGGGTCAATTCAGGTCAACCCGGTCTGACCATCCGGGTCAACCTAGTCCGACCATCGATGGGACCTGATTTTTTATTTTCTTCCTTTTTAAAAAAATTAAATTCATGAAAATGGTTCTGAATCGACTTATCTAACTATAGACGAGTTTGTCTTCGTGGTTTTATTTCCCTTGTAGTACACGTGCTCTTTCTGACTGTGCACACTGCTTCAACCAATTCATGGCCGGCTGATGAAGCAATGTCTTGACCTCCTCCTCCCTTTCGAGCCCCTACCGGCCTCCAGCCTCCCCATCCGAAGCTCCCCTATGTGTCGTCCTTCGCCTTTTGTCACCTCCCCTCCCATCAAACCCCTCCGCCCCATGCCCCTCTGCCCTAAGTTTTCCCTTCAATCTACAACAATATGAGGCATAAGTGTAATTCATCATTTACCTAATTGTACCTTGGTTTGAACAAATCATAATTAGTGTAATATTGCAAATGGTCAACTACCAAAATGTCATAATTGTTAGTGTGCGGGAAGGTGGGGGCACAAGTGTTATTTAAAAATAGGGAAATAATTGTAATTGCATAATCATGGAGGGATGCAAGTGTAAAGAAATTCAAGAATAAAATGCTATTTTTATACGGGAATCAATATAATATTGGAATATGTGACTATGAGAATAAAGATTTTAAAAATCGAACCAGACGATTGAGCCCGATAAATTAAGAATTGGAAGAAAAATGGTTCAATCACCCGATTTTTACTCAGAAAATAAAAACAGATCAAAATCTGATTGGATCAACTAATTTGGTTGGACTAATTGAACCAAACCATAGATTCAATCATTTATTGATAATTAATAATCTCTAAGTATTTAATGAGATGTAAACTTTTTTTAAACTATTCATTGACTAATTTCATTCTAATTCATAGCATGGTACTCTTTTGTCTCTTCTTCTTCCATGTGTTAATGACCCAATATCGCTTCTCCTTTCATTTCTTACGAGCATTGCCTCCCTCCCCACATTGTGCATGAGGTTGTTCCCTTCTAGCCGCAATAAACGATGCATCAAAGTAAAGAAGAAACTATCAGTCATATGAGAAGAAATAAATAAACAAACTTGTCATCAATTTGATTTTGAATAGTTTTAAAATTATTAATTTAGACATGGTATATTCGTATTTATATGAAATTGACTAAGTATATTTATTATGCACATTCGAGTTTTCCTAATTGCATTTATATACCCCTAACTTTTCAACAATTATATTTATACATCTGTATCATGAAAAAAATCAATATATGTATTGTACGTATATTGATATATTATAGAAAAAAAACCACTATCAGGGCACACATGTAACAAAAATTAGGGTATAACTGTTATTCGAAAAACTTGAAAGGAACAAGTGTGAAAATCCTTTAAATATATAATGCAATATTACTCATATTTATTTATATTTACTTATCTAACTCAGTTCGTTCTGGTTGGACCAAGCGGATCAAACCAACCATACAACGGTATGGTTTTTTCGAGTTCTTATGAACTGTTGATATCCTCACCAATTCGAACTCTTGGTCCATCTGGTGCGATCATGAAAACCCAAAACTAGTACATGTCCAATTTGATGTCCAGATCGATTTTTAAAACCTTGATGAGAATAAGCTTCTTCTCCATGAGTAACATGTTAAAATTGCATGTTGTCAACATGAGCAACATGTTAAAATGTCTGGCCCTACAAAGGCAACCTTCCATCGGCTCTAGTCCACATTTTAGAGATCTATTTATCACTTCTTATTTACTGTATTTATCATTCCATCATGTGTTGATGTTGTCCCTATTTACTGTATTTATCACTTCCTCGTTTCTCAGATCAACCGGAAAAAATGGAACTTCAAAATGTTTTTGTTCATTTTCTATTTTAAGCTTTACAAAATAATGAGTCTGTAATGAGTTTTATTAATCTTTCACTGTATTATCAGTTGTTAATTAATATACAATGACAAACATTGTTCACTGCAGATGATTTTTTATGTTAAGAGACAGTCAATACAGTGATTGCTGTCTATTACCATTTTATTTAAATTTCATTAGCCATTGCTATTTTCTTGCAACTATTATTGCAAATTTCGATGGCAGAGGCAACGCGGGTGCAAGAAACTTTACTTTTTAACCTTTCAGATGGGATTTGATAAAATTATATATATTCCCACGCAAGGAGAAAGAAATTTGCCTGAAGAAATAGATATACACCGCATTAAGCAAAATGTAATAATCATTTCTGGTAAAAAATTGGAAAGTATTACGTAACATTAAATGCTCATGACTACATCATTTATTATTGGAATTTTTACCCGACAGATCTTATAAACTTTGCTAATTAGCTTCACGATATTTAAACAACCTAATTCCCTCGTCGACCCCGTAAACTTACTAATCCTTATCCTACATATCATACGGTTAACCTCCATCCATTTACCTGTTAAAACTAACCGCATTCCGTTATGTTCTTTACATTATACACATTTTGTTTATCGAATCTATATTGAATGCCACTCCCCTTCACCTCCTCCTCATCTCCCTTTCCCACCCGGCACCCGCCACCTTCTCGACCTCCGCCGCCCTCACCCTCCTCCTCCTCGACACCCGCCCTTGCCATCCTCCTCCCCGGCCTCCCCCTCGCCCTCCTCCATCACATCTTCTCCCCTTTCCTACCAATAGCCAACGAGTGGGTCAAAGCACTCTATTGCTTCTCCAATTGCACCTCCGACGTCCACCTCGTCCCCTGCAGCTGCCGCACCGCCCCCACTCCCTCAAGCACTCCCTCCTCCCCAAGAAGCATATACCCAAACCCAAACCAAAGCCCACATACCTCCCCTCCCCTTCCCCTTCCCCATCCTCTCCGAGCTCCCCCGCACCACCTCGCTGATGTCGTGTGTTGAGCCACTTCTAGTCCACCACAATTGTCCATATCCTCCATTGTTGCCACTTCCTCTGCCGCCGCAACATCCCAAACACCATGAAACACCTCTGCCACCTTCTCCAGAACTCCCACCAACACCTTCTCTGGTACCCTGAGATCCTTGTGAAGCTCAATCACCGATGCCCTTAGTAAACGAGCCGCCACCTCCTCCAGCATACGAGCCACCGCCGCCTCCTGTAACCGAGCGGTACGACATGTTCGTGGAGTGTGCGACGGACGGGGAGAGAAGAAGGAGAGAGAGAGAGCGAAAAAATACCATTGGATTTGCTAGAGTTTGATTAACTCAACTTAAGCCCAAGCAGACTCAAATTAACGATAGAGTTTGTGAGGTAAGATGGAGTAAGTTTACAGAGTCGAAGGAGGAATTAGATTATTTCAAACGTCGTGGAGGTAATTAACAAAGTTTATAAGAACTGCCAAGTAAAAATCCCTTTATCATTTTGGAGATAAAACAATTTTAATGTGGAGAAATTAAGGTCCACCGCTTTAAACACTTTCGTAAGGAAGAAGATGATGTAGATAAGGACACAAATCTTGTCGGATCACATCTAGAGATCCGATAAAAGCAAGCGGTAGGTCCGAGTAGGATTGGATGGATCTATGCACTACCATTGGCTGAATATTCCTTCACCTAGTTTTTGCACCACCATCCATTTTAAGATCAATATAATTTGGTTAATTTAAAAAATGTCAAGATGTTGTATTTAATGCCTATGTAATTAGGTTTAAATTTGGTAAATCTATGAAATTACTTTAGGTAAGAAATTGATTTCAAATGGAAATCAATTGTGTTGGAAGAAAGTTGGGAATTCTTAAATCTGAAATAAGGTGAATTTCGGATGGATTTTTAGTACCACATCTAATAAATCTAAAAATCTAGTGGATTATTTATGAGTTCATAACCCAACTATTGTAGCAATAGTAAAGAGGATGAATAGAGGACCGCACATGCGCATGCACTCCGCTTTATCTTTGGTTCGGGAGAGTCAATTCAGATCTCGATACTTGTGTTGCGGATGTCATAAGCGGATCGAATAAATTAATTTTATGGATTAATTATGAATTGGCCACATTATGGAATTCAACTCGACTCCAACGACTCTTTCTAGTCGTTGTTTCAGAATATGCAGAAGTGCCTATTGGAAGGTATTTTCGAAAGATGAAAAATCACGCATTAGGTCTACTTATACCCTATCCCTGGACATTATTTTCTTCACTCGCAAGAAAATATTTCAGTCATCGTTGCTCTCTTTTTCCCTACCGTAACAGTAGTCTTCTTCCTTCTCTCGACTGCAAGTTTTCTGAGGTACTTTCGAGGATGATCTTGTCAGTGTGTGTAGACATTGATCTTGTGCATTTGTATCCTAGGAGCGGATCGCCGGTATCCTTTGCACCGGTATTGAGGGGGTGATATCCTTTATAAGGACAGTCCATTTCATAATGCTTCAGTGACCTCTTATCTAATTTATTTACTGTTTCATTTACCACAATTTGTTTATTGCATAGTCTTTTCTGGATTCGCCGTAAAATGATTTATCTATTGTTCTATTGGTTCTTGCATGCATATTATAATTGAATTTTGAATCTGTTACGGTTGATTACTCATTTGATAATATATCACACTATTAATCTGATCTTGTTAATCCGGAGAATTACTTTTAATGTATGTCGTGTTGATCCTTTTATCAACAAACTATGCATAATGCATGATTTCATTTTACAAATGTAATGAATATGGATCTGAACTTCCAATTTTTATAGGCCTGGGTGATACATTTATCACGTTGGTGCCCAAAGTTAGAACGCCTTCGAGCCTGGGTGATTTTAGGCTGATTTCTTGTTGCAATGTGCTTTACAAAATTTTCTCCAAGCTTCTTGCTGCCAGGTTGGCGTTTGTCACCCCGAATTTGATTGCCCCTAATCAAACGGCCTTCATAAAGGGGAGAGCCATGGGGGACTGCATCAAGCTCGCTCAAGAGGTTGTGTATAGTTTTAATAGAAAGGCTAGCTGCACGAAAGCTTGCTTGAAGATAGATCTTTCAAAGGCATTCGACTCAGTGGACCACGCCATTGTCTTGGAAAGCATGAAACTGAGAGGCTTTGACGAAAAATGGACCTGATGGATAGGAAACAGTATTACGTCGCCAATGTTCTCGATTCTTGTGGATGGCTCCCTCAAGGGATACTTCAGATCATCTAGACGACTATGGCAGGGGGACCCGCTTAGCCCATTGATGTTCGTCATCGCCATGGACTCCCTTTCGTTGCTAACTTAAAAAACCGTATTCCAAAGGCTCATCACCCCCTTGCGTTTGGGAAGAGCTACGGTTCCCTTGCACATGTTCTTTGCGGATGACCCTCTATTCTTCTGCAAAAACAATGCTAAGACGTTGAGAGAGGTCATGTGATTATTGGCTACCTTTGAGGAATCTTCTGGACTTGCAATGAACACGAGGAAAAGCAAGCTAATCCTGCCTACGCACACATCCTTAGACTTTGTCCTATGCCTGGAGGCTGGTTTGCTCAATCACCCCTTCCTAGTGAAGTACCTTGGCATTCCACTAACAACTGCGAAGAGTAAGTCTACGGCTACAAACTTGCTGACTGACCGGGTGAGGACCTTGTTGGCCGGCTGGAAAGCAAGGTCCCTAACACTTGCTGGTCGTCTACAACTCTTAAGTTTGGTCATCTCAGAGATATGCCTATTCTGGATAGCGGGGATACTCATCCCCATCAGGACAATTAGGAAAATTGAAAACGCCTGCGCAAACTTCTTTTTAAGCATATGGCACCCACTACGTCAAGTGGGAGTTGGTTTGCATGGCCAAAGTTGAGGGAGGACTTGGACTACGCTCACTCATCTCAACGTGTGACGCAATGTGCTTGACTTGGGTATGGAATATCTCGAGCAGAGACAAGTACATTTGGGCAGGGTTTATGTGTGGCAGGTACCTTAGGGGACTTGACTTCTTCCAATGTCCCAAAAGGAAAGGGGATTCTCCAGCCTGGAAATCTACGTTGGATGTTCGAAGGCAACTTGAAAATGCCACAACATCGACGGATCAAGAGATATCCTGGACGGCTTCCCAACAGCCTTTTTCATTCAGAGAAGTCTACGAATACGTGAGGAAGAAGGGGGAGACAGTGGCTTGGACTCAAGTACTATGAAACAATAGCGTTGTCCAGAAGCATGCACGCAGGCTCAATCGCGCACTCCTTAACAGTATCCCAACACTCGACCATCTCTCGAAGCATGGCTTGGTGGCGTCTGGGAATTGCTACCTTTGTAGGCTATTGCCAGAAACATGCGATCATATTTTTTTACAAATGTAACTTCTCCTTTGCGATTTAAGCGGGAGGTGTGTGACGCCCTAGGACTCAATGCTCTATCAGAAATTGAAATGAAATCAGTTGTTGAGATCTGTGCCAACATGCAAAAAGGATCTATGAGAACTAAAGCAAGGGTGGCCATCGCCGCGTCTGTATGGGCGATCTGGGACGAAAGAAACAGTAGGTGGACCACCCAGAGGTCCTCTCCAACCATTGAGACAGTCAGGCGAATTATCGTCTTAGTGAATGCCGCCATTGGAGCCATTCCTCGCAGTGGAATGCATGATCTACAAATTTTTACCAATTTTATATTCAACTTTTCTGGGACGAAAGAAACAGTAGGTGGACCACCCAGAGGTCCTCTCCAACCATTGAGACAGTCAGGCGAATTATCGTCTTAGTGAATGCCGCCATTGGAGCCATTCCTCGCAGTGGAATGCATGATCTACAAATTTTTACCAATTTTATATTCAACTTTTCTGGGACGAAAGAAACAGTAGGTGGACCACCCAGAGGTCCTCTCCAACCATTGAGACAGTCAGGCGAATTATCGTCTTAGTGAATGCCGCCATTGGAGCCATTCCTCGCAGTGGAATGCATGATCTACAAATTTTTACCAATTTTATATTCAACTTTTCTCAGACGATGAATGCCAATGACTACTGGAGGGTGGGCCCTGGCTCTTCCAGATTCGGCTTGTGGTCCTACAATGATGGGAAGCGAACGGATCCTGCCTCAAGCATGAACTCCTTCCGGAAATCCCCCTATGGGTCAGTTTTCACGGCCTCCCGCTGGGGTACACCTCAGGAATGGTCCTTAACAAACTTGCGAGCATCCTAGGCACGCCGCTTTTTATGGATGTTGTCACGGCTTCAGGAAGGGAAGAAGGCCAAACACGTTGTTGCATCTCAATAAAAGCTTCGACAAATATTCCCGATTCAGTCCTGCTCGTCTTTTGCTTGGGTAGGCGCATACAGATTGCGGTGGAACTCGAATGGACGCCTCCCAGATGTGGGCATTGCATATGCTTTGGACATGACCTGGTGAGATGCCCCTACTACTCACCCCTAGATACTACAAACACTCATACTGGCCCTGTCCCTACGGAAGGACTTGTTGAAGGCTGAAAGGACTTGTTAAAGGCTTGAGGGATGGAACACAGAGACAACCTCACCAAAATGATGAAGCTGATTCTACAAAACCATCTCCATAGGACCCCTAATCCTCGTCTACAACTGAATGCACCACTTGTCCTTTGAACCATGCCCCCCAAAGATGCCAAGTTGACGCACATCTACAGAAAACCCATAAGCCTCACATATGCACGCCATTCACTGCCATTCCTATTGGGCCAATAACCCTACTTCAACGCCCTACACTTCCCCCAAAGAAGGTAGGGGCGCATCAGGCGACAGCTGGACCAGTGGACTTGAATAAGCCCTTGATGGAGACGAGGCATACCCTAATAATACAACAAGAGATGCTACTACATAACTCTTATAGGAATGCCTTCCTCGCACAGCACATTGTCCAACGAAACCCAAGCTGGGAAGTAATCTCTCATAAGAAGAAGAATAAAGCGCCTTCTAAGGCTCCGCAAGGTACACAGGCCAATAATCGGGGCCCAACGTCGGTACCTTCCCCGTCCTCCTAATTTTGATGTCGATTTCGGTATGCAACACGAGGGGCCTGAACAGGCCTAGAAAGCTAAAAAATCTTCTACAAGAACTCAAATTGATGAATGCTGAGATCATTGGTCTTGTGGAGATGAAGATACGACCTGAAAATAGGACCAAGTTTGTTGAACGAATCCCCTCGGGTTGGGAAGTGCTTCATAACAATACTCCCCTCAGAAGAATATATGTGATATGGAAGTCCGATAGTTGGCTTGCACCACCGTAGCCAGCTCTGACCAGCTTTAAGTCTCAAGTGCGTGAATGCGAGAGGCATGTCATTCGTACTATCACTACAGGAATTGCCCCATTTAGGGACGACAACTAGCGACGGTTTATGAGCGACCGTCCCTAATGCCTCTTTTTAGGGACGGTCATCAACCAACCGTCCCCAATAACCATACTCAATGGGGACGGTCCCTAATGACCGTCTCCTCTGCCTTGAGTCATGCCACTGGATGTTTTCGACCCTTCTGGAAGGGCTTTGGGGACGGTCCTGACCGTCCCCATTGTGCCTCTGTTGGCATCGCCTCTAGCAATTGGACCTTGGAGGTCGACCAAAGGGGACGGTCGTCGGTGACCGTCCCTTCAGGTTTGACCAGGCTACTGGACGTTATCGACCTTCCTGTAAGGGCTTTGGGGACGGTCATGACCGTCCCCATTATTCCTCTGTTGGCGTCGCCTCAACGATTGGACGAAAGAGGTCGACCAGAGGGGACGGTCACTGATGACCGTCGCCTCTGGTTTGAGCAGGCTACTGGACATTTTCGGCTCTTCTAAAAGGGCATTGGGGACGGTCCTGACCGTCCCCAATGGTCCTCTGTTGGCGTCGCTTCTAGCGATCGGACCAAAGAGGTCGACCATAGGGGACGGTTATATTGACTGTCCCCTCTGCCTCGACCACGCTACTGGATGTTCTTGGCCCCCTACAAGGGCTTTGGGGACGGTCCTGACCGTCCCCTTTATTCCTCTGTTGGCGTCGCCTCAGACGATGGACCAAAGTGGTCGTCCAGAGGGGACGGTTTTTATTGACCGTTCCCTCTTCCTTCTCAAAGGAGACGGTCTTTAGTGAACCGTCGCCGATCGTCACCAATGGAGACGGTCATTACGACCGTCCCCATTGGTCAGATCGAAAAAAACCCCTTCGACCTGCGTTTTCATCCCATTCTCCCATCTCCAAAGCCGCCGCCCCAAGGTCGCCCTCTCCGCCCCGGCGTCGCCTCCGGCTCCTTCTTGCTTTCCGAGGTCGTTAATCTTCATTTCAGGTAACTATCAACACTCCTTTACTTTTATTCTTGTTTATTTTAGTTGATATTCTTGTTAGAGTTGTTTTTCCCCATTGGATTTTGTTGTTTTGGTTATATACTTAGGTTTGCTTGATTTGTTTAGTATATAATATGTATGATTTGTCTAGGTTTGCTTGATGATATGCTTAGGTTTGCTTGTTTCCCCTAGTTATGATTTGTTTGGTTGATAAGCCTAGGTTGTCTCCCTAGGTTGTGTATACAATAGGTTAGGCATAATGATTTGGATATACCATAGGTTTATCTCTTAGCCTTTGTGCCACAGCGAGCCCCGCAAAGCGCTTTCTCCTAAGCTCAAGTGTGTTGAGCACAAAGGAGGGGTGAGCCAAGACCGGACTTTTTGAGGCTAGAGATGAATGAGAGACTTGTGGTGCTTCACGATAAGCCTAGGTTTTCTCCCTAGGTTGTGTATACAATAGATTACACATAATAATTTGTTTATACAATAGATATCCTAAAATGATAGTGAAATCATATAATAGATAGCCCCATAATGATTTGGGTATACCATATATATGCCCATAGTGATTTGTGTATACAAAACATATACCCATAATGATTTGTGTGTACCTTAGCCATAGGAGTTGCTTGCTCGTAGAGTTAGGTCCAAACACCCTAATTGATTTGCATGTACCTATAGTCCGCTTTGGACCTAGATCAAACTCTAAACAGCCGCTCATTTATTTCTTAGCCTTTGTGCCACAGCAAGCCCCGCAATGCGCTTTCTCCTAAGCTCAAGTGTGTTGAGCACAGAGGAGGGGTGAGCCAAGACCGGACTTTTTGAGGCTAGAGATGAATGAGAGCATTGTGGTGCTTCACGATAAGCATAGGTTTTCTCCCTATGTTGTGTATACAATAGATTAGGCATAATAATTTGTGTATACAATAGATATCCTAATCACTTCATTATGATTTAGGGTAGAAAACTTGTTGTCTATAATAACACAATGGTGGATTTTATTATGATTGTGCAGTATAATGGATAAATCATGGATGAATAAGAGATACGATGATTTTCAACAATATAAGAGAGGAGTGATTGCGTTCTTGGATTGGGCATTTCAAATAGAGAGAGTTGATAAGAAATTTGGTGGTATAAAGATTTATTGTCCATGTGTGAGATGCAAGAATATTAAGTGAGATGTTAGAGAGGCAGTGTATAACCATCTTATCCTCAACGGATTTTGGTTACATTACTCTATTTGGACAGAACATGGAGAGGGTCTAGATGTGCGAATGGATGAGGATATGGGCGTTGATGCAGGAGTGACTACCCAAACCTTGAATAATGTTGATCACGAGTTATTTGAACTAATAGACGATTTAAGAAGACCTGAGGCACAAGACATTGGTTCAGATGATAGGTTCTCGAGCAGTTGGCCAGATGCAGAAGATATATTGGCTACTGGGGTGGAAATGACGCGTTTGCAGTTTTTGTTAGAGCTGTTTAAGATGAAAGTAAGGAACGGATCAACTGCAGCTATGATGACAGATGTGTTGGGTTTAATACGAAAGTTATTAAATAATCCTCAGAATTATCCTAAGAATTGGAAAGAGGCGAAGCAACGATTCCGATCGCTTGGTCTGAAATACGAGAAGATAGATGCTTGTGTTAATGACTGTATGCTTTTCCGAGGAGAGAATTCAGATCTAGTTCTTTGTCCATATTGTAATGCTTCCCGGTATAAAGAAGAAAAAATGATTTAAAGAGAAAGAAGAAGTCGGTGAAAATTTTACGGTACTTTCCATTAATTCCAAGACTAAAACGTCTCTTCATGTCTGAAAAAACTGCAAAGTGGATGACCTGGCATTCTCGTTCAAATAAACGAGATGCTAATGGAGCTATGAGACATCCATCCGACGCAGAAGAATGGATAAAATTTAATCAGAGATATCCGCAGTTCTCTAATGATGAGAGAAATGTTCGTTTGGGATTAGCCTCAGATGGTTTCAATTCGTTTGGTAATATGAGTCTGAGTTACAGCATTTGGCCCGTGATTCTGATTGTTTACAATCTACCACCATGGATGTCAATGAGTTCATCATTTATGATGATGACGCTACTAATTCCTGGTCCTAAAGGTCCTGGCAACGCAATTGATGTGTACCTAGAACCGTTAATGGATGAACTAAAAGTCCTATGGACTACTGGAATACCTACATATGATGCATGTAGAAAAGAGATATTTAAATTACAAGCTGCACTATTGTGGACTATAAATGACTTTCCCGCGTACGCAAATTTGTCTGGTTGGAGTACCAAGGGAAAACTCGCATGTCCGGTCTGTTTTGAAAAAACACATTCGACATGGCTGTCTGGAAGTATGAAGCATTGCTATTTGGGTCATCGTCGATTCCTTCCACCAAAGCATAGATGTCAAAGGGCAGATAATAATAAGAAATTCGACGGGACACCTTATGGACAACGAGTTGACTTAGCTCGTGTGAATGGCAACATTATTTGGGAACAACAATTACTTGTACGAAGCAGTTGCCTAGGACGGACAAACAAGAAAAGTGCAGCCGGCGGTTGGAAGAAGCAAAGTATTTTTTCAGAGAGTTACCATATTGGAAACACTTACAGCTTCGTCATAATTTGGATGTCATGCATATTGAGAAGAATGTATTGGAAAATATTTTGGGAATGTTAGATCTTTCGGGTCAATCAAAAGATAATTTAAGGACGAGACGAGATTTAGTTCAACTTGGTATACGGGAAGAACTACATCCAATTGAATTAGACAATGGACGGATTACTGTACCTCCAGCAATATATACTACAATACCCGAGTGAGTACTTTGCTTTTTATTTAAGTATAAACATGTTTTTCATCATATAGGTATATAATTAATTTTCTTTACATTTTAAAGTACTTCGACCCCGAGCTACCATTGGAAGCTAATTTGGGAAATTGTCCTCCGAATGTACCCGCTGAGCAATGGAGGGCGATGGTTTATATTTGGATGGGAGAAGAGCATACGGTAAGTGACATAAAAATGTGCATTCTATACATATATCATTTGGAAATCTTTTATTAAAATTCTATCTTCGTATAGGGCATCTCAAGGAGAAATGCTGAAAATCGAAGGAAAGGTTTCAAGTCTACACATAGAATGGGGAGAAGAAACACGAATCAACTGAAGGATGACTTTGTAAGTAATCTAGATTATTATTACTGTTAAAATTATAACTATTATATATGTCTTAAAATGGTATCCTAAGTTTACTAATCTTTTCACATTAGGAAGTGGAGAACGAGAGAGTGCCCAGCCGAATGGAAGTGTTCGAGAGGTCTAAGAGCCGCGATGTGGGCGGGGAAGTTCATTGGGTGGATCCTGCCTATGGTCCAATTCATGTAAGTTATTCATAATATATATATATATGCATCTTTAATACAAATTAAATAAATTTTAACTTAAATAAATTTGTAGGAGGAGATGGTCAGGCTCACAACCACTGGCTCTGTAGACCCCACCGGAACGAGTCATCCACCTCTTACTCCTGATGCGGCTTTCATCCAGGCGACTGGTCCAGAGCATCATGGACGCATCCGTTGTGGTGGTCGTGGTGCCACCATACGGAATTGGTATGGAGTAGGGACCAGCTCGACCTCTCAGAAGACACAAAGGGAGAGGGAACTAGAGAGTCAGGTGTCTAGCATGAATATGGAGATTCAGGATTTGCGCCAACAAATGGCGATATTCAATGCATTCATGCAGGCACATCAAGGTGGAGCGTCGACTAGCCACCCAACAGTTGATGATAATACCGCTGTGAGGCTAGGCGACGACGATGACGGTGAAGAAGAAGATGATGTGGATGACGACGAGGACGACAACGCTGAGGATGAGGATGAGGACGACGAGTAGGATAGCTTACTTAGTTTGTATGATACTTTAGTATATTGTATAACTATTTTGAACATTTAATGTAGGATAATGTAGTGTTTTGAATGAATGTGTTGTTGGACTAGTTTTTTATGAATGTGGATTGCAATTGATGTCTGGTGATTGTAATTTTTTTTATGTATACAGATTTTTGTAACAAGGGAAAATGAGGATCAAATAGGGGGTAATGGAAATTTTTTTTGTTAGCAGATTAACAAAGGGGACGGTCATGGTGACCGTCCCCTTCGTTCATAGAGACGGTTATGACCGTCTTCACTTCCTATCATTTGGGACGGTCAGGACCGTCCCCCCTGACAAATTTTAAGGGACGGTCATGACCGTCCCCAATAAAATAATTTAAGAGACGGTCACGACCGTCGCCTATGTGTTGGTATTGGGGACGGTTATTATTACCGTCGCGTATACCAAATGCGACCCGACCTGTAGAGACGGTCATATGACCGTCCCCATTGATCAGAGGGGACGGTCAACTTATCGTTAGCGACGGATGTTGACCGTCGCCTGTTCTAATCTTTCTTGTAGTGTATCTGTAATATATGGGGCATGCAAGAAGAGACCTCTAGAAGGAGCTAACCTAACTCAATGATGTGATTCATGAATTGTGGATTGCATTAGGGACTTCAATGTGGTGTGTGCGCACGATGAGAAGATTGGTGGACACCCACCTAATAAGATCGCCATGGAGGAGTTCAACGATTGCATCTATAAAACCAGGCTAGATGACCTCGAAGCTTCGGATAATCATTGGTCTTGGACAAACTCCATTATTGGGCCCGAAAGAATAGTGGCCCGCCTTGATCGTGCCTTAGTAAACAGTGCTTGGAGGATAACACTGCACATGTCAAGATGAGGTACACTCCAATCCATTCGATAGACCACCTAAACATGTCCCTTGCGTTTTACTCCCCACATACGAGGAGAAAACCCTTTCGCTACTTTGACTACTGGGCGTCACGAGACGGCTACGATGATGTTGTCTCTCGCGCATGGTCCATCGCATCGAATGGGAACTCAATCACTCATTTCCAACGCAAGCTAAGAGGAGTCAAAGCCACCTCAAGGATTGAGCGAAAGGGCAAGGGACGCCAGAAGAGACAAATTGGAAATCAAGAAGATCCTCAGTGGCATTAATGATGCCCTTGAGCTAGATCTACTCGATCCTTTCCTTTCCCAACTGAAGAGTGATGCTAAAGGCTACCGGGAATCGCTTGAAGTCAATGAAGAATCAATGTGGAGGCAGAAAAGTAGGGAAGACTGGCTAAGGCTGGGGGATAGGAACACAAGTTTCTTCCACGTAGCATGCTCAAGGCGTACGCGGAACTCGACTCCCTTGCCTGCTGGATGTTGCAGGTAACCCCGTGGATAATTATGACAACATCGCAAAAGAGGTGAGGGCATACTTCTCTAACCTCCTAGCACCTGCCCCCAACCAAGCGTGAAAGCCCCCTCCGTACCCCCAACTCTACTATCTCCCACAACTTCTCAATGGCTCTCCAGACCCTTTTCGGAAGATGAGATACGGGAAGCGCTCAAGAACATTCACTCCACGAAAATGCCAGTGCTTATTGGCTTCAATGCCGGATTCTTCATGAGGCACTAGAATCTTATAAAAACGGATCTCCTTGCCGTTATGAAATTCCTTTTGATGGTGGGAAGCTGACTGGGGATATCAACCATACAGTTCTCACATTAGTGCCCAAAGTTAGAATTGCCTTCAAGCCTGGGGTGATTTTAGGCTATTTCTTGTTGCAATGTGCTTTACAAAATTTTCCCAAGCTTTCTTGCTGCCAGGTTGGCATTTGTCACCCCAAATTTGATTGCTCCTAATTAAACGGCCTTCATAAAGGGGAGAGTAATGAGACAAAAATCGATGCAACTAAGATAGAAAATAAATCACAATGTCGTGTCCTTAATTGATCAATTTGGTCAATGAAAAATATTTAAACCACATTGAAAAATCAAGAAATTCAATGTAAGCGGCTTTCGTTATTCTTTTTACCTGGTATAACGACCAGGGTCGAACACAAGAAACACGTTTGAAAACTAAGTAGTCAGATTTCGAATTGATTTTTTAGTGGTTTTTGAATTTTTTATATTTTTTTTATATTTTTATTTTGTAAAACAAAACAAAAGAGTAAAAACACACACACCACACTCTTTTTGTATTTTTCAAAATGATAAAAAATGCACAAAAACTTATAAAGAAAATGTTTTGTGTTTTATATATTTAAAATATTTTGATAATTTTTTCGATTTTTCTGATGTTTTGTGATTTTCTAAAATTAAACAGTGGAAAACAGAGCAAGTTGTGCACAACCAAGAATATTTTGCATCGTAAAAATATTTAAGTGCTCAAAATCCCTGAAATTTATTTTTAATACAAACTACAAAGCAATATCTACAATTAAAAACTGAAATCATAATTTTTTTGGATTTTTCTAGTATTTTCTACAATTTTTTTAGATTTTTAGTTTTTAGCAATTTTTTGTTTTTGTAAACAGAAAATGCACATAATTGGTCAGAAATTAAAACATCAAATGACACCTACATTATATTTTTTGGAATTTTTAGACAACATATCTAATTTTTATGAATTTCAAAGTTCTGACAAGGAAAAAGACACTGTTTTTATTTTTTTTTAATAAATCAAATGGTAACAAAATTCATGAAAAAATTACACAATATAAAAAGACATAACAGGAGCACATGTGAATTTTCTCATAATTTTTAGAGCACTGCAAACATTTTTTTCATCACAAAGATCAAGTGGTTTCACAAAGATTTAAATTTTTTGAATGAAATGGTTAACAGAAATAAAATGCAGGAGAAAGTTGCAATTTACCCAGGATTCATGTGCATCACACGTGATCTGGATTTGAAGGCAGGAACTTCGTTGCAAAATTCAAGAACCTCTAGGGGTATATATGCTAATTTTCAAATCTTTTTTTATGCCCCCTAGGGTTTCTTTAGTGACCTTCGTATCCAAAAGAGGCAAAGGGGAGGAGCCACCAGCTTCTTCTTCAGCGGTCAAGGGGGAGGCTGTCGCCGCCCAATGGGAGAGGCCAAAGCAGCCGTCGCCCTTCTTCTTTCCAATAGCAGCACAGCGCGGGGAGGCGCGCTGGGCTGTTGACGCGCGGGGGGGTCGTGCCGCCTCGTGGCCGCGGAGGGCGGCGCTGTACGGAGGCGCGCTCGAGCGGAGGAGGGCACGGCCAAGGGGCTCGGAGATGGCGGAGCGCGGCGTCGGAGCGGCCTGGGGGCTTTGGGTGGCGCGCCTGCACGCGGATGGAGGAAGAGGGGCGCGTGGCAACCGGGGGTTCGGTCGTGGGCGGTTGGAGATGGCAGCCCTCGCATAGGGTTGCAGATGGTGGGGCGTCGTAGCAGATGTTAGAGTGGCGGAAGGCTGGCGGTCGTGAGGTCAAGGAGGCTGTCGCCCGCTGGGCTAAGTGGCGGCGCCGCTAGAGGGTCGTGCTCACAGTGAGAGCTTCGGGCGGAAGAAGGCGGGGGCGCACGGTGCGGGAGGGCGGTAGCGAAAAGACGTGAGGCTACCTGCTGCCCAGGTAGCGGTGGCCGGTCGCTGGTAAGATGATGAACGGCGGCGCCGGGCGCGACCGTGTGTTGCCAGCTGCTGTTTATTTTTATTATTTTATTTATTTATTTGTTTGTTTTTATTTTGTAAACAGAAATAAAAAAGAGAGGAAAGATTTTTTTTTGAGAAATGTAAACAGAAGTAAAAGCATATTTTTTTATTTTTTTTAAATTTTATTTTGATTTTCCTGCAAAACAAAGGTTAGAGAGAAGAAAAATATATATATTTATTATTTTTATTTATTCCTGCAAAACAATGGTTAGAGGAAAACAACCAAATATTTTTGTTTTTTTTATTTATGCACAAAATAGAAGATATGAATGAAGAGGATCGTGTAATATGGGAGAGAGATCCGTGGCTCCGACCACCTTGCGTGGTCGAAGGTGGAAGGTTGCGCGAGATAGAAAGTGAAGATGGAGGGATACGGAAATGAGATGAAAAATCGATGGCGGATGTGGATCAAAGAGTGATGGAAATTCTTGTGGTGTTGGGTTCTAAGTTCTAACCACTACATCTACGCAAAAATTGAAACTATGGTTTATCTAGGCAAAAAGACGAAAAATAAAGTTGGATATCACCTTGAGGTCGGACTCACACCGTGATGGCCTCGATGACGATCGAAACGTTGTCACCGAACGGGTCGGAGCTGGGCACCCTTCTGCAACGAGTAGCTTCTCGGAGATCGGGCTCCTCTCTCCAAAGATCGATCATGAGGAAATGAGGGAGGAGGACCCCATTAAAAAGAGACAAAAAAATCAAAAATGGAAATATTTACAAATAAGGAAAGCGTTTATTGGTTAATAAAAAATTAATTAATTAATTAATTAATTTCGAAATTCGGAATTAAATTAATTACATAAATAAAGTAATTTATGGAAATAAATTAACCATCTTAATGGTGGCCAATTAAGGTATAAAATTAAATCTAATATACATGGTATGTTATAAAATCAAATAAATTAAATAAAATCAAATAATTAGATATGAATTTCAAAATTAAATTAAATTAAATTAATAATGTGAGATAATTAATTTTTTGGTGATTTTTATTTAAGGAAGTTAGTTGTATACACATGTTATACACATATAATGCAATATACATAGGTACAAATAAGGAAATAATTTTTATAAAAGATTTTTTTTAATTTTTTTAATTTATTTTTAATAAAAACAATATTTACAATTATATACATTATATGAAAATAAATATAAATAAATATATACAATAAAAAATGGTTAAACTGCACAAAAAACCCCAGAAACCAACTTTTTAACCGTAACTCCAAAAATTATGAAACCACAACCATTTAAAAGATAATTTAATTTATAGTATAATGGAAATAAGTTTGGTTCGGTTTGAACTCATATGGAGCCGGAATTGATGTTTCAATTGTCACTTTGCGGCTTTTTTTTAGTGCGACTATTTGCAATATATACATTATTTTATTTTACACTCATTTTTATTATTTACAACACATTTTTATTTACAACTTTTATTTACAAAAAGAATTAATTTAAGGTCAAATTATGTACAAATAAAATAATGTAAGTTTTGTACAAATATACAGGAAAAATATTTAAAAATATTTTTTGGATTTTCTAACAGAAGACACTATCTCCTCCTACTTTATTCCTAGTCGATCAGGTCAAGTCTTGACCTTCTCTTGGGGTTCGGGTCTGTCTGTATTTATTGCATAAACACATCCTTTTCTTTTTCTTTTCTTCTTTATTCTTTTATTTATGTACAAAAAGTGTTAAAACTACAATTTTAACAAATGCATGCAGAATGGTAATTTTATGGAATTAGTGGTATTTACAGGTATTTGACTAAGGAAAAGAGGCTAAAATAAAAGAATAAAGGCGATGAATCGTGGATTCATCATTCCCCTATACTTTACCTTTGTTAGTCCCTTAGCAAACACTTATGTGGAAATAAGTGAAAACAAAAATAAAGAAAAGAAAAAGGAAAGAAGTTAGAACAACATTGACTTTTAAACTTATCTTCATAAAATGTAGTATGGAGCTCTGTCACACCTTTGGATTATTAATGTGTCGGAACCTTAATGGGAAATGGATTTAAAACCTAACAGACTCTAAGTTCTATAAGACTCCTATTCAGGTCTCCTCAACAGTCAGATCAGAACAAGTCTACATACACAAATTCTTATGACTATGAATTCTTACTTGTACGTGTAAGTGAAATATAGCTCCTCATCTCAAAAGTAGCAAAGAAACAGACTCTCTCAACAAGGTAACTCTAATCCCCCGGTCTGGCAATTCTTTCCTCGAGGAGCGGGGATATTCCCTTCTAAATTCAAGTACAACCAGCTCAAGAAGAGGGGATGGAGAAGAGAATGGACGGTAACCAGTGTAGTTACCTATCCTTGGATGCATGACCAGTATAGCCATGTCACCCGCTGCAAGCTCACAAATATTTGACTTTGAAGCTCTTATTCTTTTTTTCACTGTATATACACTCCGGCAGGCATTTTATTTTTCTATCAGGCCTGTCTACTTTTGGAGATTTTGCTTTTTTTCCTTCTTCTTTTTCTTTTTTTGACAATATATACAAGGTGCAGTATGTACATAAGGAATTTTTCCTCTTGAGCTAGTAGACAATCCCTCTTTTGAAGCATTATTGCAACCCCACAACATCCTGTCTTTAGACTTCAACATCACCAAACCAGGTTGAGATGCACTTCCCTCCCTAAAGGAGGACGAGAGGTTCCGCCTAGATGTACTACCCTCGTATGCTACCCCAAGCCAAAAGATTCTGCTCCCTCACTACCTCCTCCATGAAGAGCTACGTGTAGAGTGCATTATCCAAGGTAAGCCACGGTCTGAAAGAATCATGTGTGTGTGTTGTTAAATATTCTACTTAGACTTATCAAGATGACATGTGAACATAGTTTTATGGACTCAAAGAATTAAGTCATTAGGACCTGAAAAGTCTTAACTCCAAATCTTATAAGGTTCCTCTGAAATTAAGTAGATTAAGGTCCAACTAAGCTCCATTCTTCAAATTTATTCCAGGCTTAGTTTAAATGTCAAAATCATCCTGAAAATGCTTATGCTAGATGAAAATGCAAGAAAGTATGTACATGCAAGGAAAAAAACAAAATCTTTTTGTGAAACAACTTTCAAAATTTTGAAATTTTATGGATTTTTTTGAAAAATGATACTCACGCAATAAGTTTTTTTTTGCAAATAGTTAGTAATATATACAAATATGATTTTTTTTAGGGATGAGATACATATTTACATAAGAGTGAGTTATTATTTTACAAAAATAGGATGCAAGAATTTACAACTTGAGTAATTTATACAAGTATATATAGAGTTGTTTTTTATTTTTATTTTACTCATTTTTTTATTTCTGTGATGCATATATTCCTCAAATTTATTTGAAAACAATTATACAAAGAATTTTGAAAACCATAGTCCAAAATAATTTTTCACACAATTTTACAAATATTTACATACATTTGAAAATTATTTTGCAAACATTTTTCAAACAGTATATATAGATTTTCAAATAAATTTTCAATCATTTTTCCAAACATTTGTAAATAATTTTTACAAAATAATTTTATTTCACACAAAAAGAAAAATATTTACAAACCACTATATTTTTACAAAGGTTGAAAATATTTTTCAAACATTTTCAACTAGTTTTCAAAAGATTTTCAAATAGATTTTCAAACTACTTTCAAAATATTTTTCAAAATATTTTAACCTGAATTATTAATCAGTATATACAAAAAGAATTTTGAGGAAATATCTGCATCTTTTTATTAGTTAGTTTTTTTTAGTGTTTATACAGTGTTTTAGCCATATTAAAAATATGAAAGTACGAGTTATGGCTAAAGTATATATACAATATATACGACACCCACTATACTTAGCCCGAACTATGTCCTCATAGTGATCAAAGAGCTAGAAAGAAAGACATAACTCGTGCTAAGTATTGGGAAGCTAGAAGAATACTATACTACAACGATGAATAAAAGAATATAAATAATTGGAATCGGTGATCCCCATATACTTAGGATCAAGTAATCCTAAGTATAGAAGAATGTACACAAGGGGAAAATAGAGGAGTAGAATGTACAGAGTCTACCTCCCCTATACTTAGGGTAAATATCCCTAAGTATAGGCAACAAAACAGAGGTAAAAAGAATAAAAAGAATAATCACAAGTCTAACACCCCCCTATACTTAGGGTAAAGTACACCCTAAGTATAGCATAATCATAAGATAGAGATGGGATGTTAGACAAAAGAATGTGTGATATGGACATCTGGATCTATACAGCTGCGGGAGGAAGTGAAAATCAGGCATGGGATGCAAATGATGTGAGTCAAAAACTACATCTCATGCAAAATAAATCGGAGTAACATCGACGATTAGCGGATCATGATCTAGATATGGCTTCAGGCGTTGACCGTTAACTCGGAAGGTGGATTCTGATTACATCTCAGATATATCAATGCTGCCATTGTTATGCACCTTCTGGACCAAGTATGGTCCCTTCCACTTGCTCTACAACTTCCCTGGAAATAGCTTTAGCCTGGCATCGAATAACCATACTTTCTGATTCGGCTCAAACTGATTATGGCTAATGTGAGAGTCATGTCATATCTTCACTCGTTCCTTATACTATAGGCTACTCGAAAATGTTGTATCTCTGACGAACCGTGAAATTGGCCCTTTAAGAGTGTTGTTTTAACACTTGGAATCGTCATCGCAGTCGGGCCGAGATGGGTTCATCAAAAGACCATCTCATTGATATTTCGATAAAAATAAGATGGTCGTGTATTTATTTTACTTGGCAAGAAACCAAGGTCGAACTCAGGGACACGAGCCTCTCTCGTATGATCCGGATTTTAATCTATCTAATTAAGTGTTGAAATAAAGATCAATAGGTCAAAGTATGCAAAAAGACACAACAATGCATTTAAAATAAAACATGCATTTTTTATTTTATTTTTATCATGCAAATAAATGTAAATTCAAAGCAAATAATATGCCCTAGGTCAGAATGATGAGCAAAGTTAACATGCATCAATTTCAAGTTTAATTAAGAAGACCTACTTGATTTAAAAGTTCAACAAGGCATACAAGACACATGGCTAACAAAATAATACATAAAAATTCAAGTGTCCAAAATAAGAAATTTAATATGCCATTAAAAAGAACATCAAGCAAGCTTCAAAATGAAGCTGAAATCAACTTAATCGGACTTACGAAGCTCAAGATATGCAAGAAAGAAAGCAAGGGCATAACTGAAAAGAAACATGAAAAGATAAATACAAATAGATCATTGGAAAGGACTAAAATATAAATATGAAAAAATACGGAACCTTCCCTGTAAATTACCCACACGCACCGGGGCATTTTTGCAATTTTAGAAATCTGCAGGGGTATGGTTGAAAAATACCCAATGCGCGCGTGGTCTACACGTGCTATCAGGACCTATTTGCAAAGTGAAGAACTTGGCGGGGCTTCTGCGCAATTTACCCAGATGGCACGTGCTATGCACGCTCCATCCAGGCTCAGAGGGCGGCTCAGGCTCGGCAGAGGCTCGGGGTAGCTTCGGATCGGCTCGTGTAGGCTCGGTGCTGGTCGAAGCTCCAGGAGGTTCGGCGTAGGGTCGGGAGGTTCCAGACCTCATGGCTCGTAAGCTAGGCTTGGGGCTGCTCAGGAAATGACACATGTCCGATCGTAGGCCATTGGATTATGAGAATCCAACGATGCATGTATCCTCCGTTGCTGCATACGTGGTCCATCATGGACCGTTGGATGTTGAGGATCCAACGGTGCCTGCTTGTCGTTCTTCCACAGCAGCTGGCGGTGATAATCGATCTCCGGCGAAGGTGCTCCTCCTCCGCCGCTCGTTCTCGTGCATAGTGGAGCTCCCCAAGACCTCTTCGAAGGTTGGCGATGAAGCTCAGGTCTTGGTCGAGCTGTAGCTGTCGATGGCAAAAGTACCCATCACACCAGTGCCAGATACGATGCTCGCGAAGCCCAGTCCGGCGAGAAGTCCGACCATTGAGGTCTCAAGGCCCTGCAGTGTTAGTAACGCATAGCCGAAGCAAGAAGACGTGTGCATGAGTGATTGGGAGCTCGTGTGGGGCGGAGAACGTGGGAGCTCGGAGCTCCTCGCCGTGGGTGGCGGAGGAGATGGGTCGACGGTGGAGAGGTTGCGAAGGACAGAGAAGGATGGCCGGATGGAGCGCGTGAAAGGGGGTTGAAAGGTGGAGCTCGGGAGGAGAATAACGAAGAGCGAACGAGGGAGTAGTGACCTACAAAATTAAGCAAAAACAAAGGAAAAATACAGAAGGGATCAGAAGCTTACCTGAGGTTGGGCGGAGGTAATGGCATGGGCTCGAGATCATCGGAGGACCTCAGGGTCATCGCTGAACTCCCCTGGCTACGGGGACCAGCTTGGCGTAGGCGAATCTCCGCAGGCTTGGCCTACCATGGCCAGGGGTCGTCACCGGAGGTAACCTCCGTCTTTGCGCTCCTCTCTGCCCCCTCGCTGTCACCGGGGGGCGGGGGCTTTCTGGGAGGCACCTCACGTAAAGGTGGACCACAGAAATGGGTGGAGGGAAGGGCATATTTGAAGATCGAGCTCGGCGTCCAGGTGGCGAGGACGTGGGTTTCAAGGGCGCGCATGGGGCGAAGGAGAGGGGTTCGTGGGTTAATGGATGACTGGCGAAGATGGTGGGTGAGTGGAGAAGGTCGTGAGGCGGTTATCGGACGAGGCGGTCATCGGTGGAGATGGAGAAAATGGGAAGGGGGAAGGTGGGTGACACGGTGTGATCGTGGGAGAGAGAGGGTACATGGAGGTTGACGAAGACCGATGGCCGTTGAATCTGGAGATCCAACGGCTGAAGATTGGGCGCGAAGCGACGATCTAGATTAGATCGGGGGCAGCACGATCGGAGGGCCCAAGATGACGCCACGTGTCGCTCTGGAGGCTAAGCGCGAACCGACGATGTGATGTGAAAGAAGGCGTTGATCGAAGGGCTGAGGTGCGAAGTTGGAAACAACGGCTATGATTGATGGATGAAGGTGAAATCTGATGGCGCTCATTACGCCACGTGGCGTGTTCTGGACAGGGCGCTGACGTGCGGTGCAGATGAGAGGCGAGGGTGGATCAAACGGTGAGGAATTGAGGCGCACGTGGATAAGCAAAACCGTTGGATCTGAAGGAGATCCAACGGCCAAAAGCGTGGGCGGATGCTGCAAGGAGGAGCGGGCCACGTGGCCCAATCAGATTTTTCCGAAAGAAAGATTGAGTTTTGAGGGTGATAGTGGCCGAATTTGAGAAAACTCAAAACATGAAAGTTGTAGATCTTGATGAGGTCTACAAGTTTCATGTTGACCAAAACTGGAGATGAGATCAAACAAAGACTCGAAATATTTTGGAGGGTATTTTTTAAGGCTAAAAATACCACGGATTTTAGTTTTGTGATTTTTTGTGGTTTTTAATTTATTAGGGACTCAGATAATTACAGGACTTTATATGGGTTTTATTGACACAAATCTAAGCAAGGGGTTAATAATTGGAAATTATGATGATGAAATCGGGTTTCATCAATCTCTAAGTTCCACCAGGGCGCCAATTCTACCTTTCTCTGATCTCCTACACTCTCTGGATCCAAAAATATCTCACTAACAGCCCATAGTGACTTATGCTTCATCTCAACTGGTAAGTGGCATGGCTTGCCATAAACGAGTCGGAATGGAGATGTACCCAATGGAGTCTTGAAGGATGTCTGATATGCCCACAAGACCGAGTCCAAAAGCTGTGAACAATCCTTTCGGTCTGGGTGGACTACCTTCTGCAATATAATCTTATTCTCCCTGTTAGCAACCTCAGCAAGACCATTCGTCTGTGGATGATAAGGAGTGGCAACTCTATGTTCTATGCTAAACTCGTTAGCAAGTGCCCTTACCTTGTCATTGATAAAATGAGTCCCCCCATCTGATATCAACACTCTAGGTACCCCGAATCGTGAAATGATATTTTTCCTCAAGAATTTACAAATGGTATTAGCATCTGCGGTTCGGGCGGGGATGGCCTCAACCCAACGACTCACATAATCTACAGCAAGCAAGATATACTCAAATCCCTAACTCTTAGGAAATGGGCCCATGAAATCGATGCCCCATGCGTCAAAAACCTCACAGAAATGAATAGGTTGCATCAGCATCATATCTCTCTGTCCGCAAGTGCCCATTTTCTGACAGTCAGTACACCTCTTCACGAATTCATCTGAATCCTTGAAGAGGGTAGGCCACCAAAGGCCGGATTGAATCACCTTCTGTGTTGTCCGTCACCCAGAATGATGTCCTCCTGCCTCAAGCTTGTGGCAATAGGTGAGGACACTATGTTGCTCTTCTTAAGGAATACACCGTCTCCAGATGCTATCCCCTCATTCATGATAAAGAGTGGAATTCTCCCAATGGTACGACTTGGCCTTTGCAAGAAAGGTCTCAAGTCGCTGTCTGGGCCAATCTTGTGGAACCTTCTTCGTGACAAGATAGTTCACAATATCAGCGAACCATGGAAGTGAGGTGATTGCAAGGATCACCTTATCTGGAAAAATCTCTGTAATAGGTGTAATCTGATCTGAATCCTCAAGGTTCTCTAGATGGGAGAGGTGATACGCCACAACATTTTTGACTCCAGGTTTATCCTTAATCTCTATATCAAACTCCTGGAGTAGAAGGATCCATCTGGTCAATCTGGCTTTGGCATCCTTCTTTGCCATTAAGTATCGGATGGTTGTGTGATCAGTATAAATAGTCACTTTAGATCCAAGAATGTAAGATCGAAATTTATCCAAGGCAAAGACTACAACTAGCATCTCCTTCTCTATGACTGTGTAATTCCGCTAAGTGGCATCCGATGTTCGGATAGCATAGTGAATGGCAAAAGGCGCTCCATCTCTCCTCTGTCCAAGCACAACCCCTACGGCAAAATCAGAGGCATCCGTCATGATCTCGAATGGGAGAGACCAATCAGGTGGCTGAAGGACAGGAGCCTCAACAACTAGATTCTTGAGAGTCTAAAATAATGCAAGATACTTATCATCTACAAGGAACTCAGTGTCTTTCGTCAATAAATCTGTGAGCGGTCGGATAATTTTGCTGAAGTCCTGTATGAACCGTCGGTAAAAACCGACATGCCCTAGAAAAGACCGCAACTGTCGTATATTGGATGGTGGATTGAGCTTCTTGATGATATCCACCTTGGCCGGGCCGACCTCCATGCCCCTGTTGGAGAGGATGTGGCCAAGGACCGTCCCTTGAGTCACCATGAAGTGACTCTTCTCCCAAGACAAGACTAAGTTGACCTCAATGCAGCGCTAAAGTACTCGGTCTAGGTAATCAAGACATGCATCAAAACTGTTACCATGACCGAGAAGTCATACATGAAGACCTCTAAAAATTCACCAACCATGTCCGAGAAAATAGAGAGCATGCACCTTTGGAATGTAGCTGGGGCATTACATAATCCAAAGGGCATCCGTCAAAAAGCATACGTCCCAAATGGACAGGTGAACGTTGTTTTCTCTTGATCTTCGGGTGCTATGGCCACTTGATTGTATCCCGAATACCCATCAAGAAAGCAGTAGTAACTCTTCCCAGCTAATCTCTCAATGATCTGATCTATGAATGGTAGCGGGAGGTGGTCCTTCTTGATGGCATGATTAAATCGTCTGTAGTCCACACAGATCCTCCATGAAGTGGGTACTCGGGTGGCTATCTCCTCTCCAGACTCGTTCACAACTGTGGTGACACCCACCTTCTTGGGTACCACATGCAATGGACTAACCCACTTAGAGTCGGAGATGGGGTAGATAAAATTGGCACTCCACCATTTAGATATTTCCTTCATAACCACTTCTCGAAGATTTGGGTTCAGTCTTCGCTGGAACTCACGCGAGGGCTTGGCGTCTTCTTTGAGATAAATGTGGTGGGAGCACAGGGCCGAACTTATCCCCTAGAGATCATCTACACTCCATCCTATTGCCTTGCGGTTTCTTTCAAGAACCTCCATCAGACGAGATTCTTGGTCTTCAGTCAAATCCGCTGAGATAATGACTGGGAACATATCTGGCTCACCTGCAAGGAATCTATACTTCATGCTCTGCGGTAAGGTCTTCAATTCTGGGCAAGTGAGAGCTGGTAAATCTGACTTCTAGAATGTCTTAGTGAATGCTACCAAATCTGTATGTGAAAACTCTCGCTGCAATGGTAAATCTGATGAAGATGGCTCTGCTGGTATATCTGTCAACGGGCCTGGCTCACTCTCCGCTCTAGTTGTCTGCTCTGTAGGCACCAGATACGGTAAATCATCATCAAACTCCTGCTAGTCAAAATCGGTGTCTGTGTCTGAGGAATCTGAATCTGAAGTACATGAGATAGAATCGTCTTCGCTATCCTGATCATGATAAACAACCTATACTGTATCATGTGCCATGATTGTGCTCTCCGAACTCTCATCTACCATGATATGTGAATCTTCACTATCTGAAGATGTAGCAAGAGCTCGTGATGCGGGATCTGCCCAAACTGCTTCATCATCTGTAATCACAAAGTCACACTCCTGGTGGATGTCTAGCTCTGCATCTGTCATTTGCTCTGAGTCGGTCATCTGATCGGAGCACTCTGAATCTCTAGCTCTGGTCACCTCGATCGTCTCTATTTGTATACTTTCACCCTCGATGCGAAAGTATACCTTCCCACTATCATGGTCGGATACCGCCTTGGCTGTGGCCAAGAAGGGTCTTCCTAAAATGACGGGGGCATCAATCACACATTCAGGGATCTCCATGTCCAGTACAACAAAGTCCACGGGGAATTTCAGGCCTTGAATTGTGACGACAACGTCCTTAAGTAACCCCTTCGGCCTCTTAACAGATCTATCAGCAAACTGAAGGATCGTCCTGCTCTGTCTAAGTGGCCAAACTCGAATCGATCGAGTAGGGCAGCCGGGAGAAGGTTAATCGAAGAACCGCAGTCCAATAGAGTACGATCAAATTGTTGCTCATGAATGTGGCATCTGACATACGGAGCTCCTGTATCAGGTCTCTTGGATGGCAATTTGTTCTGTATAGCGAAGCAAGTGGCAAGTGTAAGCACATGGATTTCTGCATTCCTCTTCTTCCTATGTACAGTGGTCTTCTCTCTCAAGTGCTTCTAGAAGAGAGGGATGTGCTCTAGTACCTTCTGTAGAGTCAGCTGGATATGAAATCTGTCAATCATCTGCTGACTGAACTCTAACTGCTGTGATTTTTTTGGATTTTATGTTTTCTCCCCTTGCCCTAAGCGGAGTGCTTGAGGGAAGGGGATAGCTGGACCCTCCTCAGATAGAGGGTCAGGAAGAGGTTCATATTGCTGAGAAGGACTTGAGCCCATACAAGAGTGATCATGCAACACATATGGACTCGGAGTAGATGAAGAAACCTTTCCTTTATTCATTTTTTTGTTATTTTTGATAATGTCCTGAGATACATAGATAGGAGGAAACACAACTGGACTAGAAATGGTGGCATCAGCACCATCCACGTCATCTGTCTTCGCGGCATCAGCACCGCGCTCTGGCTCAGCATCTCATCTAATAGTGGCATTAGTACCACCAACTATGTATGGAGAAATGACGGCCTCAGTACCGTCGACTGGATCCTTGGTGGTGTCAGCACCACCGTCATCAACATCATCAGCGACATCAGTACCGCTATCCTCCTCGTCTGACCCTCTAGAATCGTCAATGGGCTGTCGTTCAGACGAGGCGCCGCCGGCTGGCCTTCTACTGCTCCTAAGTTTTACAAAATCAGCATCAAATTTGGAGGAGAAAATATCATTCAAAGTATCACTAGGAGTGGCGGTCTCTGTAAACTGTACCTGCACAGACTTCCTCTTCAGATTGTTCGGGTAAGGTTCAATCTGAGCGGGTATGGCACCTTTTCCCTTGATTATCTCCCTCATTTCCTACCGGAACTCATCCATGTCTCACCGGAAGGACACCTGCTGGTCATTGAGTAAGTGGGCGAGGTCATCAAGGGTCAGGTTCTCATAAACATGTGCATGAGAACCAGATGGATTTCCTTGCTGGAAATGATGAGGAGGTTGAGAATACTGTTGAGGCTGCTGCTGCCTCCACTGTTGTCCCTGATGGTAAGGACAAGGACCCTGCCGGAAATGCTGTTGTGGCTGGGAGTAATGGGGCTGCTGCTGCTCTGTCCACCCTGAGCTGGAGGCTGTTGCTGGGACGAGGTACCTCCGTTGGACCATCTAAATCCAGGATGATCCCGGCGTATCCCGGGCTGTTGCCGGTCATACCAGATCCCGTCGACTTCCATCAACGGCTCCTGCTCATACGGGAAAGGGGGAAGAACTGCCAGTGGCTGGTCCGGCCGATACACTACCATCTGAGTATCCTGAGATGGTGGTGGCTGAGAGTAGTGCTGCTGCAATTGCTGAACTGGCTCTGCCTGAATGTGGTGAACCTGGTGGTACTGGGCAGAGTGCTGGGAAGAGCTGTTGCTGGTGGGATCAGCTCGTGACCTGGAACAAGGCTGAGAAGCCGCTTGTGCCTCCTGGAGACACAAGATGTGGGTCTTTAGGTCACTAAGAGTCTGTGCCAATTAATCTATCTGTGTCATGCCTTGGCACTGCTTCTTCTCTATTATCTCTATACGGTCCAACTTCTCACTGATAATGCCCATGTCAGCGGCTGAAGATTCTGCCTGTGCTGTTGTTGTTGCTGCTGCTGACGAAGAAATGGGTGGACCCATGTCAACCTGTGAGATCCTATGATAGGACACGACATGGGGTTGGGGCTTCCCCTGAGCGTAGAGCCTAGTATGAGACATCATTATGTAGTTTTCAGCCATCTCCTCATAGATGGCCCAGACCTGGTCATCATCTTTGGCGAAGTAATTAGAACCCCCACAAGAAGCGTTGACAAGCCCCTGCAGCTCTGGTGTCAGCCCACAAAAGAAGCTATGGACAAGACTGGGCTTGGATATGTCATGGTGTGGACACCGGTCAATGAGCTCACAGAATCGATCCCACGCCTCATTAAACTGTTCATTGGGGATCACAGAGAAGTTGTTGACCAGATCTCGTGATGCGTTGGTCCGGCCGAGTGGATAGTACTTGTTTAAGTACTTGGTCTGAAGCTGCTCCCAAGTGGTAACAAATCTCCCCAAATGCTTCAGCCAATTGGTTGTTCTATCGGCCAGGGGGAAGGGAATGCTATCATTTTGATAGTATCCTCGTCCACGTATCTGTCATGGACAGTGCTGCAGATCATCTCAAACTCCTGCAGGTGCAGATGCGGCTCCTCTATCGGCTCGCATCTGTGCTAATTCCTGACGAACCTCTGCCATGAATGCTCCTTGATCCTGAATATGTCGCTGCATTGTCTCTAAGGAGGCTAACAAGGTGTTGTTGATGGCGCCCTGATCTAGAACATAAGTGGAACTCTGGGGTTGTCCATCAGTTCGTCCATCACTGTTGGCCATCTTGTGGGTCTCTGCAAAGGCAATAGACCCAGGCTTAGGTGTCGTCAAGTTAACATGTATCTGTGTTGTTCTCTGCACAGGTATCTCAGGACTGGTGGAAGAAGGGTGGTCGAGGGGGGACATGGTGGTAGTGAACTCAGGTTCGGAGAGCGGGTCTGGGCTCTCCGAAACCGCCCTAGATGAATGGGGAGTGATAACCGAGTAATTCCACGAGTGTCACCATGAATGCTATAAATATTTTGTCGCTGAGGCGACCACTCGCAGAGGACCGGTGTTAATCAGCAATTAACCCACAATAAAATAATAAAACAACTGAGTCCCAAAAATATGAATTAATATTTATTACTCTACCACAAAATGTACAGTGACTAAGCATGTAGAGGTCGAACCACAGAGAGCAATACAAAATGCCATAGCCTAAAATGTGCATGAATCACAGAGTCATCCATGTGTGAAGCCTATTTTTGTGGGTTTTTTATATTATTTATATTTTTTATTTATATTTTTTTCTTTCTAATTATATAATTAGGTAATATATGTATATATCTATATTTAATAACATATGAATATATAGATATATATATATACCCATTAAGGGTGAGTATATAGGATATAATACATACATTAGGTGTATATATATAATAATATTTTTTTACTTTTAAAATGTCATATACTAATAGATATATAAATGTATATATGTATATAGATATGCATTTTTTTTATTTTTTTTATAGGGTAATATATATATAAAAGGGAGTTATAATTATTTATAAAAATATACAAAAAATGGTCAAAAATTCAGAAATAAGGCCTTTTTGGTATTTTCAAGATTTTTTACTGTTTTTGTGATTTTTGGAAATTTTTCAAAACATTTTTAGTATTTTTAAATAGCAAAATAAGAGAAAACAGGGAAATAGGGTCTGGCTGTAAGACAAATAGGCATTAAAAATAGCAAACAGCCTCAAAAAGTTTCCACACTATTTTTCTAATAAAGATAATAAAATATAGCAGAAATAGGAACTGAGTTCATATTTTTCTTCGATTTTATATATTTTTTTGGAGTTTTAGGGTATTTTTGAATTTTAAGGTTTTTCTTTTGAGTTTATAGGGATTTTTGGACTGACACTAAAATAGGTCAAAAGACACACTAGGGAATTTTTTGGAATTTTTCGAGATCTTTTAATATTTTTTTGGTATTTTGTAAGTTAGACAGTGAATAAAAGACATGTTTTTGATTTTTAATAAATGCGAAAATGCAACAAAATCAAAATCCAAAAATATGGCGTGTGAGAGCATGTTAACAGAAGCTTATATTCATTTTTGCAAGATTTTTCAGATTAAAATGAGGAACAAAATAAATGGACAAAGCATACAAAAATAAATGGCCTGATAGGGGCATTTTTGCAATTAAAATAATTATCAGGGGCATCCATGCAAAAATTACAACAGAAATAAACATTTACTTTTATTTTCAGGGCCATTGTACAATTAATAAAACCCGGCGGGGTTTAAATGCAAAAATCACGCGCCTCACGTGGGTGTTGCACGTGAGGCGCAGAGGGACTAAACTGCAAATATAAAAACATCAGGGATCCTTCTGCAAATTATACAATTTATTTACAACGTGACTTTTTATTTTTGGTATTAAACTGTAAATACAAAAAGGTGGGGGGAGGTGTTTGAAGTTTACCCCCTAAGGCGCTTCATCCTGCGGCGCTGGGTGCGCCACTTATCCACGTGTCGCCCATCGGATGGCGGATACCGATTCGTCGATGAAGGGTTCGGATTAGAAGCTCCTCGCGGATCTGACGATTGGCGCGTGTCTTCATCGGACAGCTGTCTTTCAATCTGGGCCTCGCCTCCTGATCCGACGGCGCTGGAGCTCCCTGGAAGAACAGGGAAGAAGCTCGCGCCTGGCGAGCTTCGATCGAGAAGCTCGGGCTCCTCCAGGGCTCTCCCACGCGTCTGAAGTGCTCTGAACGTGGCTGGAAGGCTTCCGCGTCGTCTGATGGTCCTCTCATGGCTCCTGGAGGTCCGAGGCGCTGGGACAAGGTCGGGGAAGAACGGGACCTCCAGGAACCTCTTCCTGGCTTGATTCAAGCCCAGATGGGCCTGTTCCCTCGTTTGACCTGCATAGGAAGAACCGGGAGAGCGAGGGCGTCCTCCTCGACACGGGGTTTTGAAGCTTTGCAGCGAAATGGAGTGAGGCGGAGGGGCTCCGGCGTACGGCGGAGGTGAAGCCCCGATTCGCGAAGACCAGAGGTCCTCGGTTGGTCAAAGGCGATGGATCGATGGAGAATGCGATAGGGATCGAAATGGGGTGCTCGTGGCGGTCGGACACGGTCGGGTTTACAGTGAAGAAGTCGCCGGAGCGGAGCTCCGACGAACTTCGACTTTTTGATTTTAAGCTAAAGGGATTAACTAAAGACTAATCTGACAACTGGAATCAAAAGCTAGCATTAAAACCTAACTAAAAAGCGATAAAAAGAACAACTCTTATACCTGGGGGCCACCAGGGAGCAGGGCGGACGCCGGAGCTCCGCCGCGACAAAATTCTCCTTCCTCCGGCTGATTCGAGGCGCTGGAGCACTCCCCCTGTCACGAGGAACGGTCCAGGAACAAGATCAAGACTTTTGGTTGGATTAAAATTGGCCAAATTTGTGAAAGGGGCGGAGCTTCTTATTTATAGACATTGGCATGGTGCCTTATTGACCGGCGATTATTACTTAATCCAATGAGTATCGGGTCGATCCAAGTTATTGGCGGGCATCATGGTTAATCAGAGATCAATTCTTGTGAAGGAAGCGAGCTCGAACGATGGACGGGATGGCCGTAAAAAATGGAAGAAATCCGGGGAGTTGACAGTTCAGAGGCGCCAGAGCTTTGGATGGGACAGTTGACCAGGCGGTCACCAAGGGCCGGCGCCCCATTGGTCCACGTCAGCCGCTAAAAGACAAAACATAAATTTTGATCCTAAATTGATTTATTCACCATAGTAAATGATTTTATTTGAATTTTCTTGAAACATAAAAAATTTGTATTTTTCATGTAGTATTTATTTGTGATTTTTATTGAATTTTTCGAAGTGTTTTATTATAGTTTTAATTTAATAATGTGTATATGTATGTATTTACATGTATTTTTGTGTATTTTATTGTTAATTTGTTTATTTTCTTTTATTATTTTATTGGCTTATTTTATAAATTTATAATTTATTTTTGTGAGTGTGGGGGTATTTTTATTTAATTTTTAGGAGTTTATTTTTATTTTTCACTAAATAGGTATAGGTATATATAGGTATCCTTATAGGTCTTTTACCTGTGTATTTTGTATACTTAATTTATTTAATGTATTTTCTTGATTTTTATTTTAGGTTTATATTTTTAATAGGTTATATGTATTATTTACATTATTATAAAAATATAAAAGAATAAAAGAATAAAAGAATAAGGTCCTTTTTATTTATATATAGATGGATAGCATAGGTATTTTGTCTATGAATTTTATAGACTTGTTTTATTTTATAAATTCTTTTTGGTTTTCTTTTACTTTTAATATGTACATGTATTGTGTACATTATTTACAAAATTCTAAAAATATAAATTTGTTATAATAATGAATAATGAATAAATGGAATATTTTAATCAATACTATATACAAGGAGGGCCAAAAACCTAACTTTTGCATATGGACTCCAAAAAATTATGAAACCAATTTTATTAAATAGTTCTTGGAAAGCTATATACAATTAAAGGTGAGTTTGGGTGATTTGGAGTTTTTATTTGCAAGATATGGGTCTGTGAAGTTGAGATTTTGGCTTTTTATTCTGTGTATAAAATGTACACTGAGTATTATTTTTACACAAACTCAATTTTGTATTTTTATTCACATTATTATCTACAACTTTGATGAACAAAGTTTCTTTATTTGATGAATACATAATTATTTACAAAATAGGTGTCAAAAATGCATGAATAAATGCATGAATAAATGAGGTATTTGTTGTACACTGGCCCTTATCTCCCCCTACTTTATTCCTTGTCGACCAATTCTATGCTGGCCTTGGTCTCGGGGTTTGGGTCATAAAATATCTTCAATATTTTATTCCTTTTTCTTTTCTTCTCTTTATTCTATAATTTTGGCATGAAAAACCTTATTTAATGTGTAATTAATATAAGGAATCATGAATGCTATTATGTACAATTTGATGCTATTTACATGCATTTGCTGGGGTTTTTAAGGCCAAAATGATCGAATAAAAGTGATGAAATGGAGATTCATCAGGGAGGAGTGCTCGATAGCGGTGCTGCCAGAGGTAGCCTAAGGGATCTCCTTCCCATCATCATGATGTGGGGATGAGTGCGGATGAGATCTGGTAAGCAAACAAGATAATAAGTCAAATCCCCAATTCACCTACTCAACACGAGCTGATGACCGTAAAGGATCAGTCGTTAATCTTGCCAATTTTAAGTTAGGTGATAAAACAATCTTGCAGGGCGATTAAGCGAGCTGTTAGGAACCCGATGCTCCCAAGAGACTGGCCCAAACCCAAAGCTAGATCTTTCCCAGCCAGTACAAGTTGCGGATCGTTTACCGGCTACCCGATCAACTCGCTCTGTTAAGGACATCACGGTCTGCTTTACCGGTTACCGGAGAGATACTCACTGGAGAACGAGTAACTCTAAGACCAGTAGTCTAACGGAAGTTCGGATGTGGCTCTATCCTAGTGTTCGGATCACTCTCTCGCTCAAGCAAACCAAACAATGAGGGGGTGACTCTCCCCAAAACAAATATTTTTAAATGAGGTGGGTTTTAGGGTCAAGTTTGCTTTAGCAGTCTCAGATTTTATTGCTTTCAATTTTTTAGATTTTTTTTAAACAAACAACGCCTAACGAATTTTCCGATTTCCTCTTTGATTAATTTGAGTCCAAGAAACCGGGGGAGGAAGTCGAAAAAGCCAATGTACGGTCAAACACGATGATGCATGCAGAGATAGAAAATGCATACCTTACTCCAGCACTCTACATGCAATATGATCCACGCAGAAATTAAATACAGAAATTAAACTACCTATATGATGTACGAAGAAAACAGCCTTAGGCGAAAGACTTCTACACGCGAAGCACAATAGCTAATAAGTCAACAAGAGAGGTCGGAGTCCGGTCTATGATGCCGATTGGTGTCCGCCACAACAGATCCTGCCAGTGCTATATACAACCTCTAGCGGCACATGACCTCTGAGGTAACTTAGATTAGCTTTTTCTTTGTGATTTAATTAATTAAGTCCAGTTATCGATCTACAGGTGCAGGCAAATAATTAGGTTGGGACCTTAATCAATTACGTCACAATTAATATAAAAATCCTAAGTCTAGGGGTCAAATTCTACGTGAATCAAAAATAAAATACGAGAAAACAAAACCGGCGAAAAACAGCGGTGAGGTCCCCCAAGTGCACCAGCACTTGGCGAAACAGACCCCGAATAATGTCCAAGTGTACAGTTCAAGAGTCCTAAATTATTACAAGAATTATTATTCTCTCAAATAGAATAAAAATCTTCTTCAATTACCCGCTCTTCCTCCTATGCGGATCCTCAAAAATAAACTCCAAGTCCAAGCAGTACCTCGCACAAAAATCAAAGAGAGAAGGCTAGAAAATAATTATTATATAGAGAGACAAAAATAGAAAAATGACTACAAAGTTGTGCTCCCCAGCAACGGCACCATTCTGATGAGTCAAAAATTGATGCAACAAAGGTAGAAAATAAATCACAATGTCGTTGTCCTTAATCGATCAATTCGATCAACGGAAAAATATTTAAACCACTCGAAAAATCATGAAATTCAATGTAAGCGGCTTTCGCTATTCTTTTTACCTGGTATAGCGACCAGGGTCGAACACAAGGAACACGTTTGAAAAACTAAGTAGTCAGATTTCGAAATGATTTTTTAGTGGTTTTTGAATTTTTTTATATTTTTTATATTTTTTATATTTTTATTTTTTAAAACAAGAACAAAAGAGTAAAAACACACACACCACACTCTTTTTGTATTTTTCAAAATGATAAAAAATGCTCAAAAAATTATAAAGAAAATGTTTTTGTGTTTTATATATTTTAAAATATTTTTGGTAATTTTTTCGATTTTTTTCTGATATTTTTGTGATTTTCTAAAAATCAAACAGTGGAAAACAGAGCAAGCTGTGCACAGCCAAGAATATTTTGCACCTTAAAAATATTCTCAAAATCCCTGAAACTTATTTTTAATACAAACTACAAAGCAATATCTATAATCAGAAACTAAAATCACAATTTTTGGATTTTTCTACTACTATCTACATTTTTTTTAGATTTTTAGTTTTAGCAATTTTTTTGGTTTTTGTAAATGGAAAATACACATAAATTGGTCAGAAATTAAAAGACATCAAATGACACCTATGATATTTTTTGGAATTTTTAGACAATATATCTAATTATTTTTGAATTTTCAAAGTTCTGACAAGGAAAAGGACACTGTTTTGTATTTTTTTTAATATATCAAATGATAATAAAAATTCATGAAAAAAAATATACAATATAAAAAGACATAACAGGAGCACATGTGAATTTTCTCATAATTTTTAGAGCAATGCAAACATTTATTTCATCACAAAGATCAAGCAAGTTCAATGTCTGAAACAGAGGGACTGATTCACAAAGATTTGAAGTTTTTGAATGAAATAATTAACAGAAATAAAATGCAGGAGAAAAGTTACAATTTACCCAGGATGCATGTGCATCACACGTGATATGGATTTGAAGGCAGGAACTTCGTTGCAAAATTCAAGAACCTCCAGGGGTATATCTGCCAATTTTCAATTCTTTTTTATGCTCCCTAGGGTTTCTTTAGTGGCCTTCGTATCCAAAAGAGGCAAAGGGGAGGAGTCGCCGCTTCTTCTTCGGCGGGCAAGGGGGAGGCTGCCGCCGCCCACTGGGAGAGGCCAAAGCAGCCGCCGCCCTTCTTCTTTCCAATGGCAGCACGTCGCGGGGAGGTGCCCTGGGCTGCTGATGCGCGGGGGGTCGCGCCGCCTCGCGGCCGCGGAGGGCGGCGTTGTACGGAGGCGCGCTCGAGCGGAGGAAGGCACGGCCAGGGGCTCGGAGATGGCGGAGCGCGGCATCGGAGCGGCTTAGGGGCTTCGGGTGGCGCGCCTGCACGCGGATGGCGGAAGAGGGGGCGCGTGGCAGCGGGGGTTCGGTCGTGGGCGGTTGGAGATGGCAGCCCTCGCACGGGGCTGCAGATGGTGGGGCGTCGCAACAGATGTTGGAGTGGTGGAAGGCTGGCGGCCGTGAGGTCAAGGAGGCCGTCGCCTGCTGGTCTAAGCGGCGGCGCCGCTGGAGGGCCGTGCTCACAGCGAGAGCTTCGAGCGGAAGAAGGCGGGGGCGCACGGCGCGGGAGGGCGGTAGCGACCAGGCGTGGGGCTGCCTGCCGCGTAGCTGGCGGAGGCCGGCCGCTGGGAAGATGATGAACGGCGGCGCTTGGCGCGGTCGTGTATCGCCAGCTGCTGTTTATTTTTATTATTATTATTATTATTTGTTTATTTGTTTTTATTCTGTAAACAGTAATAAAAAAGAGAGGAAAGTTTTTTTATTTTTTTTTTGAGAAATGTAAACAAAAGTAAAAGCACAATTTTTTTATATTTTCTTTTTAATTTTTTTATTTTGATTTTCCTGCAAAACAAAGGTCAGAGAGAAGAAAAAAATATTTTTTTTTATTTTTTTACTTATTCCTGCAAAACAAAGATTAGAGAAAAACAATCATATTTTTTTGTATTTTTTTATTTATGCACAAAAATAGAAGATGTGAATGAAGAGGATCTTGTAATATGGGAGAGAGATCCGTGGCTCCAACCACCGTGCGTGGTCGGAGGTGGAAGGTTGCGCGAGATAGAAAGTGAAGATGGAGGGATACAGAAATGAGATGAAAAATCGATGTTGGACGCGGATCAAAGAGTGATGGAAATTCTTGTGGTGTTGGGTTCTAAGTTCTAACTACTACATCTACACAAAAATTGAAACTATGATTTATCTAGGCAAAAAGTCGAAAATAAAGTTGGATCTCACCTTGAGGTTGGACACGTCGTGATGGCCTCGACGACGACTGAAACGCTATCACCGAACGGGGCGGAGGCAGGGCACCCTTCTACAATGAGTAGCTTCTCGGAGATCGGGCCCCTCTCTCCAAAGATCGATCAAAAGGAAATGAGGGAGGAGGACCCCATTAAAAAGAGACAAAAAATCAAAAATGAAAAATATTTACAAATAAGGAAAGCGTTTATTGGTTAATAAAAAATAACTAAATAAATAAAATAAATAATTAATTAATTTTTGAAATTCTGAATTAAATAAATAAATAAATAAATAAAGTAATTTATGGAAATCAATTAACCACATTAATGATGGCCAATTAAGGTATAAAATCAAATCTAATATACATAGGGCTGCTAATTGAACTGAATCGTTCGAATTCGATTAGGATTCATTCGATAAAAATTCGAAAAAAGTTCGATTCGAAATCAAATGAACTGAATTTGAATTTAACTTGTGGATTCGATTCCCAAATGAATTGAATCTGAATTAACTTGTATTCGTTCGATAAAAATTCGATTCGATTCGATATTTATATGCATACATATATGTATATATGTATCTATATATTTATCTTCATATACATACTACATGCATGTATACATGCATGTATACATACATATTTATATACATACATGTAACAACCTCACTCTGGGTCTATTAGGATCCTTTCCAAATATTCTTGTGCAAGAAATTATAGCATAATTACATCAAAAGATTGTCATGCATTTATTCAAATTCATTTGTAAGTAAATAGATGCAGAAAATAATATATGAATATGTACTAAAAAAGTTACGATGTTTAATTTACATTGAAAGATTTAGCATTTGCATTATATCTCTAAGCATAACAAGTGCAAGCATCTAAGCATATTCTAAACCCAATTTACTACGGTTATTAAGTAGTTATTTTTAAGCTTATAATCATATATAAGCTCTATCGGTATGATTTATCATGTTCAAACTTCACCGTTATGATTTTCATACTCCCACAATACACCGACATGGCTTTTCAATGCGTGACATGTATATGAAACATTAGGCATCATTAGTGAGACTCTATCTCTTTCATTTCCCCTTTATAACTAAGTTTAAGTGGTGACTCCGGAATATGTTATGAGTCAAAAATGTGTGTCCTTCATTCATCGGTTATACAAAACATCTAAGGTCTCAACTTTACTTCTTATTTTAGCATAATGACAATAGCTTAGATATGAGTTACTTCGTATAAGTAATAATCGAACTTAGCATGCTATTGTTGAGGCATTAAGAGGATTGCAAAGCACTTTAAGTCATCCCAATTTAATATGTACGTATATGTATGATCAGGTCACGTAAGGAGGGTGACGGTGAGATGGGGTGTCGATCAGAACGGGTGAAGGTGGATGATAAGGCTCCGACCGGCTGGTCGGAGCTGGCGGAGCGGAGGAACGACGAAGATGAAAGTTTCGAAAGATAACGGAATTAGGATCAAAATGGAAGCTACCCGAGGGTCCTAACTGAATCCTAAGCTCCAGGGGGTGCTGTCAAAGGGGGTCGTCGCCTCAACCTCGTTGTGGAAGGCGGGGGAGGCTCGTCGCAGCGAAACTCCGGCCACGAAGCTCAAGCGTCGGCTGTAGCGGCCTTCTCCGATCACCAAGGGCCCAGGTGTATAATCCTATTAGTTAAAGACTAATTATTGAATATAAAAAAGAATAGAAAATTTAAGTTATAAAATATACTAGAAAAGATCAAATGTTTAAGATAGTTATTCTAATTCCTCATCCACACATTTATTTTCATGTTCCCACATTACTTAAATTACCTTTTCCATTCTCTTTTTCATTATCTACCAAAGATTCCAAAAATCCATGGTAGATTATGGTGGCATTTCTCCTAGCACATGAAAATGATGGTTTTGCTACTTCGAGTTCCTCAATATTTGTCGTGGCTCGAAATTTATCTAGACATCCCTCCTCTGCTTTTTGTTTTGATTTTCCATGCATAGCAATCCATGATGATTATCATTGTCAAGACGGCATTTGTCATCACATGAGTAATATACAAGTTCTTCTCACGACGATGTAAATTCTTTTGTACATCAAAAATTCCGTATATTTTATTTCAGGGCTTAGTGTGTCGATATTGAAGATCCCCACGCTTAATGAATAGATTTTATATTGCTATGTTATTTTTGCTATTCCTATTATTTTAAATAATAATGTTAATTTGTGTCAACTTTCTACATAAGTTTGATCTTATCTTTCTTTAACATGCAATGGTAATTATAATGTGTTCAGCTTTTTCGTCAATGATATTTAAACTCTTTGATAGCATCATTAATTATATCGTATTTATATATTCATTCTCATAGAAAAAAAGTATATTTAGATTGTAAAAGATATATAATAATTGTAAAAATTAGGTATTTTTTTCCATTGTATTGATTATATAGTTTTTTTCAACTCATCTTAGTGATATATATTCAAAATTAGAATTACACAATAAAATATTTATATTATATTATTCTTCATATAATATTAGTTATATAAGCTCTAAAATATCAATTTACGTTTCAAATTCGAAATAAAATGAATCGAATTTGAATATTCGAAACACAAAATGAATTGAATATGAATTTAAGTTAGCAAATTCGTTTAAAATTTGATTCGAGTTCGGATTCGGAATTTTTATAATGAATTGAATCAGAATCCTAGCGGATTCGAATGTATTCGATTCGATTAGCACCCCTAAATATACATGGTATGTTATAAAATCAAATAAATTATATAAAATCAAATAATTAAATACAAATTTCGGAATTAATTAAATTAATTAAATAATGTGAGATAATTAATTTTTTGATGAATTTTATTTAAGAAAGTTAGTCATATACACATATTATACACATATAATACAATATACATAGGTACAAATAAGGGAATAATTTTTATAAAAGATTTTTTAGTTTTTTAAAATTTTTTATTTTATTTTTAATAAAAACAATATTTGCAATTATATACATTATATAAAAATAAATATAAATAAATATGTACAATAAAAAATGGTTAAACTGCACAAAACACCCCAGAAAACCGACTTTTTAACCGTAACTCCAAAAATTATGAAACCACAGTCATTTGAAAGATAATTTAATTTATAGTATAATGGAAGTGAGTTTGATTCGGTTTGAATGGATTCGGAATTGATGTTTCAATTGTCACTTTGCGGCTTTTTTTCTGGGTGTGATTATTTGCAATATATATTATTTTATTTTACACTTATTTTACAACACATTTTTATTTACAACTTTTATTTACAAAAAAAATTAATTTAAGGTCGAATTATGTATAAATAAAATAATGTAAGTTTTGTACAAATATACAGTAAAAATATTTACAAAATATTTTTGAATTTTCTAACAGAAGACTCTATCTCCCCCTACTTTATTCCTGGTCGATCAGGTCAAGTCTTGACCTTCTCTTGGGGTTCAGGTAACTCTGTATTTATTACATAAACACATCCTTTTCTTTTTCTTTTCTTCCTTATTCTTTTATTTATGTACAAAAAGTGTTAAAAATACAATTTTAACAAATGCATGCAGAATGGTAATTTTATGGAATTGGTGGTATTTACAGGTAATTGACTAGGGAAAAGAGGCTAAAATAAAAGAATAAAGGCGATGAATCATGGATTCATCAGAGAGCCATGGGGGACTGCATTAAGCTCGCCCAAGAGGTCGTGTATAGTTTTAATAGAAAGGCTAGCTACACGAAAGCTTGCTTGAAGATATATCATTCAAAGGCATTTGACTCAGTGGACCACGCCTTTGTCCTGGAAAGCATGAAACTGAGAGGCTTTGACGAAAAAAGGACAGGATGGATAGGAAACTGTATTACTTCGCCAATGTTCTCGATTCTTGTGGATGGCTCCACTAACGGATACTTCAGATCATCTAGAGGACTATGGCAGGGGGACCTGCTTAGCCCGTTGTTGTTCGTCATCGCCATGGACTCCCTTTCGCTGCTAACTTAAAAAGTCGTATCCCAAAGGCTCATCACCCCCTTGCATTTGGGAAGAGCTACGGTTCCCTCGCACATGTTCTTTGCGGATGACTTTCTGTTCTTCTGCAAAAACAATGCTAAGACATTGAGAGAGGTCATGCGATTACTGGCTACCTTTAAGGAATCTTATGGACTTGCAATGAACGTGAGGAAAAGCAAGCTAATCCTGTCTATGTACGCCTCCTTAGACTTTGGCCTATGCCTGGAGGCTGGTTTGCTCAATCATCCCTTCCCAGTGAAGTACCTTGGCATTCCACTAACAACTGTGAAGAGTAAGTCTACGGCTACAAACTTGCTGATTGACCGGGTGGGGACCTTGCTGGCCGGCTGGAAAGCAAGGTCCCTAACCCTTGCCGGTCGCCTAAAACTCTTAAGTTCGATCATCTCGGGGATACGCCTATTCTGGATAGTGGGGATACCCATCCCCATCAGGACAATTAGGAAAATTGAAAGCGCGTGCGCAAACTTCTTTTTGGGCATATGGAACCCACCACGTCAAGTGGGAGTTGGTTTGCATGGCCAACGTTGAGGGAGGACTTGGACTACGCTCACTCATCTCAACGTGTGATGCAATGTGCTTAACCTGGGTATGGAATGTCTTGGAAGCAGAGATAAGTCCATTTGGGCAGGGTTTATGTGTGATAGGTGATGAATCTGTGATTCATCACTCTAAAAGTTGAAAATAGAGCTTTGTTCCCGAGTAATTAGCAGCATATTTCCCCTAATCTTGCAAAATTAGCATTCATACATGCAAGTGTAATATCTGCATTTTAGCATTTATATTTGCATTAAATAAGAAGCCAAATTCACTTGTAAATATTCACATGTATATTAGCTAAAATCCCCTATTTGTATATATTTTATATTAACTCTAAATCCAATAAAACCAACTTTATAGTGTATATATTACTAACACTAATTAAAGAAAAATATCAAAAAATACTAACTTGTAAAATTACCCAATAAAACCCCAATCCAAGTTTGAGACAATGAACCTTAAAATGCATATATCTCTCTCATACAACCTCTGAATTAGGTCTACTCACTTTTAAAGTAATATGCATTCAAAGACCTTCGAAACAAGATCAATTTCATTAAAATCGGAGCTCGTATGCAAAACTTGGGTTTTGGGTCCCTTTGTATATTGTACAAATTGACTGTTTTACCCCTGTATTTTAACCTTTTATTTTCTTAATTATTAAAAATCCGAAAAAATTAGATTAAGTTGTAAATATTCCTTTCATATTTTTTCTAACTTTATTTTGATTTTTCTCTCTTTTAAAAATTACAAAAAAATACAAAAGATAAAATGCGGTATTTTATATCTATAAGGTACCACCCAAAAATACATTTTGTACAGACGACTTCATTTGATTTTCGGCCCTTCACAAAAGTTGTAGATCTCGTCGAGACAAGTAACTTTTGTGTTGATCACTTTTTGATTTAACCTCTTTTATTATTTCTTTCCGATTTTTCTTTGTATTTAGTTGTGGATTTTTCTGGGAGCGACACGTGGCAGCTCCTGGAGCCACCACGTGTCGCCTCCTCATTCATCCACTTATGCCACCTCCTCCTTCATCCAGGGTTGTTGGATGAAAGGGTATTTCATCAACGGCCCAGCTTCTCCATCTACCCATTCTCCCCACTCTCCCTTAACTTAAGGGAGAAGCCATCGACACCTCCAATCCATACCCCATCTCCTCCACCTTCTCCATGTCTTCTCCAACCACCTCCTCCTCCTCTTTATATCCTCTCCATCTCCCACATTCATCTGCATCCGCCATCTTGAGCACACAATCCTTGATCTCCACCCTCTTCTTGGTGACAGCAAGTGAGAGCCACCGTGTCGAGCGAAGACATGATCCTTTTGCTAGGCGAGATACAGGGACTTCGGTCCTTGTTGCTGCTGCTCTCAGCCGCAATCGAGCTCCGCTTGCCGCGCGTCGAGCGATGACCTGAGAAGCTTTGCTTCTCCCTCCATAGGCATCACCTCCAGGTAATCTTCTTCTCCCTTTCTTCTTCTTCCTCATTCTACACCCACACTCTCTCTCATCAATCCGTCATTGCTCCATTCATCGATTCTCAAAAACAATTGCACTTCTACAGATAAATCACACGTTGCGAACGCAAAGGTGATTTTTCTTAAATTTTTCGACGAACTTTTATCAATCGATTAAACGTTTATTTAACCCTGGCTAAACAAATGCATGAGCAATAGGGGAGGTGGTGAAACTCCCCTGTTTCTTTCCTTCTTCCCCCATAATCTCTCTCTCCTTCTCTTCTTCTTCACCACGCTACTCGCACACACCCCATCCCATTCCAGCCCATGCGCCCTCCCACCGATGTTGCCGTGCTCCGTCCGCCGTTCGGCCTCAGGTGCGCCGCCCCGACCAGAACGCGGCCGTCCTCACCAGCAGCCCATCCTCCAGAAGCCGTCATCACCATCGGCAACACGCCTCCACAGCACAGTACGAGCCAAGCGGCCCCGACCCCGCGTGCGCCCAGCCCCCACCGCGTGCGGGCGCCTCCCCTCCTCGGCCCCGATCGTCTCCACCGCGCGACCACGCCCAGCAGCACCACGCCACGCACCTCCGCGCTCCTCCTCGACGTTCTCCGCGACCATCCAGCCACCGACACCGCCCTCCTCGCGAGCAGGCACGCGCCGACCGCTTTGCGCGGCCCGCGAGTGCCCAGGTGGTCGTCCCTCCCTCCGCACGCAGCGCACGCCTCCATCCTCCACGTAGCCGCGCGCTCCTCGTGCGTGGCCTCCGCCATTGTGCCGTGCCTCCAGCCCGCACTTCATTGCCGACCGCCCTAGCACCACGCCGCCAGCCGTCCTCCGCCTTCTCCATAGCGACTCTGCGGTCGTGCTCCTCCACCGCGAGCCCCCCTGCGCGTGAAGCTCCTCCTTCAAGCTCCCTTGTTCAAGCAACAAAACAAAGGAGAAGTTATGGCGAAATAAAGAAAAGGGAATTTGCAAAGGGGACACTTGCACCCCTTTGCAAGTTTTTTAAAAAAATTCAAGTTTCCATTAAATGCATGTAAGTCCATGTTCTTCATTTGAGCTCATATTTCTTATTTTTGTATTGCATTCATACCCCTGCATTTGTACATTTATTTAGTCATCATTCTGTCATCTATTTTTAATTCTGAAAATTGCATTGTGTAGCATAACTCTTGTTCTACCATGTTAGCATTTATTTGTATTTTTCTGATTCGCAGAATATTTATGGAATTTAATTTGGTAAAAAAATGCAATATTTCGCCCATTTTTACTGATTAGTTAATTACGCATTATCTGCTTATCGAAAAATCTCTGAAAAATCATCATTGGTAGATATAAGTCTATGCTACAACATGTACGAAAATCACACCATTTGCACATATAGTTTGTCTTAAAAAAAATATTTAGTGAAAATGTTAATCGATTTTTAATTAATCAATCGTGAAGTGTTTTAATGAAATTCAAGTTGATTTGGATAGCTCTTAATTACACCTATTTGGATTAATTTTATTTCTAAGAAATATCATCGTTTGTTAATTTTTAAAATTGGTTTAGTCATTTTCACTAAAGTCTGCATTTTTTATTATTCGTGCATCTAAAAATTACAAAAAAAATAGTGTAGCTTAATTTCATCATATTCCATTATCTGACCAAGTTTCATAATTTTTGGGATTAATTTGACTATATTTTTTATTTAACTCGTAATTTGGCCTGATTTTGCATGTGTCTTGCATAAAATATACGAAAAAGACCAAAAATATCATCCCCTAAAAATCAAACATTGAACTTTGTGAAAAATCTACCTAAGGAGACAGCCTCCCTGAGTTCGACCTTGGACTTCCAACCAAGTAAAAAAAATTTACGCTCGATATTAACTTGCCTTAATTAAAAGTGGTTTTAGATCTGCTATCATTATCCGACTGCAACAAACGATATCAATTAATTTGAATATTAATTTGCTCGAATTAACAAGGGTAGTGGGACATATTATCAAATGGCGTCGTTGCCGAGGAGGCACGGATTAGGTTAATTTGCAGTAATTTCTGACTGTTTGATTTTCAATCCCCGGGTAGTCTGACCCCCGGTTTCCTTGTGAATATTTTCTTTCTTCTAATTTTTGTATTTTTTTGTGTCGTTCTCTGACCTCAAGTTATTTCTGTGCGAGGAACGCGAGGAGTCGAAGATGCTTCGAGGAATCGACATCTTAATTTCTTGAGTGATTTGAGAGAATTTGTATTTTCATTTTATTTCTTTTTTCGCATCATTTCCAGCGGTTCTCGTTTGGGTTCTCGCGTGTGTAAAGATAGTGAAACTGTGTCCCCGTGTGCTATGTGGTTTGAATGGTAAATTAGGCTTGCACTAGCGGCTCCTCGAGCCACTCTAGTATTTGCTTGTGCTCGTAACTTTATAGGACCACACATTACACTTAAAAGACGCATCTAGACCGCAGAACTAGCCAAATCAACATGTGCTTCACTCGTTAATAGAACTGCTTGTCTAGGAGCGGCTTTTTCGGTTGCATTCATTTAGTGTAAAATTTCAATTCAGTCTTGCATCCCGCATTGTAGAGAGCTAGAGGCACTGTAAGTATTCTAACTCAAGCATTCATCACCGTTTTCTCGATTGCATCGGCTTTTTTCGATTCTCTCTCTCTCTCTCTCGATTTTCTAAACCTAGGATAAAGGAATTGGGATTGGACGGTATACATGATAGCTTGTGTGGATTAATATCAGTGATAATTAATTTTTAAAATCGAGACTGCTAATTGAATTGGACCAAAATAATTGACTAAAATTAACCCTTATTTGCAGGAAATTAACCCCGACCTTGTTTTCAGGCTGAGTGAGGGTACTTGAGTGTGTGTGAACACCTTAAGGTAGAGCCCAAATCCCCGCCTTCCATATCACATTCCGACTGATCCTAGCAAATATCACAAGTTGAATTATTCAGGTTCTTTGACTAGTACCAAGTAGCCTCCGCCTGTCTCAGGTATATAGGGGCGAAATTGCGGTACTTCGCGGCAAGTTGCCAGTAACCCCCCGGGGTGATGTTCCGGCCTTGTCAGCCTCCGCCTTCTTGCAGGTAGATAGAGGCAGGTCTTTGAATCCATCAACTTGGGATAGGAGCGAAGAAAGGAAGGATCGACGGTATCTTAGGCGACATGTTAAACATGAAAGATGCATCCGGCTTTGAACCGACTTCCCTATAGGCTACGTAACCTTTGCTATCTTGTCTGATAAACTCACACTTAAAATCAACCAGATTAATCGGACTCGATTTTGGGTCCTTCACCGTGTTGAGTGTGATCTCGGGGTTTGCTCTTGCGTTTGTCTTTGTGTCTGTCCGTGTGCGTTATCCTGTGTAATTGCACGTTTTCTACCTCAATCTTCTTCCTTTCCTCTTCAAGATGTCGGGATATTGGTCCCCATATCCTGTGACCTCTGGTCAATCCTCCTCGACCATATATCGTTCATCTTCACCTTCACCTTCTTCCACGTATCCTCCGCCATCCACGGGAGACCCTTACCCGTGGTCGGTTCCATCTCAACCCGATTATGAAGTCAGAACTTCGACTGACTTCTCCACTTCTTCGCATTTCTCACCTACTCCATATTCCAACACTCCATATCCACTTCCATCTTGGGCTGACTGTCCTTATTCTCGAGAGCTTGCAGGAATCAACGAATCAAATGAAGATCAAGCCACTGCTGAGATAGATGATTGGCAAAATTATATGCCACCGCTTACTTCATTCTCACCTCAAGTAGGGACCAGACAAGAATTCACATATACACATCCTGACTTGACCTTAGGGCATAACATGGTCGATCGAATATACCAAATGAAGAGGTATGCACATCATGATTTTCCAGACTTGATTGACTTTATTGATCAAGATTCCATTAACCAGCCTTCATTCGGAGAGCCTATACATTCACAGGATTGGACTCGGGAGCTAGACTTATCAATCCCCGTTTCATCATATGAGGCTCTGACCAATATTTGCCATTTGGATGGTACATACTCGACCCAACACTACATGCCAGATTCTAGGTATGTTGAGTATGAGACCTCAACATCTCAGCAGTCTCCTCCAATTGAGCAGAACTCTCCCATGATTTGTCATGAGAATTTTTTGGAGGATGACATTTCTCGACTTATCGCGAAAAATGAAACATTAGGTAACAAGTTGAGAGATGTCATGGAAATATTGCACTCAATTTCTACCAGCTTGGGAATGAAAGTGGAAAAGGACATGAGTAGTTTTGAGGTTGAAAACAGAGCGAACATTTGGGAACCCACACATCATGTACAGCTGGAGTCCATTCTACCTCCCTCTTCTACTAATCACTTACCCTCCAGTCCAGAGTCTGACCATTCATCTATCCAAAACACCAAAAAAATTGAAAAAACAAAAAATCACATAAAAATTGAAAATGAAAAAGACCTAAAAAATTGGATCCTGTCCTAAGGGAAGCACTCGATGAAGAACTAATTTTTAATCTTCCCTTAATAAAGGCCATAGATCACGTTCCCGATCTCAAACGATTTATGAGAAGTAAATTGATGCCCAAGAGGTCGGGTAATAAGAGGACAAGGACTGAAAGACACATAGTGTCTATGGCCACCTCCTTGGTGATGGGGAGAAAGACCAAGAGCCGCAGAGTTAAGCGGTTGCCCCGAGTTGAATGTGAAATCAAAGACACCATCTTTACCCATGCAAGAATCGATGATGACTCACCGATAAATATCCTCCTGGCCTCTGTGTTTGACAAGCTCAAACTCAGGCCACTTAAGAAGTCGAGAGAGATCGTTCAGCTGGCTGATCGATCCATCAAACGGTCGAGAGGAAACATTTCAGTCATCGTTACTTTCCAAGGTGCTCTACTCCAGGTGGACTTCACGATCATTGACATTGAGCACCGAGGAGAGTTTTCCCAGTCTCCGATTATTCTCGGGAAGCTGTTCTTAGCCTTGGCTAAGGGACTATAAATTGCGAGACTCGAGAAATCGATTTTACAGCATTGGGAGCGCTTCGACCTCATCCATTCTTTGATAAACTTTACTCTAAGGTTACCCGCACATCCGTTGACAGTTGTGACCATCGAGAGGAAGATGAGTCCCACCTCTCTATTACATCTGAGAGACCGATTGTCCGGACGACCGTTGGTTCAGAGACTCCCCACACTTCATCAACTGCTTGCACCACCACCGTGACAGCTTCTAAGGAGGAGACTCACGATCAGAATCTATAATTGAGTCGGACACGACCTTTGTAGATTGCCTTGATCATTTCGGTGATCTGATACAAGATCCTAAGAATGCTAAGCCAACTGAGATCACTAGCACTTTCTCGAGACACGTGCTGACCCTTCAGGAATATGATAATCTATATGATGACTCGTCTGATGAAGAACCCATGGTCAGCACCGCACCACATCCCGAACCTTCAAAGGAAACAACCACGATTACATTGACTCCACATAAAAACACGGTTGCTCCCTCTTCTAGTCGGCTTTCTAGTGAGAGGAAGTTGAGAATTGATTCCTCGAGGTGTTCCCCCGAACCTCTCAAGGCGCTTCGCTCTCATCTCCCTCTCCATGATTCAGGTTCTAGAAAACCGACCAAGAAAATTTCCTTCAACATTCCGGAGAAGGAATTATCAAAGGAATCCTCATCAGGTCCGGATAAGGTGATTTATATGAGTGAGCTCAGTTCGGTTGTTCTTAAGCCGTATCTAAGCAAGCAGCCATGTGTCGACCGGCGTTGGACGATCCCTTCACCGCACTACTATTCATCTGAGGACGATTCTGACAGCGACACACTTGTATATTACCACCTCCTCGCTCCCGCAAGAAGGTTCGTCACAAACCTTCTTGATCCCTGTATATTCACACTCATTCTTGTATATATTTCCCTCCCTCCCTACTAATTTGAATCACTCGCCCCAGCTCCATATCATTTCATTTTATGGCTATACTTAGGATGATCAGATCCTAAGTATAGGGGGGAGAGTGACCCGAGTCTCTTCATCATTCTATGTACATTCTCTAGATCTCATCGGTTCTCACACTCAATCCTATCTTATACTTAGGCTGACCAGAGCCTAAGTATGGGGGGACCGATGCCCGCCGTGTATATACTCCTCCATTTCCCCTCTTAACCTCGCCCACCCCATTTTTGATCGTCTTCTACACTTAGGCTGCCAGAACCTAAGTATAGGGGGCGGGGTGGCTTCTATACATTTTTATTATTTTAGCTTTCCTACGCTTAGCACGAGCTATGTCTTTTTCCTCGCTTTTCGTGCTCTGAGGACATAACACACGCTAAGTATAGGGGGTGTATATATTACATATATACTTTACCCATAGCTCGTACTTTAGCGTATTTTCACGTAGTTTTGTTTATATTTTGCAATAATTACGAGTGGGTAAAAATTAGAAAAAAAAATTGTATACTTGTGTATTGTATAGCACTTGTAAAATCTGTATAACACTTATAAACTCTTGTAAATTGTTGTAACATAGGAGGTTTACCATTTTAAAAAAAGCAAAAAAAACAAACACAAAAGAAAAACAAAAAAAGGCTTCTTATTTACTCTTGCATATCATCTCTGCATCAAAAAAACAAAGAGTCTTGCATTTCATTCATCTATATAGGATGCCATCTGTATCTCATCTACATATCTTGCATATGCAAGATGAAAAGCTAGTGGGTTCTGAACCAAGTTATGAGTAGATGTTGAGGATGGACTTGATTTGACCTTAATCCATCTAATTTCAGAGGAACCTTATAGGAATTGGAGTTAAGATTTCTCAGGTCAAGTGACTTAATTCTTTGAGTCCGCAAGTCTATGTTCACATGTCATCTTGATTAGTCTAAGTAGAATATCTCATGCTTACGCATGATTCTTATAGACAGTGACCTAACTTGGACAAACACAATGCACGTAGCTCTTCATTGATGAGGTGGTGAGGAGGTAGAATCCTTTAGCTTGGAGTAGCACACGGGTGGAAACATCCGTCCTCCTCTAGGGAGGGTAGTGCATCTCAACCTAGTCTGGTGGTGTTGACATCTAAGGACAGGATGCTGTGGGTTACAATAATGCTTCAAAAGAGGGGTAGTCTACTGGCTCAAGAGGAAAAACTCCTGATGTACATGTTGCACATTGTATATAGTTCCAAAAAAAGAGAAAAAGAAAAAGAAGAAGAAAAAATGCAAGAACTCCAGAAAAAAATAGACAGGACAAAACAAAAAAATAAAAAAATATTGCCTGTCGGAGTATGTATATTAGCAAGAAGTCTGCAGCTGGATGACTTGGCTACACTGGTCAGGCATCCTGGGATAGGTAGCTACACTGGCTACCGTCCATTCTTTTCTCCACCCCCTCCTCTTGAGCTGGTCGCACTTGAACTTAGAAGGGAATACCCCGCTCCTCGAGGAAAGAGTTACTGGACCGGGTTATTTGAGTTACCTTGTTAGAGGAGGCTGCTTCTTAGCCATTTCTGATGTGGAGAGTTACATTACACTTACACAGTACAAGTAAGAATCATAGTCATCAGAAATTTACGTTTGAGGATTTGATCTGACCTGACTGTAGAGGCGTCTTGAATAGAAGACTTGTGGAACTTGAAGTCTGTTAGGTCCTAAGTTCATATCCCAATGAGGTTCTGCCACACAATTAATCCAAAAGTCGAGTCAAGCTCCATTTTCAACTTTTGTTCATGACCTTGGTATGGAACCCAAAATCATTTCACTCTTGCATTTCATTTTAGTTGCTCGGGGACGAGCAAGGTTTAAGTATAGGGGGTTGATGAATATGTGAATCATCACTCTAAAAGTTGAAAATAGAGCTTTGTTCCCAAGTAATTAGCAGCATATTTCCCCTTATCTTACAAAATTGGCATTCATGCATGCAAGTGTAATATCTGCATTTTAGCATTTATATTTGCATTAAATAAGAAGCCAAATTCACTTGTAAATATTCAACTGTGTATTAGCTAAAATCCCCTATTTGTATATATTTTATATTAACTCTAAATCCAATAAAACCAACTTTATAGTGTATATATTACTAACACTAATTAAAAAAAATCAAAAAATACTAACGTGTAAAATTACCCAATAAAACCCCAATCCAAGTTTGAGACAATGAACCTTAAAATGCACATATCTCTCTCTCATACAACCTCCGAATTAGGTCTACTCACTTTTAAAGTAATATACATTCAAAGACCTTTGAAACAAGACCAATTTCATTAAAATCGGAGCTCGTATGCAAAACTTGGGTTTTGGGCCCCTTTGTATATTGTACAAATTGACTGTTTTACCCCTGTATTTTAATCTTTTATTTTCTTAATTATTAAAAATCCAAAAAAAATAGATTAAGTTGTAAATATTCCTTTCATATTTTTTCTAACTTTATTTTGATTTTTCTCTCTTTTAAAAATTACAAAAAAATTACAAAAGATAAAATGTGGTATTATATATATATAAGGTACCACCCAAAAATAAATTTTGTACAGACGACTTCATTTAATTTTCGACCCTTTACGAAAGTTGTAGATCACGTTAAGACGAGCAACTTTTATGTTGATTACTTTTTGATTTAACCTCTTTTATTATTTCTTTCTGATTTTTCTTTGTATTTAGTTGTGGATTTTTCTGGGAGCGACACGTGGCAGCTCCTGGAGCCACCACGTATTGCCTCCTCATTCATCCACTTATGCCACCTCCTCCTTCATCCAGGGTCGTTGGATGAAAGGGTATTTCATCAACGACCCAGCTTCTCCATCTACCCATTCTCCCCCACTCTCCCTTAACTTAAGGGAGAAGCCATCGACACCTCCAATCCATACCCCATCTCCTCCACCTTCTCCATGTCTTCTCCAACCGCCTCCTCCTCCTCTTTATATCATCTCCATCTCCCACATTCATCCGCATCCGCCATCTTGAGCACACAATCCTTGAGCTCCGCCCTCTTCTTGGTGACAGCAAGTGAGAGCCACCATGTCGAGCGAAGACAGGATCCTTTTGCTAGGCGAGATCCAGGGGCTTCGGTCCTTGTTGCTGCTGCTCTCAGCCGCAGCCGAGCTTCGCTTATCGCACGTCGAGCGATGACCTGAGAAGCTTTGCTTCTCCCTCCATAGGCATCACCTCCATCACCTCCAGGTAATCTTCTTCTCCCTTTCTTCTTCTTCCTCATTCTACACCCACACTCTCTCTCTCATCAATCCATCATTGCTCCATTCATACGAACGCAATGGTGATTTTTCTTAAATTTTTCGACGAACTTTCATCAATCGATTAATCGTTTATTTAACCCTGGCTAAACAAATGCATGAGCAACAGGGGAGGTGGTGAAACTCCCTTGTTTCTTTCCTTCTTCCCCCACGATCTCTCTCTCCTTCTCTTCTTCTTCACCACGCTACTCGCACACACCCCATCCCATTCCAGCCCGCGCGCCCTCCCGCCGACGTTGCCGCGCTCCGTCCGTCGTTTGGCCTCAGGTGCGCCGCCCCGACCAGAACGCGGCCGTCCTCACCAGCAGCCCATCCTCCAGAAGCCGGCATCACCATCGGCCACATGCCTCCGCAGCACAGTACGAGCCAAGCTGCCCCGACCCCGCATGCGCCCAGCCCCCACTGCGCACGGGCGCCTCCCCTCCTCGGCCCCGATCGTCGCCACCGCGCGACCACGCCCAGCAGCGGCACGCCACGCACCGCCGCGCTCCTCCTCGACGTTCTCCGCGGCCATCCAGCCACCGGCACCGCCCTCCTCACGAGCAGGCACGCGCCGACCGCCTTGCACGGCCCGCGAGCGCCCAGGTGGTCGTCCCTCCCTTCGCGCGTAGCGCACGCCTCCATCCTCCACGTAGTCGCGCACTCCTCGTGCGTGGCCTCCGCCGTTGTGCCGTGCCTCCAGCCCGTACTTCATCGCCGACCACCCAAGCTCCACGCCGCCGGTCGTCCTCCGCCTTCTCCATAGCGACTCCGCGGTCGCGCTCCTCCACCGCAAGCCCCCCTGCGCGTGAAGCTCCTCCTTCAAGCTCCCCTGTTCAAGCAACAAAACAAAGGAGAAGTTATCGCTAAATAAAGAAAAGGGAATTTGCAAAGGGGACACTTGCACCCCTTTACAAGTTTTTTTTTAAAAAAAATTCAAGTTTCCAGTAATTGCATGTAAGTCCTTGTTTTTCATTTGAGCTCATATTTCTTATTTTTGTATTGCATTCATACCCTTGCATTTGCACGTTTATTTAGTCATCATTCTGTCATCCATTTTTAATTCCGAAAATTGCATTGTGTAGCATAACTCTTGTTCTACCATGTTAGCATTTATTTGTATTTCCTGATTTGTAGAATATTTATGGAATTTAATTTGGTAAAAAATTGCAATATTTTGTCCATTTTTACTGATTAATTGATTGCGCATTATCTGCTTATCGAAAAATCTCTGAAAAATCACCATTAGTAGTTTTAAGTCTATGCTACAACATATACGGAAATCACACCATTTGCATATATAATTTGTCTTAGAAAAATCATTTAGTGAAAACCTTAATCATTTTTAATTAATCAACCGTGAAGTGTTTTAACGAAATTCAAGTTGATTTGGATAGCTCTTAATTAGCTATTTGGATTAATTTTGTTTCTAAGAAATATCATCGTGTGTTAGTTATTAAAATTGGTATAGTCATTTTCACTAAAGTCTGCATTTTTTATTATCCGTGCATCTAAAAATTATAAAACAAATTAGTGTAGCTTAATTTCACATATTTTATTATCTGATCAAGTTTCATAATTTTTGTAATTAATTTGACAATACTTTTGATTTAACTCGTAATTTGGCCTGATTTTGCATGTGTCTTGCATAAAATATACGAAAAGACCAAAAATATCATCCCTTGAAAATCAAACATTGGACTTTGCTAAAAATCTACCTAAGGAGACAACTGCCTCCCTGAGTTCGACCTTAGACTTCCAACCAAGTAAAAAAATTGCCGCTCGAGATTAACTTGCCTTGATTAAAAGTGGTTTTTGATCTGCTCTCATTATCCGACTGCAACGAACGATATCAATTAATTTGAACAATAATTTGCTCGAATTAACAAGGGTAGTGGGACGCATTATCAACAGGTACCTTAGGGGACTTGACTTCTTCCAATGTCCCAAAAGGAAAGGGGATTCTCCAGCCTGGAAATCTATGCTGGATGCTCGAAGGCAACTTGAAAATGTCACAACATCGACGGATCAAGGGATATCCTGGACGGCTTCCCAACTGCCTTTTTCATTCAGAGAAGCCTATGAATACGTGAGGAAGAAGGGGGAGACAATGGCTTGGACTCAAGTACTATGAAACAATAGCGTTGTCTCGAAGCATGCATGCACGCTCTATCACGCCCTCCTTAACATACTCCCAACACTCGACCGTCTCTCGAAGCATGGCTTGGTGGCATCTGGGAATTGCCACCTCTGTAGGCTATTGACAGAAACATGCGATCATATTTTTTACAGATGTAACTTCTCCTTTGCAGTTTGGGGGGAGATGTGTGACGCCCTAGGACTCAATGCTATATCAGAAATTGAAATGAAATCAGTTGTTGAGATCTGTGCCAACATGCAAAAAGGATCTAGGAGAGCTAAAGCAATGGTGGCCATCGCTGCGTCTGTATGGGCGATCTAGGACGAAAGAAACAGTAGATGGACCACCCAGAGGTCCTCTCCAGCCATTGAGGCAGTCAGGCGAATTATCGTCTTAGTGAATGCCGCCATTGGAGCCATTCCTTGCAGTGGAACGCATGATCTTTAAACTACAAAATTTTACCAATTTTACCATTTTTGCCGGTTCTGATTTGTAACAGCTATGTTGGGTTGGGAGGCCCACTGTAACTAAACCTTTTACTTTTTGGTTTAAAATACGCATAGAAAATTACCCAGCAAAAAAATTATTCACCTTAACTCTCGTTATGTATGTCCTTATTAAGTTACAGTCTTTAGGTAATATTCTCACGACGTTATTGCATAACTAGATCATGTTATCATAAATGATGCTACATGATTTCTCAAGAAATAAATAATATATAGTTTTATGGTAGGTATATATATACTTACTTTAAGGAGGCGTTCGGTTCGGGAATAAGCTGGATAAGGATGGGAAATAAGGGGAATAAGAGTCTACTCTCTGTTCGGTTGTAAAGATAGGAATAACGAGAATAAGGAGGAATAAGGGTACAATAAAGTGAAATAATAGGATGCGGATGTAAATAGTTGTACTCTTGATAACCGTGCCGGGTGAGGTATTAACCCCTTATTCCAGTGCTTATTCTCTAAACGAACAAAGCCTAAATGGATACCATGTTGGAGGTGAGAGCCAGGTCTATCGTGCATTAAAAAGAAATAACCAGTATAATTGAGGATTTGTTTAGGATAGCATCTATCCAAAATCAATTAACCATAAGCCTAGACCCTTGTCAAATACGCAAATGTTGACAAAAGAATCAACTGCTGCTCATATTATTCATTCACAAATTCAAGACTTATCAATGCGGATTAGATTATTATTAATATCGAAATTTGAAAACCCTCCATGATTTCAAATATATGAAATATACACTCCACATTCAAATTATGCGTATATAATTTATGGGAGGACCGATTCAATGAAAAGATAGCAAGAATTTTGTATGAAATCGTATATACATACACAATTGAGTGAATCGCCAATATCCCTTTGACGTGAGAATGCACATATTAAGGATTATTTCTCCGATGCTGCGACAAACTAACATCCATTTCCTATCGGTTTTTTCCTTTTACAGCAACATCCCTATAATTTTTTATTTTTTTACTAGTAAGATTCGGAACCATGATCCTTTAAAGTGGGAGCTACTGCTTTTATCATCAGAGCATTAGAGAAATTCTAACATCCCTATAAATTGATCATGAGATAGCCGTAGTTAAATTTGTATCCGCTTAAGGCTATGTGAGATTAACAATATGCTATGGTGGTGCATCCCTTTATATCCAATATAGATGCAGAGAAGTGGCCATTCAGAATTTTTATGGACAAAGACTATCCACAATGTTTTTAACTATAAATTCTACTTTCTCATATGCAATCATTAGTGCATGACGAAAAAGTCTCAAATCATCAGCATAATATTTTTATAAGAAAATGATGTTGGTGATATTATTTTCACTTTTCATACGTAGTCAGAACACACATATTTAGATGTTTTGTTTTTAAGTCAAATCGTTATGCATACGTATCGGGCTACGAAAATCGATACAAATATTTAGGTGTGCTGGTGTTATTGCTAAGAAAGAGGTGTTTGTGAACTCTTTAACTGATCTGCAAGAGGGAAGATCCACTCTTAGACCTGCTCATATTCTGATTTTTGGATGGGTTGGAGGGAAACATGCCTGTGTAGATTTGACAGGAGTTTCTCCGTTGGTGGGATTGAAGAGTGAGACATTTACAGCGGGGCACGCTGCCATCAAAGCTGCTACAGCAAAAGTGGCGAAGCACGAAAAAGCGTGCTTGGAGAATCAACATTTCTTCATCCCTTTTGGTTTTGATACATTTGGATTCCTACCATCAGAAGCTGTTGAACTTTTGAAGAGTGTCCAAAAAGTTCTGAGCAGTAATGTTATGGTTCCTAAGTTTATGGATATAGTATTTAGAAGGATTGGTTTTGCAATCCAAAAAAGACCAGCGGCGCAGCTTGTTGCCCGTTTCTCTCCTATCATAATGTTTTGAAATAGTTATTTAATGATTATTATTGTCTAGCAAAATAATATTTTTAAATTGTAATTCAGATTTGATCTCTATGTTCAAACGTAACCATAAATTGATACATACCTCACGTTCAAAGCTTGACTCTTCCTGTCACGATCGTCCGAGCTTCTTCCGGTCACATATCCGTAGTCTCCTTCTCTAATTCGAAGCCACCGTCCCTTACTATAAAGACAAATCTACCATGAGTCCTTCTCTTTAACTCTCTCTTTTCCTCTCTCTCTCTCTATAGGGGCCACCTTGCTAGCAGAAGTGACTGGAAACTGGGAAGGGTGATGAGATTTTATAGCTATCGATGATGAAAATTGATGGAATTTTAAATCTCGTTCAATTGGGTGATAAAAATGATAATAATAGTATTTTACAATGTTATTGGATTTTTTTCCCAATAAACCTAGCCGTTACAGGGTGTGTATACCATATGTCTTTTATCGTACGGCGCCCCTCACATTTCGGGTAAAATTGCTAATTTCGTAGGGAAAAAAAAAGATAAACAGCCCACCATTAGTTAATAATAAGAAACTGATCCCTCCTACTCAATGCTGCTAGAAAGGTAGAGAAGAGAACCATTCTTTCGTTGCAAATAAAAATAGGGATTTTTACACTTATAACTCTGAGTAATTTCGCAATAACATTCATAACCCTTTATAATCGCGAATTACACACAAGACCCTAAATAATGCTGAACTCTTACACCCATAACCTTGTGTTAAATTCCATCCAATATCCCGTTAAAGATGACGGTATCTGTCATCTATTTTATCGTTTATAACCCCTTTAAGTTCTTACTATTTACAAATGAGACCACCTTCTTCCTCCTCCATCCCCCATCATCCTCCCCTGCATCTTCCAGCACCCACCTCTTCCTCCCCTCCCTCCCTCCCTTCTGTCGACCACCTCTTCCTCCCCTTCATCCCCTGGCACTTGCCTGCAAGCTTCCAAACTACCCTTGCTGTTACCCTCCACCTCTTACCGACCACCTTACCCCCATCATACTCCACCATCATCAAAGCACCGCCACCCTCCTGTGAGCACCTGGCTTAATTTGTCAAAGATTTTTTCCAAGTCTTGGATCTTTCCAAACAAATTTTCTATCACTCAACAACAGCTACTGTCCAATATTAACATGAGAGGATGGAATCAGTTTCATCTATGCCGGGGAACCTTAAATGCACCTGAAGATGCTCACCCACCTACCACCGACAATCATACCCCCTGTTGATGCCCTCCACCTCAAAGTCCACCCCTCCCCTCCACCTGCAACCTTCGGCGTCGCCGTCCTCCACCACCATTAAAGCACCGTCGCCAGCCTGTGACCACCCGCGTCGAAGCTGCACCTTCCCCCCTCTGCTGACACCTGTGCTGAAGCCCTCGCATGGAAGCAACCGCGTCGAAGCTCCCTCTCCCCAGGACGCGGTCCCTCCGTCGCCGGCGCCCGCTTTCGAAGCCCCCCCTACCCGAACCCGCATCGAAGCCCCCTCGCCGTGTCCCCTCCACCTTCGCCAGCGTCGAAGCCCACTCCCCTAGGATCGGAGGAGGGAGGATAGGAGATGGGTAGGAGAACTGTTGTTGTGGGGATGAGGATGGATCCGGAGAGCAGAGACCTCCTCACATGAGCTCTCGCGAAGGTCGTGCAGCAAAAAGATCAAGTCTTCCCTCTTCACGTGCTCCCCAGCACCTCCCATTAATTTTGTTTGACTATCGCATCCCAACTGCTCACTGTTTGGCTCAAGACATGAACTTTGGAACCGCAGATCGATCGAATGCTTCCAATGTTGCTCTAGTGAATGCCTTCCACTCATAGCTAACTGTTTACGAAGGGCTCTGCAGCTTAAAGCAAGTCTCATTTGTTGTCTTTTACTGGATTTCCACGAGAAAGCTGAGATCTTCAATGGGTTTGAAATAGAATGTTGTTTTTATTTGCAGATCGATCTACAACTAATCCCCTGCCAGCTACCACCAGCAAGAACGTCCCCCGCTTGCTAAGACATTTTTCCTCTTCTATTTGGAGGAGGAAACATGGATTTCTTTTTTAGTTTTTTTGTTTAATTCTAAGCCTTTGAATTGAAGAATAGTTAGATTAACCTAACAGCTTGGTTGAGTCAACGGAGTAGACTAACGAAGAGTTATGGATGTAAGACGGAGTATTATTCGGGGTTCCTCATTCCTCATGTAATTCACGATTACACAGGGTTATGAATGTTATTGCGAAATTACTCAAAATTATGAGTGTAAATATCCCATAAAAATAAAATGTGGATAGGCGGGACCCAGAAAGAACGGATAAGCTAAATTGACATCTCTACCCCTTTTAGCCAAAGATAAGCCTCTCCCCGGGAAAGTTGACCAAAGCCCCCACAACCCCGCAAGAGGCGGTAGCGACCTCTCCCCATTCCCCACCACTGGCACTGGCCCTTTCTCCTTTTCCTGAAGTGATGGGTTCTCTACTCAAAACCATGGTGCCGCTGCGTCGGGACGTGAGAGTGCGTGCGTGCGTAAGCACATTTTCCCGGTGGGGATTCGAGCTCTAATAATAATAAAGTATACCAAAGTCCCCTTATCCCTTCTCTTCAGATAAGCATCATCCTCCTCCGCTCATCCGACTCCCGTCTCGCATCACCATGTCGATCTCCCGCCCCGCGCAGTCGTCCTCCACTTCCACGCGCGGCAGCCGCAACAGCGCGCGCATCGTGGCGCAGACCACCGTGGACGCGCGCCTCGACGCGGACTTCGAGGCGCGCGGCACCTCCTTCGACTACTCCCAGACCGTCGCCCTCCACAAGGACCGCACGGCTCCCGCATCCGCCAGGCGCTCCGAGAAGGTGACCGCGTACCTCCAGCACATCCAGAAGGGGAAGCTCATCCAGCCTTTCGGCTGCCTCCTCGCCATCGACGAGAAGACCCTCCGCGTCATCGCCTTCAGCGAGAACGCCCCCGAGATGCTCACCACCGTATCCCACGCCGTCCCCTCCGTTGGCGACCACCCCTCCCTCTCCTTCGGCACGGACCTCCGCTCCGTCTTCACCGCCCCCAGCACCGCCGCCCTCCACAAGGCCGTTAGCTTCGGCGAGGTCACCCTCCTCAACCCCATCCTCGTCCACTGCCGCTCCTCTGGGAAGCCCTTCTACGCCATCCTCCACCGCGTCACCGGCTGCCTCGTCCTCGACTTCGAGCCCGTCAAACCCTCCGAGCTCCCCATGACCGCAGCCGGTGCCCTCCAGTCCTACAAGCTCGCCGCCAAGGCCATCTCCCGCCTCCAATCCCTCCCCGGCGGCAGCATGCAGAAGCTCTGCGACACCGTCGTCCAGGAGGTCTTCGAGCTTACCGGCTACGACCGCGTCATGGCTTACAAGTTCCACGACGATGACCACGGCGAGGTCGTCGCCGAGGTCACCAAACCAGGTCTCGAGCCTTATCTTGGCCTCCACTACCCCGCCACCGACATCCCCCAGGCCGCGAGGTTCCTCTTCATGAAGAACAAGGTGAGGATGATCTGCGACTGCCGTGCAAAGCCCGTGAAAGTCTTCCAGGATGACAAGGTCCCTTTCGATCTCACCTTCTGCGGCTCCACCCTCCGCGCGCCGCACAGCTGCCACCTCCAGTACATGGAGAACATGAACTCCATTGCATCACTGGTGATGGCGGTCGTAGTGAACGACGAGGAGGACGAGGATCAGAGCAATGTCGCTGAGCAGCAGCAGAACGATCAACCGCAGAAGAGGAAGAGGCTGTGGGGGCTTGTGGTTTGCCACCACACCAGCCCTCGATTTGTCCCGTTTCCTCTCCGGTATGCCTGTGAGTTTCTCGCGCAGGTGTTTGCTATTCACGTCAACAAGGAATTCGAATTAGAGAGCCAGATCCGGGAGAAGAACATCCTCCGCACGCAGACCGTGCTCTGCGACATGCTCCTCCGCGATGCGCCGCTCGGGATCATCTCACAGACGCCTAACATCATGGACCTTGTCAAGTGTGATGGAGCTGCTCTGTTGTACCAGAACAAGCTATGGAGACTGGGGACGACCCCTACAGAGTCTCAGATTAGGGGAATTGCCGATTGGTTGGCTGATCACCATATGGATTCCACCGGATTGAGCACCGACAGTCTCCTTGATGCTGGGTTCCCGGGCGCGGCATCACTTGGGGATGCTGTGTGCGGGATGGCTGCGGCGAGGATTTCCGCCGGAGATGTGCTGTTTTGGTTCAGGTCGCACACTGCTGCAGAGATCAAGTGGGGTGGTGCAAAGCATGATCCCGACGAGAAGGATGATGGGAGGCGAATGCACCCGAGGTCGTCATTCAAAGCATTCCTGGAAGTGGTTAAGACCAGGAGCTTGCCATGGAAGGACTACGAGATGGATGCGATCCATTCGTTGCAGCTTATACTCCGTGGAGCGTTCGCGGATTCAATGGAAGGGAAACGGAGGGTGCAGGCGATTGATTCACGGATTAGTGAGATGAGGCTCGATGGGATGATTGAGTTGCAGGCGGTAACGAACGAGATGGTGAGACTGATCGAGACGGCCACCGTGCCGATACTTGCTGTGGATGTTCACGGGCTGATCAACGGATGGAATTTGAAGATTGCCGAGTTGACGGGACTATCGGTGAAGCATGCGATCGGAAAGCATCTGATGTCTCTGGTTGAAGATTGCTCTGCAGAGAGGGTGGAGATGATGCTGCAGTTGGCACTGCGAGGTGAGATCTTGAGCAATACCATATTTGGTTAGTTGTCTTCATCTTTTAGCTCAAAGGTGAGATGTTATTCTCTTTTGCCTTTTCCTAGAAAGAAAGAAATAAAGAAAAAAGTGTCTTGTTCTCTCATTTTAGCCGACCCCACTCGGTTCCGATCTTGATTTGGTTGCTCGTTCTATTCATTGAATTTTCTTATTTAGTTACAATCTTACCATTTTCTATGTTATCGTAAAGAGATCTTTCAATCATTCTCTTTGTCAATTTTATTCCTTGTTTTCCATAGATATATTTTCATTTATATGGCTCATTGATGTTGCCTATATTTGTTAAAATGTGATGTATTTCTTCTGCAACACCCAACCGCCAAACATAATTGGTGTGGGTTATAAGTGGTGGGGATTACTACTTGATAATTTAGGCTTAAGTGTTTTGGGTGATTGTCAACAGATCCAATTGGATCCGAACCCAACTAGATGTCAGGGCTACTTTTCCTTATTAACGGACTGTGGAGTGATGAATCCATGATTCATTAACATTATTTCTGCATTTTGTCTTAAAACCCTTAACAAATACATGTAAATATACATTAAATGTCATCTTTTATCAAAAGTACACTCATGAATAAAAATGTCATTTTATGCATTAAAAACATGTAAATAAATAAAAGAATAAAAAGAAAAAAAATAAAAAGAAGGCATACTGTAAATATGTATATATGTACAATATGACTAAATAAAATATAAGTATAACTAAAGGATATATTTATATAATCTAACCTCCGAGACCAAGTCAGCATGGATTGGTCGACAAACAAATAAATAGGGAGAGATAAGGAAGAAAACCACAAAAAGAATCAATTATGTATTTTACACATTATTCATTATTTATCCAATAATTATCAAAACTTCAATATTTTTAATTAATTCATTTGTACACATTTTTCATCAAACTCTTATCCTATTTATTTCTAAAAATGTATATAAAAATATAAAAGTTCTAAAAAAACCCAACTTGTATATATGCCAAGAAATCCAACTTTCAAACTGTCAATTTCTGAACATCATCTTTATACGAACTCCAATTTCACTCTACTTACCTTTCAAGTTCATAAAATAATATTATCTAATTAATGATGGTGATTTTCACTAAAATCGGAGTCCGTTTGCAAAAAGTCAGTTTTGGGACCTAATGACAACTGGATTTTGGGGTCATTTATTTTATTCAGAACATATTATTTATAGTTTTAGTGATTTTATAATTTTTAATTATTTTCTTGATCTTGTAGATTACCTATGAATTATTTCAAAATTTTAGACACTATTTAATATTTTAAATAACTAAAAAAACCTAATTTATAGATGAATTTGAACTGTATAACATATACCTATATTTATTTATATAACAAATTAAATTATTAAAATCCATAAAAAATCATATACACCTTATTTATTATCCTAATAATTAATAAAATATAAAAATGATATTTTATTTATTAATTTAAAAGTCAAAACCCTATTTAATAAGTTTACTATATACGTATATAATAATAGTATATTTATAATTCATTAAATATTTATTATTTAGAAAAATAAATTATACAATAAATTAATATATTTAATTATTTTACACCTTTTGTTTTTATATCTTTTAAAATAACGTTAATTAATATATATTAACTAATTTATATGTTTAAACCAACCAGGTGTGGACACATGTCAACACCTAGTTCATCTTCTTCAAGAAACAGTATGTCCACACTTCTATTCCACCAACCTCTTTTCTTCCATTTATCCCCGCCAATCCTAACTCCCCAAACTTGATCCTAATCCTTCAATCCTTAGTCCTAATTACCTACTTCCACACCAACCATTGATCCACAACTAACACTTAGGCATTTCCTCTATAAATTAATCCAAAGATCACTCGTTTAAACTAACTTTCCCTATAACCAGAACAAACAAGTCGACTACCTACTTCCTTCACCTTGCCCCACCTCGTCTCGGTGGTGACAACATCTGAAGGTTCGCCAGCGTGAAAGAAGGTACTCGGGTGGAGCGGTTCCAAGGCTTCAAGTCTTGTATCACGCCCATCGTCGCCGTGTCCAGCTCCAGCAAGTGCCGACCATCGAGCAACTACCTGAGGTCTTACACCTCTAACCCCAGGTACACCTTCATCCATATTCGATTTTCTCGTTTCTCGTGTCCATTTAGATCATTTAATCTCGTCATTAGTTAGGATAATCATCATTCTTTTGATTCATATCGAATTTCCTTTCCAATTTGACTCAAATTTGATCAACTTTCACTCTGAAATCCATCTTCTTAGAACATATTCTTTGAACTACGAAATCCCTAGTATTATGGTTGATTTCTCAGCAAATCGAGCAATAGATTCCACTTACAGGTCTTCATACATCTTTTGGAGCATCAATCTTATCATCGAGAGCCTCCTTGATTTTCACCATTGAGCAGGTACAACAGTTCTGTAGCTGTTCATCCCAGGAGCTTTCAAACCCTAGAACCTAAATCTGCCTCCAAGTCTTGCCGTTGGAGCTCCGTATTCCTCTTCGATTCATTTTGCAGTGGGAGAGCTCGAGAGGGTGAGACGCACCCTCTCCGCCCCCCTCCGATCATTCATCGCCGGAGAAGGCTGCCAGATCAAGAACGATGCCACCGCCATCCAGGAAAGGGGAAGAACTGCTCATAAACGCAGAGAGCAGGAGGTCGACGCGTGTCGCTTCATCGATGGTCCAGATTGTGCGGACATTTTCTAATCAGATGCATTCATTGGCGAACGGGTGTAGAAATGTCATCATAAACCCAGACGCTTCCAGTTATTCATTTGCGCCTCCAACCTTTTCCAGAATTGCATTTAGATCCCTGACCATGGACCTAATTGCAAGAAGACCTTTATATTTTTATTTGTATTTTTCTATATACTCCTACATTGAGTTTGGACTATTCTGGACATTGTGGATGCCTAGACATTATCATATCATCATTGTATTTTTACTTTTTTTTTCTGCTTCAAATTTTGAGTATTTCTTCGTGCTTCTTGTTTTGATTTTCTTTCTCGATATTCGATATGTTTTGTTTTCTTTTTAGTGTTGTCTTCAAGCCCATTGCTCAGTCACTTTTATCTACAATATGGTATCATCTATATCTCATATTTTTCATGTACTATATTGCAGATAAATCTTTTGAAAAATATCCCTTTTGAAAAAAAAATAAAAATTGGAAAAATAAAAATCAAATAAAAATAAAAATAAAAATTACAAAAGTGTTTTGTCACCAGAGAAAAAAATAAAATAACGATAAAAAATATTAGAAAAATATTATTTTTCACTCGAAGATTTTGAGCGAGACTTTCTGCCTCCTTGTGTTCGACCCAGGTGCACTTACCTGGATAAATAAATAGTGAACAACATCGAATTTATCTCGATGTTGAATTTTGTTTGATAATTGTTTCTCTCTTTAGGGGTTTCTACACTGATACTTTTTACCCGCTTGGTTAGAGACAATTATCAAAATGGCGTCATTGTCAGGGAGACATAACCGCATTTGAGGTTTTTTAGTTTTATTTTTTATGATATTTTTCTTCTTTCTCTATTTTCTTCTTTTTCGTGTTTTCTTGATTTTTCATTGGTTTTTTCACGATTTTTCAAGTGTTTCTTTCTCCTCTGATTTTTCTTGATTTTTTCTTTTTTATTTTCTTAGCAGATGTGAGACATGTTATGTTCTATGGATCTGAATGTTGGCATGTGAACCATAGACATGTGCAGAGAATGGCTGTAGCAGAAATGAAAATGCTAAGGTAGATGTGTGGACACACACGTAAGGATCGGATTCAGAATGATGCAATCATAAAGAAAGTTGGTGTAGCTCCGATCGAGGATAATATGCGAGAAAACCGATTAAGATGGTTTTGTCATTTGCAAAGAAGATCAGCTGATGCACCAATTAGGAGATGCGAGTGTTGGGAAAAATGTTGAGGCAGCTAAGAGAGGATGAGGATGACCCAAGAAGTGTTGGAAAGAGACTATACGAAGGGATCTTAGTTTTTTGGATATAAACCCGAGATTGACCCAAGATAGATCTGAATGGAGGCAAAGAACCCATGTAGCCGACCCTACTTAATTGTGGGAAAATGCTTTGTTGTTGTTGTGTTGTTTTTTTATTTTCTTCTTGGTTTTTGTGTGATTTTTCTTTATTCGATTTTTCTTTATTTTCTCGGTTTTCTTTTATCGGTTTTTATCGTTTTTCTTGAATCTTCTTCTCGGTTATTTTTATTCTTTTTTCTTTGATTTCTTTTGAGTTTTTGTTTGATTTTTTTATATGTGTAAGCTAACTCATTTTGCAGTGCCTGGAGGATTAGTCGTCTTCTTAGGAAGCCGACTCAGCTGATAGTATAGAGATCGGGTCATTCTACTAAGATCCGGTTGTAGAGGGCAGAGCAATTTATCTACACAGATTTTTGTGTAATTTTTCAGACATTATCTCTGTTATTTTTTGTCTTCTTTTGAGAGAGTGTACTTGCCTATTTTTCTGTTTTTGTGAGAGTGGAAGGGGCGCTTGTCCATTTTTCTTTTTACAGCAAGGGGTCCACTAAGGACATCCCGACTATACACGGACTTTAGACTATTTTTCTGGGTGTGTTTCGCCAGGTGTCGGTACACTTGGGGGATCTCACTGCGGTTTTCGATTTTCATCGATTTTTCTTTGTTTCACGTATTTTCGTGGATCCTAGGGTTGCATGCCTGTTTGACGAGACAACTAAAGTAAAACCCATATCCCTAATCCACACTTATACATAAATAACTGATTTTTGAAAATTAATCTGTCTTAAGCAGTGTGTCTTCTTAAGCAGTTCTTAATTTATACCCACTTAAATGGTCTGGTGGTAGTGCGATGTGTCTACCACTTAAAATACCCGGGGTTCAAATCCCCCCTTATGGGGGTTGCATTAGGTAGTCGACAACCATCGTAAAAAATAATCGAATCTTTCAACATCGATTTGAGCAAGAATCCGTGTAGTTGATCCTACTTAATAGTGGAAGAAGGCTTCGTCTGCTGAATTAAGACTCGGTTTTTATCGCTTTAGCATTGATGAATCTCATATTCATCACTCTAAGTCTCATTAATTAATCTTAAGTCCCTCAAAATCAACAGTATTTCCGCATCTATTCTGCATAATTAGCATCCAGGCATGTTTTCATAAGAAATGCATTTTATCCATAATTTCTGCACAAAACAAGAAGTTAAAAATCTCTACCAAACGTGACTTGTAAATAGGCTCACTACCCTGATTTTTAACTCCTTCATGCTAACTCCAAATAACCCAAAACCACCTCCACTGTGCACATATCACTAACAAGTATAAATGAAAAATACAAAAAAAATCATTAACCCAAATAAGTAGACCAAAAACCCAAACCCTAGTTTCAAGATTTTCGGACTAAAAACCCCATATCTTCCCCATCCAGTATCCGATTTGATCCTACTTACTTTTGAACTAATGCACATTCAATTACCTTCAAAACAAGACCAAGTTCAAGTGAATCGGAGCTCATATGCGAAAGTTGGGTTTTGGGCATCTTTTGTACATTGTGTATTTTAGCGATTTATGACCCGTATTTTATGTACATACTTTCTTAATCAATAAAAATCCAAAAAAAATTAGGTTAAGATGTCTTTATTTATCTTTGATTTTTCTATATTTTTCCGGATTTTTATTAGGTTTAAAAACGACAAAGAATAGAAAACCCAAAAATCAAGGTATTATATGTACTTGGGATACCCCCAAAATTCACTTTTTACATTTGACCGATTTTGGTTTTTATGTCTTCATGGAAGTTGTAGATCTCGTCGAGACGAACATTTTTTGTGAAGGAACTTTTTCGATCCGAGGTCGTTTACTATTCCTTTTTGATTTTACAAAATCTTTTTCTTCGATTTTTCTGGAGCTGACACGTGGCGGCCCGTGAGGCCGCCACGTGTCAGCGTTTTTTGGGCGTTTTAATATTCATTTTTATAAAAAAATTAAATAACCGCACGTGTGTCGCACATACGCCCAGGCACGTGCCTCGCACGTGCCCCGTCCTCACCCCACCGACCGCCACTTGGCACCCATCTGGTCGCCCGATCTCGACCGATCGGACAACCATGGGTCATCGTCTTCACCAGGTCCTTTCCCCTCCATAACCTCCACCGCCTCCTCTGAATACTCCGCCGCATATCTCGCGCCAGCCGCCGCCCCCGCTATCCTCGCAACCGCCAACCGCGTCCGCGAGTCTCGCTTCCCTCACCGGCCGCTCTTCCCTCTCTCTCCTATTTAAAGGACCCATCGACCACCGTTCCCCCCATCCGCCGATAGCGACGATGCTCGGAGGTGACAGCTCCGAGCGCCATCGTGCGACGAGGTCCGATGGTCGACCACCGTAGCATCACGACCCTCGTCGCCGTAGTGCCCTGCTCCGATCTTCGTCGAGCCCACGACTTCAACTTCCGCCATCTTCATCTTCATCCGACCAGCGACCAACGTCATCTCCGCCATCTCCTCCAGAAGCTTCGAGCTTCCACGACGACTCCATCGCCAACGACGACTCCTCACCGTCTTCGACAACTCCGCCTACCACCGCCGCCAGCTTCCATCTCCGCCTCCTGACGCTTCGCGCTGCGTCGCACGCCTCAACTCCGCCGCGCCACTACGCCTCTGCCTCGACAACACCAATGCCGACTCCACCGACCGCCTGGAGAACCATCTTCACTGACAACCACTAGCACCAGCGTCTCCAGGAGCTTGGCCCACCACGCCCCCCTCCGCCGTTTGCTCTCCACATCCGTCGATCCCTCATCGTGTCTCTCTTCTCCGGTGGTGACAGCCCGTGAGCGAATCCCTCGCCGGCGTGATCCGAGGGCTACCACCCTCGTCGCAGCCGCTCCCTCCAGCTGCTGCTCCAGCTTCGGTGACCTCACCGTCGAGCCCCCTTCCCCAGCTCTGCATCTTCGACGACATCCTCCAATTCCATCTTCGTCGTGTCAACAACTATCGCCTCCGAGCTTCTCATCGAGCCAGCCTACGTCAACGACGACCTCCATCGACTTCAACAGTCTCCACCGACCTCGCCATCGGCCGCTGATCGAAGCGACTCCGGCCCGCAACCCCTCCACCTCGCCTTCGACCGGGCTCGACGCCCGAGACCCCGCCACGTGCTGCGCACGTGGGGCGGGGGACGTCGTCTTCTCCGACACCTCCAAGAGCTGCTCCACCCTCGCTCGCTCCTCCGCCTCCTCAACTTCAACGCCCGCCTCCGCCATCTCATCTAGAAGCGTCACGCTACCACCTGGGCTGGCTCTGCCTCCTCCGCATCAGACCCGGAGTCCAGCACCGCCACGCCTCCGCCACGACATCCTCCGCCTACACACCGCCGCCAGCCACCGGACGGAGGGCCCGAGACCCACGCACGTGCTTTGCGCGTGCACGGGGGGACGTCATCAGTCCCTTCATCCCCAGGGGTCACGTGATCTGCACGTGACCGGCTGGGTCCATTGCATCCCAGCCCCTGGGAGTCCCTCAAATCGCATTTCAGTCCGCCCCAGAGGGCACGTGCTCCATCTGGTGATTTTGCAGAGGAATCCCCAAACTCCTGGTAAATTCAATTAGGTCCCCCCTGCATTATCTTTATCTATTTATTTATTGCATCTGTACCCCTGCATTTTTGCTTCATTTTAGACCTCTGTTTCCATCATTTTATTTATCTAAAAATAGCATGATGTTCGTCATTTAATTTTCTACATCTTGACATATTGTGGATATTATTGTGATTGACGGTTAATTAATAATTAATTATTTTGTGGAAATTTGCAAATTTTGCCCATTTGATGCTATTAAAATTGCCATTGATTAACCGTTACTCTAAAAATCCCCGAAAAATCACATGTTGTAGAGATTATTGTGCTTAACATTGTATCCAAAAAGATTTACATTTGCATGCATAATTTGCTCTGTAAAAATCATTTTGCATATTTCAGTGTTTTATTTTTAATAGGTATTAGATCTTACATTAAAAGGTTTAGGATTTTTCTGAGATCCATCACCTAGTGATGGATCTTAGATTATTTTATTTCTTGAAAATAAGTAGGTTTAATATTTATTATAATTAAATATTGAAAATCATTCTCTTTGCATTCAAAACAATTCATAAAAAATTCATATTGCATCCAAAAATTACAAAAAAATATAATGCATTCATTTCATCATAATTTACATCGTGGCCAAGTTTTGTATTTTTTGGACATCATTTGAATGCATTTTACATTTTAGTCCCTAAAATAGGCTAAAATTGCATCATGCATCTCTTATTTGCATTAAAAATTATCAAAATAGACCGCCTCGAAAACCGTGCACGAATCTTGATAAACATAACTCTAGGTTGTTCCTTTGCGTCCTTGTGATCGACCTTTGGACTTGTCCAAGTAAAATAAACATAAAACCACTTGATAAAAATTGAATAATATTTGTGGTTATTTTTTGACTGATTCCGATCGCCGCCTACAACGAACGACAAACCAAATTTTTGGCATGAACAGATAAAAACAACTTCTTAACGCAGCGATATCGGACTTGTCAGATGGCGCCGTTGCTGGGGACTCGTCAGATGGCGCCGTTGCTGGGGAGGCAAACAACTTAGTTTTGTGTTTTGAAAATTTTCGTTCGATTTTTCGCATTCGGGTAGTCTGACCCCCGAATTTTGTCATTGTAAATTCCATTTTATTTCCTGCATTTATTTTTCAGCATTTATTTCTTTTATTTTATTTTTGATTATTTTTTGAGTCACTCTCTGACATTCTCTCTTTTATTTTTCTTGCGAGGTACCCGATGTACGTGGAGCGGTTTTTCAAAAAATCGGAGCATCTTCACCGACATCCAAAGAAGCCGCAATTAATTTAAGATCGAGTCGAGTCGTGAGAGAGCGTAAAGTCTAGTTTTTTTTATTTCTGCAATTTTATTTTTTGTAATTAATTGCTCATTTACAGTGGTGTCCGTTTGGACTCTCGCGTGTGTAAAAAGACTTTGAACTCTATCTGTGGTGTGTCGTGGTCTGTTTCACTCTCCGGTGAGGGTGGGGACCGAGTTGAGTGGCGATTAGGATAGACCTGCACATACGGCTCTCAGAGCATTTTTATATTTTTTATTGTGCTCGTAGGATATTAAGCCACACTGCACATTAACTGAGACGCACATAGATCGTTCAATTTAGTCAAAATTTAATTCAATTATTTCCCGCTAATAAAACTTTTTGCTTAGGTGTGGTTTTTCATCGGCTTGCATTCATTTAAAATAATTTTTAAATTCTGTCTAGCATCCCACATGGAGATTGCGAGGATTCACTGTAAGTCTTCTAACTGAGCATTCATCATAGTTTTCCGCGTGCATCGACTTTTCACGAATTTCTCCCTCTTGGTTTATCACATAATTCTAAAGGAAATTGGGACTGGACGGTAGATGTGTATTTGTGCTCATTTTAATTCTTCAGTGATCACCTAATTAAAATTGGGACTGCTAAATATAGCCGATTTCAAAATAACCCATAAAATCAAGAATTTCTGCGGGAGAGCAACCCCGACCTTGGATGTTTCTATTTTTCTGAGTGAGCGAGAGACGACACTTAAGGTTAGAGCCCAAATCCGAAATTCCGGCACCTAACAGCTCGCTAAATTTTTGCCAAAATTGATTTATCGCCAACTAAAATTGAAAAGATAATAGCCGAACTCTTACGGCTTCATTGTGTGCGTTGGTGAACCCGGGGTTTGAATTGTGTTTGCATTATTGTGCGTGAACCGATTTCAAGATCATTAGCCGCACATTTGATAAAATTTCTCTTGACTATCCCGTGCAATCATCTCTTCTCTTTTCTTGATAATGGAACTCTTGTCCAAAAACTCTTGCAAATCCAACCTCCCATTCCTTTCAAAAATGACCGAACATCTATCTTGAAACCCCATCAGATCTATACTATGAAAATGAATTTGTTTCGGTTAGGCCCCAAATCAACTAAATCCTCTTCTTTCAATAATTGTCCAACATTTGCGGGAGACTTTCACCCGCAGATAAATTCGGCCTCCTCATTGAATTTCTATTCGCATCATCCGACCACACATGACCATCTACCATCTTGGACTGAACCGTCTTATTCTCGGATTCTCGTAATGAGCCATTTCAAGATCAAAATACCTTTGAGTCTCATGATTGGTCGAGAAACCAAACCCAGATGGAAAGACCTGCACTTAATGATCATCAACGTTGGAATGACCATGACAAACCCCTCTTCAGACATGATACTCATACAGAGGACTGGACTGACCATATAATAACACATAAACCCTCTATGATGACTCCACAATATCATTGTCTGACCAATCAAAGGATTGAACTCTACTCAGACTAGCTGCACATGCCTGGACCATATGAGCAGTCTCCTTTCATAATTTTTTAGTAGAAATTTTCAGAAAATAATGATCATATGTCGGATATTCCAAGAAACTCTCCTCTCAGCACAAACGGGAAAATGAAAGATGAAATTATCGAACACACACCGACTGCTCCCATGATTGATCATGAACAGAATTTTGAAGATGATATTTCGAGGATAAATAAAAGATTCAATTCAATAGTGGATAGATTTCAAAAATTTACCGACCGATTAATTTCACTCTATGGGAGCTCGGACATAAAAATGAATGAGGAAATGTTTGGATCTCATTTTGATAATTCTGAGGATGTTCAAAAATCTAGGGATGATTCTGTGAACGACACTTCTGTTTATTATTCCCTTAGACATGACTATGTCTCTGACTCCTATTTTGAACATCACAGCCCCTGCTCATTTGAAGAACACATCACATCACCACATCACACAGAAAATACCAAAAAAATGAGAATATTCGAAAATCACAAAAAATCGAAAATCTCGAAAAATACATAAAAATTGAAACTGAAGAAGATCTGGAGAATTTGGATCCTGTTATACGGGAAGCACTATGAAAGACATTGATTTTTGAACTCCCCTTTCTACAGGCCATTGAACACTTGATCGACCTTAAAAGATTTATAATGGACAAATTAACCAAGAAAAAGTCGGGCAGGATTAGAACTAAGACCAAGAGACATATCTTGTCAATGGCCTCCTCCTTGGTGTTGAGGAGAAAAACCAAGAGCCGCATAGTGAAGCGGTTGTCCAGATTTGACTGTGTAATCAAAGACACAATTTTCACCCATGCTCGGATTGATGATGATTCACCGATCAATATCCTCCCGACCTCTGTATTCCATGAACTCAAACTCGGACCGATTCGAAAGATACGGGAGATTGTTCAATTGGATGATCGCTCAATAAAGCGGCCGAGAGGAATCATTTCTGTCATCATTAAATTCCAAGGTGCTCCGCTCAAAGTAGATTTCACGATCATTGATATTGAGCATACAGGAGAATTCACCCAGTCTCCAATCATTCTCGGAAAGCCATTCTTGGCATTGGCCAAGGCAATTATTGATTGTGAGACTCGGGAAATCAATTTCACGGCATTGGAAGCACTTAGATCTGACCATGTTTTTGAGGAATCACGATTTTCTTAGACAACCCACGAAGTCCCCGACAACCGCAACCATGAAACGGTAGAAGAGCCCTACCCTGCTATGATACCTGAGATAGCAGTTGTTGATGAGACTATTGGTTTAGATACTCTCCCTAGTATTTCAATTCCTGCAGATCTCAAAATAAACAAATCCTTCTACTACGATCCTGAAACATATGCATGGTCGTACCCTGTAGCAACATTCTCTGAATACCTGGACCAAATCATCACAAATCAAGAGTGCACCAACATTCAGAAGACCAAGAATAAGCAAACAAAACGCAAACCGACCAAGGAGAAGAACTCTAATGGCTATTCATCTTGATACTCAAGTGAACCGACACCTTCACGAAGAAAGAAAAAGAGAGTTACCTTTGACCTTTTGAAAGAGGAATCAGCTGATGATCCCTCATCAGGTCCGGAAAAGGTAGTCTACATGAGTGAAATCTGTTCGGCAGCTCTAAAGCCATATCTTCGCAAGGATCCAAAATTCAATTCTCGTTGGGCAACTCCCGTTCCTAACTACTATTCATCCAAAGCTGATGCTCCTGCCCTCTTCAAATACACTGGAATTATTTTGTATGAGCTGACTGAGACCGGTGCTTCTGAGTATTCATCCGAGGACAAACTGATTGACTCCGAGAAGGAACGAATTCTGAGGAAACAACTGAAGAAACAAAAGGACATGAATACTTGGAGTATGTCCACTTTCAAATACTATTTCTTTGAGGATAACTCTGATGATGGATATCTTTCATCTGACTCAAACACTTCATCTATTATCCATCATGATTTTTCTGAGGATGACACTGATCATAGTTGGGAATTATATGCGTCATCTCCATCTCGTCATTACGATCTCCCACCGCAGGCTAACAAAAAGATCAGCCGAAAACCACCTTAATCATCTGCTACCCACCCTCCCTCCTGACCACATCGGTCTCCTTGTACAGCTTCTTCCTCTACTTAGGCCAAGGCTTAAGTATAGGGGGGGACCGATGCCATCTGTATATATCATTTCCCCCAGATCACACTCTTTCTCACGATCACTTCATTTCCACCCTCCTTCCGTACTTAGGCTGATAAGAGCCCAAGTATAGGGAGAACCAACACCCACCCGTCTATACTCTCCTCATTCACATATCCCGACCGCTTCATTTTTCTTTTCATTTTTTCACTCTCTTACGCTTAGCCCGAGCTATGTCTTCTTTCCACTTCTTGTGCTCTGAGGACACAGCACTTGCTAAGTATAGGGGGGTCTGTGTATATACTTCGTATATATTTTACCCATATCTCGTACTTTCGCATAAGCCTATATGTATTTACGGGGTGGGTAACTAACTTGAAAAAAAAGAGAAAGAAGAGTTTTTCTACTAACACTAACCTTGCCCAAAATTTTTGAAAAAAAATAATATGGCTTCTTACTTCATTTTTACATTAAAAAAATGTGTCTGCATTTCACACACCTGCACTTCATCCAGCATCGCATTCATTGGCAACTGTGAAAAGTCATTGGGTTCTGAACTGAGTTATGAGTAGAAACCGAGAGTGGTTCGGACTTGACCTTGATCCACCTAATTTTCAGAGGAACTTCATCGAGAAATAGGATTTTTAAGAACTTCAGGTCTTTTGACTTAATTCTTTAAGTTCTACATGACAATGTGCAGCGTTTGACTCTTAGTGTCTAACCTGGTCTCTTCATTCTGGGTACAACTCTGGAATAGGGAATTAATTTGTACTCTCGCATTATGCATTTATCTCAACTCAGATGGGATGTTGGAAGACTGTGTGGGTCTCTTTTCTGGTAGCGTGGAAATCTAAAGACCGGAGTACGGGTTGAAATAAAGCTTCGGAAAAGGGATGGACGACTGAGCACAATTTTTTTTAAGACCCTAAAAAATGTACGGAACAAAAAGATTCTATATCCGTATGGGCACAACAAGATCCAAGCAGAACCACCAAAAATTCCAAATACAAAGAAACATTCTACCAAATAAAATCTGACCAAAAAAAGGTCCAAGCTTCAAGAAACCTGCAGATCTTGGTGGAGACTCGGCTACACTGGCCATCTTCACAAGGAGAGGTGACTACACTTGCCACCCTCCAGTTCTTTTCCCCTTCTTCTATCTTCTCCCCCAATTCGATTGTGAACACAACGCGACAAACCTTAGAAGGAAATACCTGACTACCCGAGGACGAGTTACTAGAGAGGAGAGGAGTATGGTAGTCCGGCAATCTGGATGGGAAGAGCTAAAACCCTTCACACACATGAGTCGATTATTCAATGTTCATAGGGTATACTTTGGGAAGAGAATTGATCTAAGATAACTTCTGAGCCGAAACTGTGACAATGATATGTAGAACTTAAGGCTGTTGATTTTAAAATTCTAAGTCTCACAGAAGTTCCGCCACACTATTAATCCAAAGGTCGAGTTTAGTTTCATTTTCACCTTCAGCTCATGGTCTTGGTATGGAACTCAATCTCATTTCACCTCATGTTATTTCTTTTTGATGCTCAGGGACGAGCATGGTTTAAGTATAGGGGGATGATGAATCTCAGATTCATCACTCTAAGTCTCATTAATTAAACTTAAGTCCCTCAAAATCAACAGTATTTCCGCATTTATTCTGCATAATTAGCATCCAGGCATATTTTCATAAGAAATGCATTTTATCCATAATTTCTGCACAAAATAAGAAGCCAAAAATCTCTGCCAAACTTGACATGTAAATAGCTCCACTAGCCTGATTTTTAATTCCTTCATGCTAACTCCAAATAACCCAAAACCACATCCACTGTGCACATATCACTAACAAGAATAAATAAAAAATACAAAAAAAATCATTAACTCCAATAAGTAGACCAAAAACCCAAACCCTAGTTTCAGGATTTTCGGACTAAAAACCTCATATCTTCCCCATCCAATATCCGATTTAATCCTACTCACTTTTGAACTAATGCACATTCAATTGCCTTCAAAACAAGACCAAGTTCAAGTGAATCGGAGCTCATATGTGAAAGTTGGGTTTTGGGCCTCTTTTGTACATTGTGTATTTTAGCGGTTTTTGACCCGTATTTTATGTACATACTTTCTTAATTAATAAAAAAAAAATAGGTTTAGATGTCTTTATTTATCTTTGATTTTTCTATATTTTTTCCGAACTTTTATCGGGTTTAAAAACGACAAAAAAATTAGAAAACCTAAAAATCAAGGTATTATATGTACATGGGATACCCCAAAAATTCACTTTTTATATTTGACCGATTTTGGTTTTTATGTCTTCATGAAAGTTGTAGATCTAGTCGAGACGAGCATTTTTTGTGAAAGAGCTTTTTCGATCCGAGGTCGTTTATTGTTTCTTTTTGATTTTACAAAATCTTTTTCTTCGATTTTTCTGGAGCTGACACGTGGCAGCCCCTGAGGCCGCCACGTGTCAGCGTTTTTTGGGCGTTTTAATATTCGTATTTATAAAAAAATTAAATAACCTCACGTGCGTCGCACGTACCCCCAGGCACGTGCCCCGCACGTGCCCCGTCCTCACCCCACCGACCGCCACTTGGCACCCATCTGGCCGCCCGATCGCGGCCGATCGGACGGCCATGGGTCATCGTCTTCACCAGGTCCTTTCCCCTCCGTAACCTCCGCCGCCTCCTTCGAATACTCCGCCGCATATCTCGCGCCAACCGCCGCCCCCGCTATCCTCGCAACTGCCAACTGCCCCCGCGGGTCTCGCTTCCCTCACCGACCGCTCTTCCCTCTCTCTCCTATTTAAAGGACCCATCGACCACCGTTCCCCCCATCCGTCGATAGCGACGACGCTCGGAAGTGACATCTCCGAGCGCCATCGTGCGACGAGGTCCGGTGGTCGACCACCGTAGCATCACGGCCCTCATCGCCATAATGCCCTGCTCCGATCTTCGTTGAGCCCACGACTTCAACCTCCGCCATCTTCATCTTCATCCGACCAGCGACCAACGTCATCTCCGCCATCTCCTCCAGAAGCTTCGAGCTTCCACGACGACTCCATCGCCAACGACGACTCCTCACCGTCTTCGACAACTCCGCTTACCACCGCCGCCAGCTTCCATCTCCGCCTCCTGGCGCTTCGCGCTGCGTCGCACGCCTCAACTCCGTCGCGCCACTACGCCTCCGCCTCGACAACGCCAACGTCAACTCCACCGACCGCCTGGAGAACCATCTTCACCGACAACCACTAGCACCAGCGTCTCCAGGAGCTTGGCCCACTACGCCCCCCTCCGCCGTTTGCTCTCCACATCCGCCGATCCCTCATCGAGTCTCTCTTCTCCGATGGTGACAACCCGTGAGCGAATCCCTCGCCGGCGTGATCCGAGGGCTACCACCCTCGTCGCAGTCGCTCCCTCCAGCTGCTGCTCCAGCTCCGGTGACCTCACCGTCGAGCCCCCTTCCCCAGCTCCGCATCTTCGACAACATCCTCCAATTCCATCTTCTCGGTTTTAACGACTATCGCCTCCGAGCTTCTCATCGAGCCAACCTGCGTCAACGACGACCTCCATCGACTTCAGCAGTCTCCACCGACCTCGCCATCGGCCGCTGATCGAAGCGACTCCGGCCCGCAACCCCTCCACCTCGCCTTCGACCGGGCTCGACGCCCGAGACCCCGCCACGTGCTACGCACGTGGGGCGGGGGACGTCATCTTCTCCGACACCTCCAGGAGCTACTCCACCCTCGCCCGCTCCTCCGCCTCCTCAACTTCAACGCCCGCCTCCACCATCTCATCCAGAAGCATCACACTACCACCTGGGCTGGCTCCGCCTCCTCCGCATCAGATACGCATCCCCGGAGTCCAGCACCGCCACACCTCCGCCGCGACATCCTCTGTCTGCACACCGCCGCCAGCCACCGGGCGGAGGGCCCGAGACCCCCGCACGTGCTTTGCGCGTGCACGGGGGGACGTCATCAGTCCCTTCATCCCCAGGGGTCACGTGATCTGCACGTGACCCGCTGGGTCAATTGCATCCCAGCCCCTGGGAGTCCCTCAAATCGCATTTCAGTCCGCCTCAGAGGGCACGTGCCACGCACGTGCTCCCTCTAGTGATTTTGCAGAGGAATCCCCAAACTCCTGGTAAATTCAATTAGGTCCCCCCTGCATTGTCTTTATCTATTTATTTATTGCATCTGTACCCCTACATTTCTGCTTCATTTTAGACCTTTGTTTTCCATCATTTTATTTATCTAAAAATAACATGATGTTCGTCATTTAATTTTCTACATCTTGACATATTGTGGATACTATTGTGATTGAAGGTTAATTAATAATTAATTATTTTGTGGAAATTTTGTCCATTTTGCCCATTTGATGCTATTAAAATTGCCATTGATTAACCGTGACTCAAAAAATCCCCGAAAAATCACATGTTGTAGAGATTATTGTGCTTAATATTGTGTCCAAAAAGATTTGCATTTACATGCATAATTTGCTCTGTAAAAATCATTTTGCAAATTTCAGTGTTTGATTTTTAATAGGTATTAGATCTTACATTTTCAAGGTTTAGGATTTGTCTGAGATCCTTCACCTAGTGATAGATCTTAGATAATTTTATTTCTTGAAAATAAGTAGGTTTAATATTTATTATAATTAAATATTGAAAATCATTCTATTTGCATTCAAAAAAATTCATAAAAAATTCATACTGCATCCAAAAATCCAAAAAAATTATAGTGCATTCATTTCATCATATTTACATCGTGGCCAAGTTTTGTATTTTTCGGACATCATTTGAATGCATTTTACATTTTAGTCCCTAAAATAGGCCAAAATTGCATCATGCATCTCTTATTTGCATTAAAAATTCCAAAAATAGTCTGCCTCGAAAACCGTGCACGAATCTTGATAAACATAACTCTAGGTTGTTCCTTTGCCTCCTTGTGATCGACCTTGGGACTTGCCCAAGTAAAATAAACATAAAATCACTTGATAAAAATTGAATAATATTTGTGGTTATTTCTTAACCGATTCCGATTGCCGCCTACAACGAACGACAAACCAAATTTTTGGCACGAACAGATAAAAACAACTTCTTAACGCAGCGATATCGGACTCGTCAAGCATGCATTATCCTAGGATTTTCAAATTCTGCGCGGAGCACTTGCATGTAGTCTGCTGGAGAAAGATACGCCTTCTATCTTAGCATTCATCATCGTTTTCCGATGCATTCCGTGTTCCCCCTCCGTGAGATACATTTTTTAAAATTAAAACGAAATTGACATCTCGTTAGATATTCTTGAAAATATTCAAAAAAATTGGAAACCATCAAAAAAAAGTTTTTTCCTCTTTTAAAAAAACTTGACAAAAAATAAAAAATACATGGACTTAACTTGTATTGGGAGAGCAAATCCCTCATTGTATTCAGGTACACTCCTGACGGAATGGGTGAGGACGCAATCATAAGGATTAGAGCCAAAAATTCATAGACTTGTGCCTTAAGTACATGTGCATCACTTTTCAATGCATGGTTGCAACTGTAAATAGTTGCCTCCAACCAAGCATGTAAAAGATGGCCGACTAGTTGAGTATGGGGGGGGGTGCCGACTCGACTAGGCCTAGTCGGCCATTAGTCAGGCCGACTAGTCGGGCCAACTAATCGGCCAACTTTACATTATGGTTTTATATTTTTTAGTTTTTTTTGTTTTTCTAAACGCAAACTTATTCTAATATTGTTCATGTTATATTTAAAGTCAATTATTTCTTTTGTTTCATTATGAGTGTAAAGAACATGTACAAATCTATGTTAATATATAAGCAAAATTATTCTAATATGCAATAATGTTATATTTAAAGTCAATTACTTCTTTTGTTTAATTATGAAAGTATAGAAAATGTACAAATCTATGTATAAAAATTATTTATATATTTAAAATAAGTAAAAAATTCAAAATCCACTATTGGCTGACTAAATCCGATTAGTTGTTCGACTATCAATTAATTCTTAGTCAGTGACCCCGTCGAATGAGTACCGACTACCGCTTTCTGCAACCTTGCCTCTGACCATATAAAGTCGTTTTGGTGTGCTCCGTCTCACAGTTCCCTTTGGGTCTGATATAACTCGACAGCTTGAGCAGATGGTACCACTGTTTGGGGGATTGCGAGGACATACGTTGGGCAACAGGGCGACACCCTTTGTGATTTTGCTAATACAATTGATTGATCACCAAAAATAAAATAGAAAAAGATAAAAGATCGGACTCTTACGGTCTCCACCGTGTGAAGTTGGTGAATCTGGGGCTTGCATTGCGTTTGTATACTAAGGCCTTAAATGTCGGATTTCGGTTTCCTTTCGGTGACTGATCGGAACGAAATTTCGATCATTTCGGTCGGTTTTTGAACTAGGACCCTTAAATTTCGGCCGATACAGGCCATTTCAGCTGAATTTCAGTCACCCACCGAAACCGAAATTCGATCGAAATTCGGCCGAATTTTGGCAAAATTTGATCCCATGTTGTATGCGAGATGTGCATTATTCCGCATCTTATACGCCTTCACACTCGTATTCTTGACTTGATTATTGTATTCTCTGACATACTTTTTTTGACATCGAGGATGATGACTAGATGGATTTTGCGCTCAGACTTCGTGAGCTTTCGACCTTCCACCGTCTATCGTATGTCTTCACAGACTCGGGATTACCCTCTTCTTGGGTCGGTCCTACTTAGTCACGAGGAGAGTCAGACCGAGATTCCCTCGCCTCCCAACCCCTCTGTCGAGGCAGACCCACGCCTCGATTTTTCGTCTATTTCTCCTGCACGTTTTTTTATAGAGTTCTTATAAGACTTTTTTCTTCCCAGATGATTCGATGATCATGGCTAGAGGGAAAGCGCCAGTTGAGGTCAGAGCTGTTGAGGAGAGACCACATGATGATGAGAGACGTACAAATGAGAGGCCTGATCCAGTTTTGGACATTACATAGGGGATTCTAGACACATTACAACAAATGAGTTTACAGATCAGAGAGCAGTGTAGAGTCCAGGATGAGCTTAGAGTTGATATCACTACGTTGAGAGCAGGAGCCGTGAATCCCCACCACCACCTGTTGTGGTTCTCGCGACATTGAGAGATGAGTATGACCCATGAGCGAGGATACTTCACCATTGGATTCGGTTAGCACCGAATCAAGGGTCGTACGAGCTTAGACCGTCCTTCATTTCACTTCTTCTCAAGTTCTATGGGAGTACTTCAGAGAAGTCGTTTACCTTTCTACAGTAGTTCGAGATGATATGTGGTACGACTAACTATCTAGGAGTTACACAGGAGGTTGTACGCCTCAAGACCTTTCCCTTCTCCTCAGGAAATAAGACTCTTTACTGGTTGAGTCACTCAGAGAGGGAGATTTCTACATGGGACGATCTGAAGTCCACATTCTTGCATAAATACTTTCCTCTAGGATGGGCTAATATGATAAGGAGTCAGATCTCCAATTTTACACAGCTTCCACATGAGTCATTCCACGAGGCATGAGATATATTCAAAGATTTGACTGAGAGATGCCCTCATCATGATATACCATTGAAGGTGCTTGTACAGAACTATTTAGGAGGACTCCAGTCGAAAGTACATGGCCTAGTGAGCGCCGCATGTGGCGACAACTATCCAAATAAGGATGCAGAGTCAGTTGGTCCATCTTTGAGGGGATCGCAGAGAATTCACGTGTAGTTGACTCAACTCGGACATTCCAGAAGGGCCCACAACCACACCACCAAGAGCATCAGAAGGTGGCACATGTTTTTGAGTGCGATTCACGATCTGACATGTGATTCATTAGTGAGAAGTTTACACTGATTTATGTGATTCAAAAGTAAGTCCAAGATTTATAGCCGCTGCAAGGGTTGGAGAAACTCTCATCACTTCCTCAACAGTTGAGCTGCAACTTCAGTACTAGCAGTCCTATCCTTCTTCTACTTCCCAGCGTGTACAAAGATCTTTACCTGCTCCTCTCACTTGTCAGATTCAATATGTTTAGACTGAGCCGGTACAGTCTTCTAAGCCTCCACAGATTGATTGGTATGAGGATTCATCCAATTCTAATACGAGTCAGATCACTAGCCCTGGATATGATGATGTTGATTCTCATTGTACTCTTGATATGAACAGGATTTGGTATGCTCCTGTTTAGCACCATCGCACTTTACTTCTCAGAGCATACACCAATAACAACATAGTCATCCACAGCATGAACGTCCACATTTCCAGCACCGTTAGCACTCCACACAGCAACAGTCTCATCAGCACACCTATCAGAGACCACATTCACACTAGTATCATGCTACATATTCACGGATATATCATCACCAGCAGCAACAACAGTCTTTTTTTACTCCACAGAGGTCTCCTTAGCCTTTTACACCACAACAACACACTCTTAGGCATGAGATAGTAGATAGCCAGGGACATCACACTGAGGCTGAGATATCTTCACAGTCCCTAGCACTGAACCAGATCATGGATATGTTGAGCACGCTCCAGACAGTGCATAGGACTGAGATGGAGCGGGTTAACCATAATCTGGATGAGTTAGCTACACCCAAGATCAAGGTTGCAGAAAGTGGTAGTCGTTACTCGGTCGGCAGGGTCACTGACTAAGGATTAATCGGCAGTCGGGCGACTAATCGGATTTAGTCGGTCATTAGTTGGTTTTGAATTTTTTATTATTCTAAATATATAAATCAATTTTTTACATTTATTTATACATTTTCTAAACTATCGTAATGAAATAAAAGAAGTAATCGTCTTTAAATATAACATTAAACATATAAAATAAATTTGCTTTTGAAAAAATCGAAAAACTAAAAAAAATAAAAAAATCTCTATGTAAAAGTAGACCGAGTAGTCGGCCGACTAACCGACCCGATTAGTTGGGTTGACCGACTAATGGTCGACTAGGCCTAGTCGAGTTGGCTGCCCCCCGACTCGACTAGTCGGGCTGACTAATCATCCTAGTCGGCCGATTTTTACAACAATATCCAAGACCACTCTCCCAGCTCAGCCTCAGATGAATCCGAACAACAAGAGGTGACTCACAGATCAACTAGATGCTACCGAAGGCAATGTCACTTTTCCTGATTTTTTATCTAACTCCATTCATCTCATGAGCGGTAGACATCTAATACCACCTAATTTATAGGAAGAGATGGCACATGATGAGGAGCGAGAGCCGATTCATGATGACTGTACACATTCTGATGCTGAGGAGGAGGATCACCATGATGAGGACCAACATGATGTCCATTATGATGACATTCAGGGGAGCGACGTAGACACTGTTGATATGGACATTGGCAAGTCAGACGATGATACCATGCCACGTTATACAAACACCCCTGATCATTCTACTTCTTTCCCTGTATTCAAGAGTTTTATACATACTTTTGAGACTCCCAATGTACATGATGATTCCACTTTTGATGTGAATAAAAAGAATTTTGTCATTTCTGAGATTTTCTCTTTTCCCAATGCTTTGTGTGGAAAAAAAAAGAAAAATTCCAATAAGACTGTTGTCACTCCTGAAACAGAAAGACTATTGAAAGATCACATTTTTCTGAAGATTCCGCTTCACGATGCCTTGGATCATTTTCCTATGCTCAAGAATCAGTTGAGGAACAAATCCACAACACGTAGGAAAAGGAAATCACGAGTTGAGAAGCATGTATTGACCAAGGCTACTTCATGTGCTATTTAGAATAAGGTACCCGAGAAGAAGAGAGATTCATGAGCTTACTATGTTACATGCCAGATTGCAGATGTCACATTACATGGTGTTCCTCGATTAATTTTCCATCTTCTTTGTTTGATAAGCTCAAGGTAGGTCATCTTTACAAATTACGAGTGTTACTTCAGTTTGCAGATCGATCTATGAAGAGATCTAAAGGGGTGTTAAGGAACGTTATCGTGATCATTCAGGGCCTGCCATTTCCAGTGGACTTTACTGTCCTAGATATGGCATGCCCTATGCAGTTATACCTTGCTCCAATCATTCTCAGAAGGCCTTTCTTGCAAACAGCGAGAGCACTCTTTGATTATGATGTTGGGAGAGTATCATTTGCACAGACATTGGACATATACACATTGAGATGACGAGAGGATGTAGCAGTCCCAGATCAGTATTGTCATTTACTTCAGAGGACACCAATCTTGTAGATGATTGCCATCACATAGATGAGACACAATCTCTTGATTTTGAGAGCGTTTATTTTGATACCCAGGATATCCTACACGAGGATGGGGTAGATCACATGGTTCCTAGTTCTTTAGAATGATTGTTCACATATATACACATTCATATCAGAACCAGATGAGCAATCAGTTGCCGTAGACATCTCAATACCACAGATTGAGAGTACACATATTCCAGAACGAGAGTCCGTTGATTGCATTTTCACTTATAGAGGCAGCTCTACTTGTTCAACCATGGATCAGTACACACTTGAGCAACAGACGATTCAGTATGACCCAGGTTGAGGTGATTTGCTCTGTACAGGACTTATGTCTACTCTTTCGTTTTATTTTTTCATGTATAGAGACCTGTGAGCCTTTCAGTTTTTGGAGTACACCACCACTTGTATATTCTTCGTGGTCCACAATTGTCCCATTTTTTGCTCATCTTTATATACTTAGGATATCTAATCCTAAGTATGGGGGGACCGATTGCCCGTTGATTTTGTTTCGATTTTGTTCTTTTTTATTTTGCTTTTGTTTTCCTTTCTTTTACACCAATCACTGATCCCTAATTTTTAGCCACACTCTTTTCTATACTTAGGATGCCTGATCCTAAGTATAGGGGGACCGAGTGATTTCGTTATTCTTTTTTTTCCGTTCCTTCGTTTGTATATTCTTACTCTCAGTCACCTCATTTTTCTCTTCCACTATACTTACGATGGCTTGATCGTAAGTGTAGGGGGGTCGACTGCCTTCTATTCTTTATATTCTTTTTCACCCACTTTTACTTAGAAACGAGTTATATCCTCCTTTTTCTCTTTTGATGCTATGATGACATAGCACAAGCTAAGTATAGGGGGTGCGTATATATTCTACATATACTTTTGTCCATAATCCGTACTTTTATGTATTTTCTATATCTATAAAATCAATAAAAGTGGGTAAGGGCTAATTTAAAATCCATTTATTTATTTACGTATTATTTATAAAATCCTTCTAAATAAATAAAATATTGTATAATTCTTATTTAAATTTTTTAATTTCAAATTTGTATTTAAGATATGTATTTAATATGTATAATACATATTTAAAATCCTATTTATTAAAATATGTGTAAAAATATTTTAATCTTTGTAAATTCTTTGATATAAAACTTGTAAAATACATTAGTTATTCTATTCAAATAAAATATTGATAATTTATCTTATAAAATTCTTGTACATGTGCGTGTGTATAAGAATTGAAAAATCCATAAAAAATACAAAGTACTAAAATTCATAAAAATTACAAAATCTTTAAAATCATAAAATGAGTAAAATTCATAAAAATGTACTTCACAAAAACATGGTTGCATTTACATTAGTATTTTCAGAATAAATTTGATTTCTCGAACTAAAGATTCAGAATAGTCTAATGAATGGAGCTTGATCATGCCATTTAAATAAATAACAGAATAAAAAGAAAGAATAAAAAGAAGGCAGACTGTAAATATGTATATATGTGCAGTATGACTAAATAAATATAAATATAGCTGAAGGATATATTTATATAACCTAACACCCGAGACCAAGTCAACATGATTGATCGACAAACAAATAAGTAGGGGAGATAAGGAAGAAAACAACAAAAAGAATCAATTATGCATTCTACACATTATTCGTTATTTATCCAAGAATTACCAAAACTTCAATGATTTTTTATTAATTCATTTGTACACATTTTTAATCAATCTCTTCTCCTATTTATTTCTAAAAATGTATATAAAAAATATAAAAATCTTTAAAAATCCCAACTTGTATATATGCCAAGAAAAGCCTCTTCTACTTCCTTTGTATTCGTCTATAGCTTTTACGATTCAAGTAACTTTCACAACTAGCTAGATCTCCCAAAGTGGCATCTCTATTTCCTTCCTTAATGAAAAGCTTATGGAAATACTGCTTCTATCTAGTCTCTATATCCTTCTGAGTAACATGCATGCGACCTTCCTTATCCTTAATGCATCTCACTTAAGAAAGGTCTTTGGTCTTTTTTTCTCTTGCTTTGGCCAACTTGAATATATCCTTCTGGCCCTCCTTAGAATCGATATTTTTGTACAAAACTTCATAACCTTTTGAGTTGGCTTCTCTTACAGCCTTTTTTGCTTCCTTCTACACTATTTTGTAGTTTGTGACAGTTTCCTCCATTATATCATTAGACATACCTTTAAATCATGCTCTTTTAAATTTGAGCTTCTCTCGCACCACTCCACTCCACCACCAAGCCTCCTTTTGGCATGGAGCTCCTCTCTTTGACTTGCCTAACATCTCTTTGACTACCCTTCAGATACAAAATGACACTCCTCCCACATCTTGTTTGCACTTTCATTACAATCCCAAGACAAGTCTTCTAAAACATTCTCCCTGAAGCTTGATTGCTTCAATTGAAGATTCCACCATCTAGTTCTAGTGATCTTGGAAACCCTCCTTTTCTTTATCATCTCTTTTATTTGCACATCCATGACTAACAAGCGATGTTGGATTTTCAAACTCTTTATTGAGATTACTTTGCAGTCTTTGCAACACAATCGATCTCTTCTCCTCAACGCAAAGTAATCTATTTGTGTTTCTATTTGGGCCACTCTTATAAGTAATTAAATGTTCCTCGCTCTTCTTGAAGAGAGTAGTTGATATGAAAAGATCATAAGCCATTACAAAATCCAGAATGACTTTTCCCTCTTCATTTCTATCCCTGAAGTCATGGCCTCCATGAACACTAACATACCCTGAAGCATCCTTTCCCACATGTCCATTACGATCTCCACCTAGGCTAATCATTTTTCTTTGTGGGATTCCTTGCATAATCTTATCCAAATCCTCCGAAAAAGTTTGTTTAATCATTTAATCTAAACCAATTTACGATGCAAAAATTGTGAGATGATATTCATAATTTCTTCTTCGAGCACCAATTTTAACAAAATAATCCGATCCCTGAATCTTTGCACATCAACCACACAATCCTTCAAATCCTTATGAACAACTACTCCAACACGACAACACTATTTCTGCCATTATCTTTACTTGAATACCAAAGTTTAAGACACGTCTTCTCGATCTCTATTGCTTTCTCTCCAAACCATTTTGTCTCTTGGAGACATAGTATATGAATCTTCCTTCTTTCCATTGTATCTACAATCTCTATCGGTTTTTCAGTCAAAGTGCCAATATTTCAAGTACCTATCCGGAACTTCCTTTTCAACTTATTTTGGACTAACTTCTTTATTCGCATGCACCCATCATGTGAGAACCCTTGCAGCATTTGGAGTGCATCCGAGTGGCGATGCAACGAAACTAGCTTATTTACTCGCATGTGTTCCTCATGAACCCTTGCAAATTTTATAATATATCTGGGCAATGATGTAATAGTCATTGCCAACTTCTCATTACATTCGAAAAATACAACGCGTTGCTAGTAGAGAACACCCCAATGAAATCTAAATGTTTGCTTAAATCCATGTTGAAAAGATCCGAATTGTTTTGAGACAAATTCTTAAATATTGTTCTTAAATAGAACACTATTTAGGAATTTATCTCTATTGCACTGGTTGTTGGCTACCTAACGTGAAACTCTCCTCAATTTATCTGGACTTGGGACCGGCCATGACTGACTTGATTTTGCAATTTTATTATTTAATAAAAAAACAGAAGAAATTTCAGTCTCTGTGTGCCCTTCTTAATAGCCGGGTGACACTAATTTGTGATCTACTTAGTGCCTATGGAGAAGGAAGAGATCTTTGCTTACACTTTATTGAAAGACAATATTTCATTCGTTTCTGTGCTCTTTATAGTTGTGTGACCTTACCCAATTGTGTTTACAATTGATGGTTTTGTTTTTTAATCAGGGCAAGAGGAGCAGAATGTGGAGTTTCAAATGAAAACCCATGGTGCTAAGAGAGACGAGGGCCCTGTTATCCTTGTCGTGAACGCTTGTGCTAGCCGTGACATTCATGAGAATGTTGTTGGTGTATGTTTTGTGGCACAGGACATAACCAGCCACAAGCAGGCCATGGACAAGTTCACCAGGATTGAAGGCGACTACAGGGCAATTATACAGAATCCAAGCCCGCTGATTCCACCCATCTTCGGTGCTGATGAATTTGGATGGTGTTCAGAGTGGAATCCAGCAATGACCAAGCTGACTGGGTGGCAGAGGGAGGATGTCATGGACAAGATGCTCTTGGGAGAGGTCTTCGGTACCCACATGGCCTGTTGTCGACTCAAGAACCAGGAATCTCTTGTGAACCTCAGTGTTGTGGTCAACAATGCAATGACTGGACAGATGGCTGAGCAGGTCCCATTTGGATTTTTCTCGAGAAAGGGAAAGCATGTTGAGTGCCTCTTATCTGTTTCCAAGAAGGTTGATGGGGACGGGATTGTAACCGGTGTCTTCTGCTTCCTACACATAGCTAGCCCAGAGCTGCAACAGGTGTTGCATGTGCAACGTCTATCTGAGCAGACTGCTGCTAAGAAGCTGAAGGCACTATCGTTCGTAAGGCATGAGATCAGGAGTCCGTTGTCTGGTATCATGTATACAAGGCAAATGCTGGATGCAACCGATCTGGACGGTGAACAAAGGCGACTCCTGGATATCGGTACTAAGTGCCATCATTTGCTGAACAAAGTCCTGGATGATTTGGATATCGAAAACATCATGGATAGGTAATCCACTACTAAAATTCACCACGTGATTCGATTATTTTAATGCACTTCCTCTTTGCTCTTGCATTTTCATTTTTTATAGTTCCTTATTTGTTCTTGAGTGATGTTTCTAATGTTTAGGACCTCTAATGAAATCCTGGCATTGTAGTTTTGCGCTTTGTTCTCGTTATCTTTCCTAAAATGGGTGTTGTTTTACAGGATGTCAGGATCCCTCTCCACCTTTTCATTCCACCTATAATTTTAGGCCTCCTTGTTTATATAGAAGGAAATGACCACTTTGTTTTCCATCGGAATGCTCAGTAGTTAATAATCATTGCTCATTCTCAAAGTTAAACTTCTAACTCCTACCTTAAATCAACAGCTGCTTGGAGTTGGAAATGGCAGAATTCAATATCCCAGATGTTCTTCTTACTGCCATAAGCCAAGTCATGATACCAAGTCGTGGCAAGGGCATTAGAATTGTTCAAAATTTGGATGATGATGTTATGGCTGAAGAGCTTTATGGTGACAGCCTAAGGCTGCAACAGATTATTGGAGACTTTCTGTTGGTTTCTGTGAAGTTTGCTCCATGTGGAAGTGTGATTGAAGTTAGCGCCACTTTGTCTAAGGATCGCCTTGGTGCAAGCCTTCAGGTTGCCAATTTGGAACTCAGGTACTATCTTTCCTTACATATGCTTAACTCTAAGTTATCTCATTAAATGTAACAGTTATTCTTACCTGGTCATCTCTTCGAATATTGCATGCTTTCTTGCGTGCTTAGGTCGTTGTGCTGTTATCGAGAAAAACCAATCATGACAACTTGTTGGGTTCGGGTATGTTGGACTATGTTTGGAGTGTTAACCTCCAAAGAACAGATGAGACAATAGTTAAACGTAGAACACTTGCAAAAGTTGCTTCTCTACCTTTTTCATACAAGTAATTGCAAGTTTTTTTTTGGGAGGAGTAATTGTAGGAATTCCAAAGATATTTTTAAAGCTTGAACCTAAATGTCGATTTGACTAATGTTTCACCAGCCCAGGGAAATGAAATATGGACATGTCATGTATTTCGCCCAAGTCGACCAAAAATGGGAGAAATGCACATGAAATTTGTTTTTTTGGAATTAAGATTTCATATATGTTCTGATCAATAAATGAGATACAAATACACATTTATTAGCTAAAATAGAGGTCTAAATACAAGTTTTCTAGTAATTCGGTCATCATACTCAATGTACATGCTGATATGCGATATTGAGTAAGGCATGTAGCAATAATTTAAGCATGTAGAGCGCATACATAAGTCGAACTAACAAATAATACACTCACAAACTCAAAATGCGTTATATATCAATACAATTGTAAGAATATTAACACATAAATAGGTTAAAGAGAAACCCGTCATTCGTAAAAAGTAAGACTATAATTAAGCGTAATTAATATCAACATAATCTAAAATTAAACACATATATTGAACACATGAACACTATATACTATATTAACTACATATGTCATCAACTTGTTGAGAACCTCGAGACTCTTTAAATCGTAACCTTTTGCTCAATTAGAGACATTGTGGAACTTATTGTGCAATCTCGAATTTAAACGGACAAAGCCTGCTATCTAGGCGAGGGTCTCTCTGCCCGGTCGAAAAGCCTTAGTTTGGAGGGGGGCATCTCCCTGTGGGGGCTTAGGGCAACACCCTTGAACCAAAATTTAGTTTAAGGGCTCCAATGATATGGGCCAAATCAACCCAATTTCCCTTAAAAATTATATGAAATTGGAGATATATTGTCGATAGAATTTCACCAACTTGGTGAAATCAAAATATTGCTTTCGCCAACTTGGTGAAATCGAAATATTGCTGATATTTCGGTGAATTTTGACATAATTTTGAGCCATGTTTTAAATTGTAGAGATTAAAGAAAACAACCAAACCAGAAAACATGATGTTTATGAGGAAATCCCTTTTTAATGGAAGGGAAAAAACACGGGAGAGGATATCCTAGCACACACATGAGGCTAAGGTTGGTTTCTCTTTCTTCTTGAAACATAAATGGGGATAAGTTATATAATCCCACAAGTTTAGATGGATCCTCACCATGATCCTTTCTGTTAACCTTGTATAACAAAAATTAACTCAACACTCTCTCTCAAGGTAGGCATAGAGGTTGTACATGCCTAACTTGCCACATTTTTATTGAAACTAGTCATGGGAAGCCCTTTGGTAAAGACATTGGTAAGAATTTATTCTTCACTTTTTGTTTATGTTTTTTTCAAAAAGAATAAATAATTTTTGTGTGTGGTTGCACAAGTTTATTTGAGTCAATCCCTTCTCTACTGAAGTAAGTAATGATTTTAACTCGTTTTGTTCTATATGCAATATATGATTATTTGAGGATTTATTATAACATTGTCGTACTTGAATCTTGTTGAGAGATATTTTCATATGCTAGATATTTTGTAACTTTCATGGTTATCATGTCCTTTGCTTATTTCAAGGTACCATCTCTTTACCCGTAATCCTAGCATCTTTCTATATAAAAATTGCTAGGGTACCCTTTCAATTCATAGAAAATAATTCTATGTAAGAGCCACATCAAAACCCAAAAGGCCTTGCCATAATCTTTATCCCCCTTCTCTCCCTCATTTCAACACCCCCAACCCAAGCGCCGTTGAAATAAATAATGCAGGAATAGAATCGATAACCAAGAACATAAAAATATGAAGTGAAATGCTCCGATTTACGTGGAACCCTAGTACGTAAGGAGCAGGATGAAACCACGGGAGAAGGCCTCTAGGTCTGAAAATTCTATTGTGAATCTCTCTATGAATACAATGGGTGTGAGGTTTATATATAGCCCTACAGACAAACCAAAGTCCCACTTATAGATGATATGGGACTAAAAAAGTAGAGCATAGTAACTGGAAATTGGAGAGATCCAATTACTCATCTAGTACATACTCTAACACTCCCTCTCAACTGGAAAGTAGAGCATAGTATGCCGTATAGTCAGTATAGAGGGAACAGCATAGTACGCACCGCCTTGCGCGGTATGCATACTATGTTGTTCCCTCTATGCATAGAGGGAACAACATAGTACGCATAGAGGGAACAGCATAGTATGCATAATTAGCATAGTATGTTGTTCCCTCTATGCACCGCCTTGCGCGGCATCGCCGCCCCTTCGCCGTTAGCCTGTGCGGAAGAAGTCCCTCTATGCGTAGAAGAAGTCCAACGCATAGAGTAGTCGTACTAGGAGACCTGTGCGGAAGTAGTCGATACTCGATGAAGATGGCTGATATGCAGTAGTAGTGTGACGTGTTGGTCTTGTGGATGAACAGTAGAAGTCCGAAACTATCCCATGTAGAGATTCTAGAGAAGTCCATTTGAAGTAGTTGATGTTGATGTTGAACACTAGAAGTAGAGTAGTCGTCTCTCATGCACATATCTTTAGAGTTGGGACTCTCCTATACATGAACCATGACAATGGCCTCTCCCATATCTTGAAATAGAAGTTGGTTTTCTTGTATAGGGATCCTAGAGATGAGATCTCTTTTTGAGGAGCCACAAGTAGAAGATGATGGATGCGATAGAAGTCCGGGAGATACATCTCAATTTGAAGAATATGCCTTGCTCTCTCTCCTCCTTTCTCCCATAATTGTCAGAATATAGAAATAGATGACAAAGTTAGGACTTAGGAGAAACATAAAACATGCACTTTTTTCTTGGCTTTCTCTTTTTTCGTAATTCTCTCTCTTTTTAATCCATACTTTTTTTCTCTGATTTTGTCCCTTTTTTCTCGAATCATCTTCTCTCTCTTTTTTCTTGGCCCTCCTTTTTTTGAATACGGTCTAGTTGGGCCTAAACTTCTCATCTCTTTAGCTTAACCTTCTCACATCCTCTTCTCTTCTCTTTTTTAGTAACCCATGACCCATCTCTTTCTCCAATCTTTCTCTCCCTTTTTTTTATAAAACAAGAAGGGATATTAGGGCCCTAACCATGCTATCTCTCCCGATTAGGGTTCCCCAAAGGAACCCATCGCCCTCTTCTTGTGTCGTCACCTGGCGCCATCTGAGTAGTCGCTTGATGCTAGTAGTAGTCTCCTAGCCTTGAAGATGTTCTGGAGAGGGAGGTAGCCACCAGAAGTTCCTCTGAAAGGGGTCATGAGGGAGGGTTTTGGGGTCTAAACTCTTCTCGCGGTGAGGATTATCTGTGGTGGCTTCGCCTTCGTGCGTAGTGGCGCAGGTGTTCTGATTCGGTGGTGGTACCTGGAGTTTGGAGAAGAAGGCGACACCACCTAGAGAAGGAGGAATCACCACCTTGATTTGTTGCGTTGGGAGATAGGTGTGACCTAGAGCGGTGCCACCGTGGCTTCTCCCGGATGAAGGCGGTGTTAGATCTGATGATTGATCATAATCGAGGTTTGTCTTAGGGCATGGAGAGGTGTCGTTGCGTCTATCTATCGTGGAAGCAAGGTTTTATATCTCGATTTCGATTTCGATTTGAGATGTCAAAAAAACAAAATAATTTTGAAATTTTGACGAAATTTTGCCAATTTCGGCCTAGATTTTTGAAGGAAGGGTCCATATCGAGATTTTGATTTCAATTTTGGTAGGGTATCAAAATCAAAATTTCAATGAAATTTCGTCGAAATTTTGCGAAATTTGAAACTATGGGAAGAAGATGCAAGGGGGGCATCCTGGAAGGGATCGTTGCCTTGAAGACAATGGTACCACCATTAGGATTCTGTTGGGGAACCCTTGATTATTGGATGATCGTGCAGAAAGATCTAGGATTTGGTGAACAAAATCACCAATCTTGATGAACAATAATCCTTACATGAAAACTTTAAAAACAGAATCCAAAATCAACCTGCTTTGATATTTGCATAATCTTCCAAGAACTAACTGTAACTTCTGATCTTCATAATTTAAATGACATGAATAATAATCGGACTTGAAAAGTAATTGAATCTCCTAAAAAAATCGACTTGCTCTAATACCATGTTGAAATAAATAATGCGGAAACAAAATCGATAATCAAGAACATAAAAATATGAAGTGTAATGCCTAGATTTATGTAGAACCCTACTCCGTAAGGAGCAGGATGAAACCACTGGAGACGAAATCTCGGGTCAGATATTCTATTGTGAATCTCTTAATGAATATAGGGGGCACAAGGCTTCTTATATTGCCCCTACAGATAGACCTGAGTCATGCTTATAAATGATGTGGGACTAAAAGATGAGAGCATGGTAGTTGAGTCTTAAAGAGATCCAATTAGCCTTCTATTATATACTCTAACATCACACAACTTCCACCCATGGCCTTACTAGTGCCACCCCTAGCAACCCAATGTTGGGATAACAATCCATCAACCCTCAACACTGTCCAGTCACCCCTGCGGTCTTGCGGCCACTGCTAGGGTACAGTGAGCTGATAGAAGCATGGCTAACCAACTCTGTACATGGTATAATAGAGTTGATTGACTCAACTCTGACAAAGGATCATATGTATGAGAATCTCCTATCCTAGGTGTAGAAAACGTAATTTCTAAGCGTAATCAAAGAAAGAGGTATTAACAATGAAGGACACACTGACTTTACTTGGAACCCTACTCCCCAAGGAACAAGATGAAACCATGCGAGAATGCCACACAAGGTTAATATTCAATTCACTTTTCTCTCAATGAGTACAGAGGGTACGCAACTCTTCATATATCCCCACAAATATGACTAAGTTCCACTCCTATACGATGCGCGATTAACACGGGTGCATGTGGTAACTGGGTCCTGAAGAGGTCCCATTACCCATATACACAAATTCTCTAACATACCTCCTTAAGCTGGAGCATGTTATTGTTCAGCTTGCAAATAAAAAGAAGGCACTCACTGAATAAAAGACACTATAGATAACATTAGCTTAATGCATACTCTGTTGACTTCTTGTTGAGGATGTTGCTTCTCATGTCATGTTGGTGAGGAGAAATTGGAGGGTTGGAGTGTGAACGGCGATCAATAGAGAAATCTGTCAATGAAGGGCTTGTGTGCTCTGTATCTGTATTTGTCAAGTCATATCTTTTGGAATGAGTCTCCTCAATGGAGCACTCTAACGTGCAACATGTTGGATGTGTGGGCAACATATAGAAAACTGCTTCATCTCTCTGAAGGGCCAAACAGAGAGCGTCATGGGAATATCCATGTGTATATCTAAGAAGTAGGTTGATCTTATGGAAAGAAATAACCAAATTGTTTATTACGAGGGTCATAGGGCTCTTATATATATAGGAGAAATCCTAAAGGGTAAATTACATAATAGATACAAAATAAATAAGCAAATACAAGATAAGTCTCATCATTCCTCCTTAAGATGGAGCATAGATGCCAATCATACTCATTGCTCAGCTTGGAACAACACCTCTAGAAAGACCCCTTGGTTGGGGCTTTGGTAAACACATCTGAATTTTGTTCCCCTAAACTGATGTGATATGGCCTTAAATATTGATTTTGATTGCATTTTGACAAACTAGAGAAACCGAGATATCAGTGACATGTCATCAACATGTCGACGATATTTTGACGAAATTGGGCTCAAATTCGTGCGAAGGCAAAGCAAATTCAAAATATCTTATATCGATTTCGATTTCGCCAACTTAGAGAAATTAAAATATCGATGAATTTAGCCAACATTTCGAGATATGGACGTGGGAAATGGATATACAACTCTTATGTATCATATCTCATGTGTAATGGCAATCTACCTCAATGTGTTTGGTCTCCTCATAGAAGGAGATATTGTTGGCAATGAAAAGAGCACAACCTGATTGTCGCAAAGCAACTGCATAGGAAGAGGTGTGTCAACAGCTTACTCTGTCAGAGTGGATCTGACCCACATCATCTCACTACTCTCTTGCGTCACTGCTGACTACACTAAATTTGGCAACCACATTCTACTTCTTGCTATTTCGTGAAACCAAAGAAGTCTATTAAAATTGCAAAATCAGAGTAGACTTCATGTCTTTAGGGCATCCTGCATAGTCAAAATCAGCATAGGTCGTGATGGCAAGAGAGTTCCTTCTGTTAAAAAACAATCATGTATCTAGAGAAGACTTCAGATACCTTAGGCTCATGTGAATAACATCCATTTGAACCTATCGTGGTTGCTCTATAAACCGGTAGCCGTTGCTCACTACAAAGGATATCTGGTCTGGTAGTATTCACGTAGAGGAGCTTATCGACAAGCTCCGTGTACCTCCTCTTGTCCATCTCATTTTTATCATCATCACAGAGCTTCATGCTGGGTCCATGGGAGAAGTGACAAGTCTGCAGTCTGCCATTTCTGTTTCTAGGAGAAGATCAATAACGTACTTCCTTTGTGATATCACCAGACCTCGTTGGTTCCTAGCAAAGTCAAGCCCAAGTAAGTATCATAGATCGTCAAGGTCCGTGGTTATAAACTATTGTCCAAAAAATGCCTTAGTTTACTGATACTTTGTACACATTTCCTGAAACAACAGTGTCATCAACATTAACTATAATAACAACAATACCTCTTTGTATCATGTGTACAAAGAGAGTGATCTGCAGTCGATCTCGTGAAGCCCTGCTGTTGTATTAAGTCTGAGAGCTTCTGGAACCATTCTCTAGGACCTTCCTTAAGGCCATAAATCGCCCTATGAGGTCGCATATCTTCTAACACTCCTCCCATCGGCAAAACCAGGTGGTTGATGGATATAGACTTTCTGTAGGTTACCATACAAGAAAGCATTCTTGACATCAAGTTGTGAAACAAACCAGTCTCGGACCACTGCAACGAAAAGGAGGATTCTGAGTGTAGAAAGATGAGCCATGGGGGAAAGGTATCTTGATAGTCCTTTCCATATGTTTGGGTGAACCCACGTACTACAAGCCTAGATTTGTAGCGACTAACACTATCATCTGCTCTCTCCTTTACTTAACTGTTTGCATCCAACCATAGAGGCCATGTCTGAGGTTGTAACCAAAATCCAAGTGCCACGTGACTAGCGTGCATCCATCTCCTCTATAGCAAGATGCCAATGACTTTCTCGCATAGTCTCCTGATATGTTTGTGGGATCTCTATGGCTGGCAGTCCCACCACAAATCTTCTAAATCATCTAGGAAGTACTTAAATAAAACATGTGTTGCAATAGGATACATAGCACATGTACCCTATGCTTTCGAAGAGCAATGGATGGTCAAGATCCACTGGATAATTTGTATCCTATAAAGAAGCCTCCTTAGGTGCTACCTGCTCAACCTGTAAAGTCTTTTGTCGTGTAGAAAAATCACCAATGCCAGTAGAAATCAAGTGCTTGGAATCAACCTAGGACATGGTAGATGATGGGGAATGCACAAGAGTAGTGGTCTACGAATATAGTATATAGGCAAAGTCTGAGCCATAGGAGTAGGTGGTGGAGGATCTAATGACATCTTTTTGAGATGGTGCCTGTTGCAGGGTAGGCGTCCAAATGAGAAGATTCTCGCATTGTGCATTGTTCAGAACCAGCCAAGTGCCCAAGCAAATAAGTGGAAGGAACGAATTATAGGAATGAGACAAGTCTTTTTTTTCCATTGAATAAATGGTTAAAAATAGATTTCAAATTTCCAACAACTAGATTTTCATAATATTTTGTATAGTTCTGAAAATGTCGTGAAATACGCTTTTCTATCGCTTTGCATCTGGCCTAATGAACTCTGTCGTGACGGTGCTAGAAATCGTCTACCTACAAGGCTAATATATGACCCCAAACAAGGGTCAAAGTCGGTCGGTGAGACGATGGGGTATAAACTTCATCGTCGAGAGGGAAACAACCCGGATCACCAGCTAAGGTCCCCTAAATGACCGCTCATTGATAAATGATAAGGGTGCACAAGGATCGGATAAAATACGCAATCTGATCTAATACAATGTTATTAGATTGGATTGGTTTTATCATATTAGTAGATTGGATTGGCTTGGAATTTTTCAAATCTGTTAAAGTATGGATTGGATTGGATGATTATCAAAATCCGATCTGATCCAATCCGCTGATCTATTAACACATACACATAATATTTATTCGCACCCATTCTCAAGTTCCCATAAATCCATAACCAATACCATTCATCTCATTTTTTCTTATCAATGGTAGATACAAATTCTCTTGCTACCACATTCTCTTCTCCTTTGAAAGTCAAGTGGTAAATTTCTAAATAATAAAAAATGATTGTAACATGTAAATTTGTAAACCATATTAGACTATCCCCCTCTCAATTCTCGCTCTCACTTCTCTTTTTACCCCCAATATTTCTCTCCCGGTTGCTTCTCCCTCTCAGTCCATTTCGACACTGCCTTCCTCCTGTATAATGTTGTCCCTCTCTAGCACAACGCCACCGTACTTTCCTCGCAATGCTGTCACCCATCCCTCGCAATGTCGTTGCTCGTTTTACACAATGTTATCCCCCTCCCACACGAAACCATCTGTCCTAACTATGCTGCCAGTCATCTGATCACCGTTAAAGGAAAAAAGAATTAGGATAATTGTTTGATACATCCGTTTGATGTTCTTAGACTTTTTGCTTCTTACTTTCACATGTTCTACCTTGCAACCTTATCCCAAGGATGAAATTGGATCAACTGTTTCTCTAAGAATTAATGTTCAAATGTACTACTTTCATCTAAGAATTAAAGGATATTACTTAACTTCCTTCTCTTTTTAAATACATATACAAATTTGATTCATATTTTCCAAAAAAATGCATATTTTGACAATAGGTTTAATCTGTCATACAAATTCCATTTCAAGATCATTTTAAATTAGATGTATTCTACCCAATTTGTGGGCTATATTTAAGTTGGTTTTTCTTTGATACTCAATATAGAATGATTATTTCATGAAACTCATTTGTTAATAATATATTATAGGTCTTTGAATGGTATTATTGGGAGTGGTTTGATTTTGGTAGAGCTTAATAGTCTAAATTAGCATGTACTTGATCAATATCCGACCACAATGATCACAGTTTTTATTTATCTAACTTATTTTGGATCCTTCTTTGGTAACTTGTATTGTTATTATTTGAATCATTTGTTGGAAATCATTTGCACAAAAATATACTAATGTGGTGTAGGTAAAAAGAAACTCAAATTCTAGCTTCAATATAATCGTTTACTTTGATTGTGTGATCTTCAACTTTTTATTATGTATTAATGGAGTTATTCAACTTCAATTTTGTGTGGTCTTTAGAATATTCTTTTCTTTACATCTAATCCATATTATCGGTTTGAGCTATAATTCATATATTGAGGACTAATGTGCTATAAAATACAAACATAAGAGAGTAAACGATTGAGGGATAATACATAAGTATAAAAGATCCGAAGAATCCGATCCAATCCGTAATCAAGTGGATTGGATTGGATTTGGATATTTGATGGATTGAATTGGAAAAAAAGTTAAAATTTGTTATAGTTGGATTGGACACGGATTGAGCTAAAATCCAATTCATGTGCACCCCTAATAAAGTAGGTCGGGTGCAAAACGACAGCATCAAAGTTAGTGACTGGACTCTCGATCCCATGTCTTCTTCCCGCAAGAGGCTGAGTTGGCATTATAAGAGTAGGAACCACAAGAGGAGAAGGTGGTGGAGTAGGAACCACAGGAGGAGAAGGTGGTCGAGTAGGAACCATAGGTGGAGTTGGTGGTGGAAGCGACAAAGGAGGTGGTGGAATATAAACCTCCCTCGGACTTAGACGAGGTCATCCTATCAGCTGTAGGAGAGAAGTGCATGACAGTCTCAAAGTGACGTCAGCACTAGCATAGTACTTCTGTCTGATAGGATCAAAGCACGCGTACTCTTTCTGGTCTAGGGCCCAAAAAGACACACTTGACAGCAAGGGTTTAAATATTAGTTTTGGATATCGTATCGATATCCTGTCGATACGATATTTCGTCGAAATTTCAACAAAATTTCGATGATATTTCACGCACATCGACCACTATTTGTGAAGGAATGACCGGAAACTGTCCTCATATCACCATTTCGCTTGAGATTTTGGTTCCTTATCGAAATCGGAATTCGTGAAATCTGAAACCATGCTTGACGGCTCTGGAGGAGAGCTTGTCATGACCAGAAGACAAGTAATGAACAAAGCTATAGAGATAAAGACACGGTGTGTTAGAGAGAAAATATCCTTATTGAGAAAAACAACAACAACAACAAAGCCTTTTCCCACAATTAAGTAGGGCCGGCTACATGGATTCTTCGCCTCTATTGAGATCTATCTTGGGTCAATCCCGGGCTTATATCCACAAAACAAAGATCCCTTCGTATGGTCTCTTTCCAACACTTCTTGGGCCGTCCCCGCCCTCTCTTAGCCGGCTCAACATTCCAACACTCGCATCTCCTAATTGATGCAACAACTGATCTTCTTTGCAAATGATCAAACCATCTTAAGCGGTTTTCTCGCATCTTATCCTCGATCGGAGCAACACCAACTTTCTTTCTGATTGCAACAATTGATCTTCTTTGCAAATGATCAAACCATCTTAAGCAGTTTTCTCGCATCTTATCCTCGATCGGAGCAACACCAACTTTCTTTCTGATTGCATCATTCCGAATCCGATCTTTACGTGTGTATCCACAAATCCACCTTAGCATTTGCATTTATGCTACAGCCATTCTCTGCGCATGTCTATGGTTTACAGGCCAACATTCAGATCCATGGAGCATAGCAGGTCTCACGGCTGCTTTGTAAAACTTTCCCTTAATTTTTAAAGGAATTTTCTTATCACAGAGAACTGCAGAGGCTCCTCTCCACTTTAGCCAACCTGCATTTTTTCTATTAATAACATCTCCATCAATTTCCCCATTATGTTGCAAAATAGATCCCTGATATCTAAAAGAATCTCACTTCCGAATGTTATCATCACCAATCTTCACCTCAATTCCTTCACCATTGCTTCCATCAAAGATGCACTCCATATATTCTGTCTTAGCCTTACTTATACGAAATCCTTTACTCTCTAACTCATGTCTCCAGACCTCAAGCTTCTCATTTACTCCATCTCTAGTCTCGTCAATCAACACAATATCATCAGCAAATAACATACACCAAGGTAACTCATCCTGAATGTGACTTGTCAACTCATCCATAATCAAAGTAAAAAGAAATGGACTCAAAGCTGAACCTTGATGTAAACCAATGTTGATGTCAAAATAGCCAGTCTTCCCAGACGGGGTCCTTACACAAGATAAAGGCCTATCATACATGTCCTTTATGAGGTTAATGTATAGGACAGACACTTGTCTCTTCTCCAAAACTCTCTACATTATCTCTCGTGGGACAGAATCATAAGCCTTCTCCAAATCAATAAAGATCATATGGAGGTTCTTCCTTTTAGCTCTATAAATCTCCATTGTTCTCCTCAGCAAATGATGGCTTCAATAGTTGAGCGACCTGGCATGAATCCGAATTGGTTTTCTTTTACGTTGGAAACTTGCCTCAACCTTCTCTCGATCACACGCTCCCAAATTTTTGTAGTGTGACTCATCAGCTTGATACCTCTATAATTTGAACAATTTTGAATGTCTCCTTTATTCTTATAAAGAGGCACCACGATACTCCTCCTCCAATCTTCAGGCATTTTCCTGCTTCAGCGAATAACATTGAATAGATTCGTAAGCCAATTCAAACCGCGCTCACCTAAAACTTTCCATACTTCTACAGGGATGTCATCCGGTCCTACACCTTTCCCAGGTCTCTTAACTTTCAAAGCCTCCTTTACTTCCTTTCTTTGTATCCGTCTATCGCTTGCACGATTCAAGTAACTTTCACTACTAGCTAGATCACCCAAAGTGATCTCTCTATTTCCTTCCCTAATGAAAAGTTTATGAAAGTACTGCTCCCATCTAGTCTATATATCCTTCTGAGTAACAAGAACGTGGTCTTCCTCGTCCTTAATGCATCTCACTTGAGAAAGGTCTTTGGTCTTTCTTTCTCTTGCTTTGGCCAACCTGAATATATCCTTCTGGCCCTCCTTAGAGTCGAGATTTTTATACAAAACTTTGTAAGCTTTCGACTTAGACTCACTTACAGTCTTCTTTGCTTCCTTCTTTGCTATTTTGTAGTTTGTGACAGTTTCCTCTGTTCTATCCTTAGACATAGCTTTAAAGCATGCTCTTTTAATTTTTAGCTTCTCTTGCACCCCTTCACTCCACCACCAAGCCTCGTTTTGACCTGGGGCTCCTCTCTTTGACTCGCCTAGCATCTCTTTGGCTACCTTTCGAATACAAGATGATATTGCCTCCTACATCTCGTTTGCACTTCCACTACAATCCCAAGATAAATCTTCTAAAACCTTCTCCCTAAAGCTCGATTGCTTCAGTGGAAGATTCCACCATCTAGTTCTAGTGATCTTAAGAACCCTCCTTTTCTTTCCAGCCCTTTTATTTGTACATCCAAGACTAACAAGCGATGTTGCGTTGTCAAACTCTCTCCTGGGATTACTTTGCAGTCTTTACAACACAACCGATCTCTTCTCCTCAACGCAAAGTAATCTATCTGTGTTCTCGTTGGCCCACTATTATAAGTAATTAAATGCTCCTCCCTCTTCTTGAAGAGAGTCTTTGCTATGAAAATATCATATGCCGTTACAAAATCCAGGATGACTTTTCCCTCTTCATTTCTATCTCCAAAATCATATCCTCCATGAACACTAGCATACCATGAAGCATCTTTTCCCACATGTCCATTAAGATCTCCACCTATGCAAATCATCTCTCTTTGTGGGATTCTTTGTAAAATCTTATCTAGATCCTCCCAAAAAGCTTGTTTAGTCCTTTCATCTAAACCAATTTGCGGTGCATAAACTGAGATTATATTCAGAATTTCTTCTTCAAGCACCAATTTTAGCAAAATAATCCGATCCCCGAATTTTTGCACTTCAACCACACAATCCTTCAAATCCTTATGAACAACCACTCCAACACAGTTTCTACCCTTATCTTTAGCAAAATAATTTCTTATCGAGAAAAACAATCGAAAAAAAATCTTTTCTTCTTTCACATGGGACAACATATGGTTGACCAAGTAGCAAACAATAAGGACATCATCACCCCAGAAAGAGTGGGGAGCACGGAGCGGGGAGCACGATTTTGGATAAGAAGAGTCCAGGTAACATTAAGATGACGACGGTGTTTGCACTCAACAACATCATTTTACTGAGAATTGTAAGCACACAAGGTTTGATGTAGGATGCCAAGGGATGTAGAGAACTAAGAGAGTTGGATGGTACAAAACTCCAACGCATTGTCAGAGCGGGTGTATTTAACTATTCTAGAAAAAATGTTATTTTATTTCATTAATTTAGTTAGTCAGATTTATTTTTCATATGAAAATCCCAAGAAAATCTTGAATAATCATTGACAGATACAAGATAGGACATGCGCCCTTGGTGGTCAGGGACACGACTGGGATCAATATCAAAATGAACTTACTCAAATAAAGAGTTGCTACTATGACTCTGACGACTGGGAGAATGGCATCGGTGATGTTTCCCGAGCTGGAAAGCATTGTACTGAAAGTAGTAGACTGGGATGGGATCTGCTGGAGGACTCTACACATCTTCTGCAGAGGAAGATGACCGAACTGAAGGTGTCACATGTACATGGAGATTGACCTAGTAGGAATGGAAGAAGCACCAACATAAGAAGATTAGACAAGTCTGTAGAGATCCCCTTGTTCACTGCCACATCCAATCACCCTGACCATGAGTATATCCTGAAATGCAAGAGACGATGGGTCAAACATGGCACGACAATAAAATCCTTGGGAATCTGATTGATAAATAACAACTTCATAGAAAAGCCATGTGCATGTAGTGCATTATGCAGACGCATCGATAATGTCAAATAAAATTTCCTCTGTCCTGTAATAGGGGAATGCCTCTCATCTGCAAATGACAACAGATCTGTTTGGATCTACTTATCTGTACGATGTGAACTGTGATCTGACCTCGCGAAGATGATGAGATGCACCGAATCCATAATCCATTTTGAAATGTCTGCCATGTGACAACTGGTAAGGGTATAAGCTATACCTGAGGTACTAGTTGAAGCAGACGTTGTGATATCGGAAGGGTTCAAAGGAACACTAGTAGAGCCAGTAGGAGTCATAATCTACCTCAAATGGGAGACAAGATCATCGAACTTCTGATCAGCAAAAGTATCGGTAGGCTCAACTGCTCGGCAAGTCGGGCCGACGTGGAGTAACCATGCTTTTGGTAGCATGTATCCTTAGAGTTGTCAGAGTAGTGACAATGGTGCATGGTTGATGCATGCATTCAGCTTCTCTACCACAGACACTGCATCCTTTAAACTGGGTAGGACCTCCTCTGCTGCAAGATGCAAGAGGAAAATTCCGTAATAATGTTGTTGAAAAACATAATTCAGCGTATATGGTCTCAAAGAATATAATTCCCTGACTAGTGTGTCAATATCGTATATTTCAAATACATTTTACATATCACATATTGAAATTGTGACACCTTTATAATAAAAAAGTAAAGTTTGCATGTTTCTATAATAACACGTTCATAGAATGCAACATCAAAATTATAAACTTTTGATGTTGTATTTTGTGAATGCGATATAGGTTATTTTTTTAAGAGTAAATTACAAAAAAGTTCCTGAACTATACACCCGGTTTCAATGTCATACCTGAACTTTAAGGGTCTGTATGGTTATTGGGATGGGTTGGGTTGGGGTAACCTCCTGTGAATAGTAGGTGTTTGGATGACTATGGGGGTTGGAGAGGGTTGGAATAAGGAATGTGATGTGATGTCACATTGATTTGTGATGGAATTCCAATCCATGAATGCATAAGGGTAAATTGGGTTACCCGTGGTACCCCGGTAACCAAACATACCCTAAAGGATAACAATGTGGTACCTGAACTTTAAGATTGCTCTCAATGTGGTCCCTCACTATTGAGATTCAAGGACCACATTGAGACAAATCTTAAAATTCGGGTGTCAAATTGTTACCTTTTAAAGTTCAGGTATAATATTGAAATCAAGGGTATATTTCACGGACTTTTTTTTTGTAATTTACTCTTTTTTTACAACTTAGAAATTGAATGGATGTCGCATTTTATATATGCGACATGTAAAACACATTTCATAAATGTGATACATGTACACTAGTTAGGGAATTATATTGTTTGGAACTATATCCATGGAATTATGTTTTTCAATAACACTATTAAGGAATTTGCCTCCGAGATGCAACCATCGCAAAGGAGGTTTGAGTGGGTGACCGTAATCATATCGAGTCTGTTGTAGGCCTCCTTTATGGGAGGTATAGATGTGCATGCGAGTAGCTGATTGCGCGTGACATCGTACTCAAGGTCAAGTGCCATCAGAAATACTCTAACCATTATGTCGTTCCTATACGCCATATGCTGCTCTGGACAAGTGCCGCCAGAAAATGCCATACTAAAGCTGTTGGATTGGTCGTATTCCTCACCCGAAAATAAGTGGCGGCAAGCTTGTAAAATCAGCCAACTAGGCCGATTAGTCAGCACGATTAGTCAAGTCGGGGGGTAGCCGATCGACTAGGCCTAGTCGGTTGATCTGACTAATTCGGATGACTAGTCGGCCTAGTCGTCCGACTAATCATTCGATTTCTAAATGTCATTTTTTATTCCTTCATTCTCATTTTGTATCATTATTAGTAACTTAACATTCATTGTTGGTTAGTAGTTAATAACTTAGTATATCACGTTGTTGCATATTTTTTATGTTATTCCTTTGTAATTCATGTTTGTCAAAAATAATGAGGGATTGAAATTACTTGTTTTATTTAAGAGGTCTAGGAGTCCTTATATAGGGCAAACCCTAGATATCTCTGTTAGAAAATCGGAAGCGGGAGCGAAACATGGAATAAAGATAAATAACGAAAAGAACAAGCGGGATTTATCTTTATTCCATGTTTCGCTTCCGCTTCCGATTTTCTAACATGGTATCAGAGCGGGTCGATTCTAGGAGATTTTCATTATGTTCTGTATTTTGTCGGAGATTTCGATTTACTGTAATTTGTTTGAGATTCCTCGAGAGTTCTTGAATTTCTATCGGTGGAATCAATTCTAGGGTTCCTACTGGAACCCTAATTTTCAAGACGATGCCCAATCCGGATCCAGAAATTGTTCAAAGCCGTAGCTGGTCTCTTGGCGCACAATCTGAATCCAGGACGAGATCTGTTTATGTTTATAGTCGATGTAGGCAAAATCCCCAGCGGCGCATCCTCTTGTTCTTCAGTTGGCGCAGGGGTACGATACTCACACAAGTCTCCAGCCCCTTCCCGTGCCTCGTAACCAGGAGCCCTAGGCGCGGCGGAAGCGTGGCAGGCCCTCCCTCGCAGGCAGGCGCTACCGTCGACCTCCAGCGCACCGTGCGCGTGAAGAACCCCCAGGCGCGCACAGTCCTCGTGATTCCATGCCGCCGCGCGCTGCCTTCATCTCCCAGGAAGAGAACCCATGTGGCGGTACGACAGCGTGCCCTAGGCGTCTTCATATCCCAGCGGCAGCGGCCAAGTCCTCAGGTCACAGGCAGTCCTCCGATCTTCGCCAAATCTGGCGACGCGCACCGCGCCTTCCAACACTCCCCCTTTCCTTCTTTATTCTTATCCATGTTTTCGCTTCCGCTTCCGATTTTCTAACATGGACCTCGAACTGATGGTCGATTTTCGAGGAGTTTTTTTTCTTTATGTTTTGTTCGAGAACCATCATCAGTTCGAGGTCCATGTTAGAAAATCGGAAGCGGAAGCGAAAACATGGATAAGAATAAAGAACAAGAACAACGGGATTTTACGTGGAACCCTACTCCGTGAGGAGCGGGATGAAACCACGGGAGAAGCCCTCAAAGGGGCATGCTATGCATTGCTTTTTCTCATCTGTTACAAGAGGCCTGGGGCTCCTTATATAGCCTCCACAGGGCCTCCAAGTCCCACCAGTGGACGATGTGGGACTAAACCACTGGATGGGGTGAATGGATACTGGAGGTATCCATTTACCCATCTACAACTCAATAGGCGCACTACTAAATACTCCAATAATCTCAAAACTGGAAAAATACATAAAAGGGTCACAATGAATAAATAAGAATTGTAAGAATATATTACTAACACTCCCCCTCAAGTTGGATAACATATATTAGTCATGCCCAACTTGGAAAGTATCCACGAGATGCGCTTCTTGGGTAAGGTCTTCGTGATACATCTGCAAGCTGAAGATCTGTGGTGATGCGAGTAGTAATCTTTCCAATCCAAACGACGCCACGGACAAAAAGGCAGTCAATCTTTATATGCATGGTTCACTCATGGAACATAGGATTCGTGGAAATGTATGTAGCAGATTTGTTGTCGTAGTATAGTGAATATGAATGGTAACAACAATGCCCAATTCTTGTAGAAATGTCAATAGCCACGTGATATCACAAGTAGCCTAAGTCATCGCCCTGTACTCTACTTCTGTACCGTCTCTGGATACAACTGTGTGTTTCTTGCTTCTCCAAGTAACAAGATTTCCTCCAACCATCATAGCATATCCTGTGGTGGAGCGACGATGAACTTGCATAATCAACATCATCATATGCAATAACAATGGTGTAGTTGTTTGCACCATAAAAGAGACCACGCCCTGGCGATTCCTTCAAGTATAGTAGAATCTGGAGGACATCCTACTAGTGATTGTAACAAGGTTGCTCCATGTGTTGTCTAGTTCTACTAATTGCATAAGAAATATCCGATCTGGTGACAGTGAGGTAAAGAAGTTTGCCAACTAGGCTCCTATATCAAGTAACATCTTCGAAGACAGGATCAGAGGATGTGGAGTGTTTCTTTTGATCTGCAGGAATTTCAGAGGGTTTGCATCCAAGTAATCCAGCTTTAGTAAGGATGTCCAGGAAATATTTCATCTATGAGAGATGAAGTCCCTCTATAGTATGTAGTACTTCTATGCCCAAGAAATAACTTAGTGTACCAATGTCCTTGGTGACGAATACCTTCTGGAGAAATGCCTTGATCTCTAGTACCATTTTATCATCATATGTGACAACCATATCATCCCTATAGACAACAAGTATAACAGTACCAATTGTTCATCTTCTTACAAACACATAATAGCTAGAGGTTGTTCTCTGAAAGTCAAGAATACTGATTTCTGCAGTAAATCTATCGAACCACACCCTTGGGCTCTGCTTCAGACCATATATTGCCTTGTGAAGTCGATATACACACTCTCCCTCAACTTTGTAACCCGAAGGCTGCATCATGTACACCTCCTCATCGAGATCTCCATATAGGAATGCATTTTTCACATCTAGCTGAACTAGACCTTATTACCTGTCACTGAAAGGATAGTCCTTATAGAGTCTATTCGTGCAACCGACGAGAATGTCTCAAATTAATCCACCCATATATCTATGTAAAGCCTTTGGCCACAAGACGAGCTTTCAATCTGTTAATGGACTCATCTGACGACTGCTTGGTCGTGAGTATCCATCTGCATGCGACATGTCTTGTCCCCTTGGGACATTACATTAGATGCCATGTCCCCTTGGAAGTAAGAGCATCCAGCTCTTCATTCATGTCTCGTCGCCATACTAAATCCTGTAAAGCACTATGGTGGTCTCTCAGAATAGAAATAGTCATGAGAGCATCTGCATATCTTCTGTCAGTGGATTATAAACTAGCATTAGAAGTGAAATGAGACATGGGATGAAAAGTACATTGCCTCTTAGCTATGCGTAGAGCAATGGGAAGTTCCTGAGGACCACTGGGACAACTGTGGAGGGGACACTTGAAGAAGGCATATCATCCTGCAAAAAAGAAACGGGTAAAGGAACATTTGGTGGCGGAGACATTTGCTTGTGTTTATGGGAGATCCTAAGGAATATTTGTAACAGATTGAGTGAAGAAGTTAGTCTGCTAAAAAAAGTTACATCTCTAGAGATATAATAGCGATCTAGTACGATCATAACACATGTAACCTTTTTGAGTATGAGAATAACCAAGGAAAATATATTTGATTGCACGAGGAGAAAGCTTGTCTGCAGTGCAAAAATTATGAAAAAGGAAACGTCCAAAGATTCTCAGGGGTAGAGGAAAAGGTGACTCAATTGGATATAGCAAGGGGAACGGGGTGCAGCCATTTAAGTTGTAGGTGGAACTTTGTTGATAAGATGGACGACGACAGAGCAACATCACCCTAATAGATTTGAGGAACTTTCATCTGGGTGAGGAGGGAGCGGGTAATATTTGGTAGATGTCTGAGTTTCCTTTCTGCTACCCTGTTCTGCCGAGAAGTGTAAGGACATGAGGTTTGATTAATGGTGCCTCATGATGCAAAGAAGTTCGTTAGATCATGTTGGGTAAATTCCAAGGCATTATCAGAGCAAAAAACTTGAACACTTGAAGAGAAAATATTTTTGACATATGGAAGAAATTCTTAACAATATTATTAATCTCTGAACGTTCTTTTAACAGATAGATCCAAGATGACCGACTATAATCATCAACAAAAATGATAAAATACTTATGTCCACTCAGAGTACGGACCGAACAGGGTCCCCAAATATCACAATGGACTAACGAAAAAGGGACTTTGCGATGTGGTTCGGTATGAGCAGGGAAATACGCTCAATGATGTTTTTCGAACTGATAGACCTCGCACTCAAAAGGCTTGAATGTAGAGAGTTCGAGGAACATTAAAGAGATGGCTTTTGCAGATGGATGACCGAGCTGAAGGTGATCTTCAGAGATATATGCAAAGCCAGCAAAATAATAGAGGTCGTTCTTTTCATGTCCCCCACCAAAAATATGTCTCGTCCGGATGTCATGAAAATAACAACAAATCCCATCGAAAATAACTCCACAATTAAGCTCAGTGCATAGCTTTTGTACAGATAAAAGAATTAGCATAAAAGCAGGAGCGCAGTGAACTCCGGTTAGTCGGAGTTTAGAGGAAAACTCCACAGTGTCCACAACAGTGATAGGGGAATGTGCCCCATTGGCAACCCGAATAGTCTTCACAGAGGAAGACAACTGTGGTGAGGTGAGAAGGCTACCTTATCCCATCAGATGAGTCGAAGCGTCATAATCAATAATCTATGCTGGGCTGGATGCAAAAGCAAAGTTGGCAATGGTACATGAGGTAGTAACCAAACTAGTAGTAGGAGCAGTAGTATTATTGTCACTGGCTGAAGGGTTCTGCAGAACTTGTCGCATACGAGCATATTCAGATGCCGTAAATGGTGTCTGACTATCACCAGAAGGCTGATCATGTGAGGGCTCAACAGTATCATATGTGCCCTCGTATGAAGCTGTCTCATATGCACTGTTGGTATCAGGAGGCATGTTAAACTTTTTCCAGCAATGCTCAGACGAATGATTCCAGCATCCACGAGGTGTGCAAGCGGGATAGCGACCAATAGTAGGATCGCGTCCATGCCCACGACCATAATCATGTCCACGTCCAAACTCGCGACCATGACTACAACCAAAGTCACGGCCGCGTCCTCCCTGGTAGTTGGGTCGTCCACTAGCAAGATGGTCTGTAGTCTTTACACATGGAGGAGGAGAATCAAGTTCCTGTAGACAACCAAAGATGATCTCAAGGATGGGCAGTGCATCAGTAGCCAGGAATTGGTCCTTCACAACTTGTATCACATATGTAATCCTGACAGAAAGCTATACAGTTGTCATTCTTACTCTTCTCCTATCTGCTTATCACACCAAGCTGGTTGAAAAATGAGGAGCTCCTCGAATAGACTTGTGAGAAACATGTAGTACTCAACCAGGGTAGTATCTCCTTGATTAGTAGACCAAATCTGTGCGTTTATGTCTGAGAGCCTGGACTTGGTCATCGTTTGGGAGCATGTATGCTCAAGGCTCTCCCACATTGCCTTTGTCGTTTCCTTGTAGAGAAGATTCGATGTTATATTCGTATCGACGATGTTGTTCATCCAAGTAATGACCTGGCAATTGTCCACATACCATGTATCATAGTCCTAGCCTGTCTCCTTCGGAGGATCCTTTGTAAGAACGCAGTTCTTGCGCTGACCACCAATGAACACCTTAAATGATCGAGACTAGAGTACATAGTTTTCGAAGCCCTTCAGTTTGATATTAATGCCATGTACCATCACAGAAGAAGTCAGGTATACGAGCTTGGGATCTGTAGATTCCATGGTGGTCACGATGGTAAAGAAAAAGTGACCTAGTGGTAGTTCTTTGTCTTAATCAAGCATCAAGGTGACCTAATAGCACATCAACAAGGGAATCAATTGTTGTAGGGGATCCGCAGGAGGATTACGCAGTTGCTAAGGGACACTTGGAGAGTCCTAAGTCTGCTGGCGGCACAAGAGAAGGACCACTGCAGGAGCCCTCAAGGGCTGGAGCGATGGTACTTGCTGCACCGTGGAGAAGCCTAGCAGAGGTGATGCGGCTTTGGAAGGGTCCTAACAGAAATGAATCAGGCAGAGCCTTAGCAGCGGTGGCGGAGCCCTAGAGCTACGGTGGCTGCGGCGAAGCCTTGATGCTTCGCTGGAGAGGGCTCGTGAACCCTTGAAGCCTCGCTGGCAAGGCCCAAGTCGAGCAGGAGGAGACCTATCGGGCTTTGGCTGCACCACAGAGGGGCCTACAAGGGTTGTTGACGGTGCTAGCCGCAAGACCCCCCCGGATGGGTATAGTGGCGAGGGAGGGGACCCCTGATGGGTCTACCCTTGCTGTTGATAGCCTTAGAAGACACCAACAACAAGGAAGGGGGCCGTTGATGGCCTTGCAGCCGCGAGAAGGTGCACCGCGGCCTTCCTTGCATGCGAGTTGGGATTAGGGCTGGAGGTGATGGTGGGAATTAGGTCAGAACCCCGTCTAGCACCACTGCTCTGATACTGTGTGGAAAATAATGAGAGAATGAAATTACTTGTTTTATTCATGAGGTCTAGGGGTCCTTATATAGGACTAAACCCTAGAGAGCTCACAAGAGTCACAACTGGAAAAACACACACGTGCCCCTAAATGGTTTACAATGAATAAATAAGAACCGTAATAATACATTACTAACAATGTTTATATTGCGTATTTAGTTAATGTTATCATGTTGTATATTTGGTCTATGTTGTAAATAGAAATGCATATCGAAATAAAAAAATCGAGACAGGAGCGTTGCTGGTAGGGTATACCTTGCTAATATGGTATTGTGGCCGAAGGAGGACATCAAACTATTCGTCAATTAGGTTCACCAGAACATATGGTTAGGTTACAAGGCATATTAATATTTTATGCTATTCAGTTTTGTATTATTGTTAATGTTAATGCTATGGGTTACTATAAACATATACATATGGTCGATTTGTTTGTATATGTTATTTACACACTGCTAATGCTATTGGTTAGTATATTATTGCTATTTATTTTTATGATGTTAATTTTGAGTGGGTGTATTCTTGTTATATTTTTATAAACATATTATAGTAAGAAAATGTACAAATCTATGTCAATATATAAGAATATATGTATAAAAATTGCTTTATATTATTTAAAATAATTTAAAAAGTCAAAACCAATTAAATACCAATTAAATCACGTTCGAATACCGATTAATCCGTTGTGACCCGGCCGATTAATGACTATTGATTTATGCAATTGGGTAGTGGAGAGGATGTCAACATTGCCTTGGCAGTGGAATGATGCATGACATCATTGGTTATCTCTGTGGTGAGAAGATCAGATATTCAAACACATGCATACGCGTCATCTTGCTTCCAAAAAGTTTAACTTCAGTCTTGTTGGCCATCTCAGGACGTGTCAGAATGTGCTCCTTATTGTTGTGTCACAAAAGGCTCATGAATTGCATAGAATATTACTTATAATTGGTTCCATCCATCCTGACAATGGGTGACAAGCAATCGAAGGCTCTGAGGACGATTAATCAGCCTTGTTTTCTGGCAATGACATCCTTTTGTAAGGAATAAGTTATGAGTTCATAATAATCTGGGTATGGACCCCCATATCCCACTCTTTCATTTTCTGTGGTATTAGACCACCCCTATCTCCATTCATCTCTAACATCTGTGAAACCTGTCACACCTTTCTCTTCACCCTTCAAATCCCATCTGCATTACACTGGCATGCCCAATCTTGTCTCAATCATTATTTGTAAGGCGTCAATTCTCCATTTTGAAACCAATGAGAAGTATTTGAAATCATCGAGAATGATGGGTAAGAAGACGATGTACAAGAGCGATCGAGTTGGGATTGCATTTCATTTGAAAGCCATTCTTTGAGAGCAAGTTGAATTGATGGGCTAATGGTTGATCTGTAGTAGGAATCGATCTAAACATGCAAGTCTTGGCCTTCAAAAGAGGCTGGGATTATCCGTGCAGTATTAATCCTAATAATAAGAAACACCCTTATAACCACATTGCATGTGACCAGTGTCCTTGTGCATTTCAAAAGTAGCTTGGGCATGTCTGCCAGCCTGCTCTAAAGGAATGTGTCATTGTCCCAAGCTGGAATCAACCATGTTGAGATTCTCCAGGCAATTTACATAACAAACACCCATGGGGGCAATGGTTGCCACATCATGAGCCTCGATGTACGAGAATTGTCCTCTCAGGCTAGGAGATAACCACTTCGAGGTATTCGGACTTCACATGGCTTATACCTATGACCAAGGATGTTGGGCGTGATTACCAAGTACACTATAAGTTGGATCGCTAGTTGGAAATTTTGAGTGAGACCTAAGACGACCAGAGAAGCCTTGAGAAAAATATCTGAAGCTTTATATGGCAGCCAGGGTCACCTGACTTTGGAATCGATTTGGAGATCTTGGAGATTGACTTTCTCACCAAGAAAATCATCCTTCTTCCCCAAAATATGGCGTAAAGAACTAAGTGTTTGCGATTTTATCAAAACAGCTTGGATGTCGATCTTGATAGATGAAACTAAACCTACAATGTTTGTGTCAGCTAGTGCTTGAATAGTATTGTGTCCAAGAGTGTAGGGTAGGCAAAATGCTCATGCATGCAAAACAATATCAACCTCGTCTCTTTTCCTTTGTAAAACTGTGGCATCCCAATCATAGAAAGGCATGTAGTGACCACCGAAATGTGACGTGTAGAAGGATGGCAGTCTGTTGTATGACAAATGACCAGTGTGATGAATCCAACCTTCGTCTTTGATCAACAACTTCATATGTAAACTCAGATGCATCCGCCTTCCTATACAAAAGGGAGGACTCCCTCCATTCTAGAGGGGACACAACTAGAGATGGGTACTTTGACATTTGGAATTGTGTACCAGATGATGGGATGCCTACTTTGACATTTGGAATTGTGTACCAGATGATGGGATGGATGTGTCTTATTTGTTGAGAATGATAACATAGTTGGTGGGCATACTTTTTTACATTGTATCATATATATAACCCTGGTTGGGTTTTACTCTCCAACTTTGCCAATCTCATCAGAAGGCCTTCAAAGCTGGAGTTTTACACCCTGGTTGGTTTTTATCTCATCAATATTACGAAGAAGAAACAAGAAAACGGCGGTTTTGCAAATTTCCAATAGTATTCTGACTAAGCTAATTCCAATCGGTCACCCCAACAAGCAGATTATTCGGTCTGACTACTCTGCTAGGTGGGGTGACCGATTAGAATTATCATCTCAGGCCGAATAGCCAGCCGACTAATGAAAAATAATATTATTAATTATTTTTCCATATTTCTTTTTGTGTAAAGTAAAAATAGATGTATAAAATTTGATTGTAAGTTAATTGGTGCTTTTATCTTGTTAATCAATGACCGTATATGTAGAAATATATAATATTATATATTTAAACATATTTCTTATATTGAAAATAATTAAAAATATATAGATTAGTTGCCCGAAAATTGTTTGGTCTTTATTCAGTAACCCTTCCATCTGAATACAGAATACCGACTTTTAAAATACTGGAAAACACACATTGAACACAATGATTTATGTGGAATATCCTTCTTAGGGGAAGGGAAAACTATGACAGGCAGCTATCTAGCACACATATGACATAAATGGCAGGTTTTTTTTATATTCCACTTAGTCGGTAACGGAGGGGTGTGTATAATATTTATATGGAGGGTTAAATGGATCAACGCTCCAGATCCAATTGCCAAAATGCACATTTAACAAATGTGATTTAACTGAGCTACTTATTTCATTGAAGTCACTATTTTAACTTAATTTTTCTGCTAAAATCTTTTTTTTTTGCTATGGTCAATTATCTTTTGTTCATAGAAGAGGAAAACCCGATACATACGAAAAGAAGGAAAATTGTTGCAATGGGGATCATATTCACAATGTTTTTTTAAGGCGCATCGCTCATGCTCAGCAAGAAAAAGCCTCTGTTTTTTCTCTTACGCCATAGTTATTTCACTATTTTTCTTATTTGAAAAGATTTTCATAAGCTCGTGTTTCCAGTCAATTGCCTTTACCATCCGCTTACGTTTACTAAAAAAAACTTCCTTCAGGATAACACATACGGGCGGACGAGTACCCGAAGATCTACTCTCACAGATGTTTGGTAGCGAGGAAGAGGCATCTGAGGAAGGCATCAGCCTTCTGGTATGCAGGAAACTTCTAAGGCTCATGAATGGCGATGTTCGATACATCAGAGAAGCTGGCAAATCATCTTTCATCGTCAATGCAGAGCTTGCTTCAGCAAACAAGGTCAAGATGTCCCGCATGCTCGCTTAAAAACACTACCGCGATCCCTTGTTGTACATCTACTACTACAAGCTTTGAGCCTTCTACTTTCCCCCTTTTTGGGAAATAAACAGTACAACTAATATTAGGAATATGAAGGTTTTGTGCACAGAGAATCAATACTGATGTGAGTAGGGGATTAGATGATGTTTTTTATATCTCCTTGCAGAGCACATGACAAGCTGTAAGAAATATCATCCCCTCCCGCAGACATTAGTTATGCAACCTTGATCTGATGTCTGATATTATGTAAATATTGGCTTTGCACCTTTTTTTGCCCTTTATATATATTAGGGTTTTCTTCATGGTGAAGGATTTTTTATTGTCCAGAATATTTAGGATGAAGCGTTTGCAGTTTGATTCAGGGCTGCAGTCTCTATTGGTACTTGAATGTGCTAACATTTTTGGACGTCTGTCAATGCAGCAGCTCTGGGGACAGCACTTTCAGTTTCTCACCTCACCTGTGCGTATGAATGTTTTATTTAAACCATTCCATGGATACCTACTGCAGGTCTTACACCGGAGAAGATCCCTATATTGTCTTTATTTAGTTCACAGAAGAAAATCTGATAAAAAAATGCAGAGTGCAGTAGATATAGAGTGCATAATACCATTTGCCGATCTTAATGCACGGATTCTTTGCTTCCAACATATCTAATTTGGACCCCGTCTCCGTTTAGATTGGAAAAAAACGTCATATACTTATTAATAATTCCATTCCAACACTTTTTTGGTCTTCCATGATTCCTTTTTCAAGGTTCTTATTCTATCTTCTCATTGTTCACAGTAATAGTAGCAGTGACAATTGCATAGATTTGTACTTTTTACTAGGGTTTTAAAAACTAGACCTGCCGGTTGTACTCATAATTTCGTTACAATATTCTGATAAAGAGCTAGAGAAATAATTAAGACCTTGTTTTGGTATTTCGATTGAAATACCCAGAAATGGTATTTGACGTAGAAATAGTCTTCTTGCTTATTGCGACGATTCCCGATACAGAAGAAGCAGCTCGGGAATTAAATATGATACCGTATAGGCGGATTCAATTTTTAAAAAGGATTTGATTGAGTATCGACGAACAAAAGAAATTCATCCTAAATGCCAAATGAAAGTAGATCGATTTTTTCATTCCCGAAGAAATACATATCTTACCCAGATCCTCGCTCGTATGGTCCCAAACAATAGTCTTATTGGAGTCGATAAGCAAATCACTTTAAATATCAGAAGTCGAGTAAGCGGATTGGTGTGAGTGGAGAGAAAAAAAAGTCTTGAACTTCAAATTGATTCCGGGAATATCCATTTTCATGGGGAGACAAATAAGATATCCATGCACAGTGGCATTTAATACCTCCAGGAGCAAGAAAAAAAGATTCCAAGGAATCTCAAAAATGTAATCTCAACGGGTTACACCTACCAAAAAAGATTTTATTTTGGTTCGTCGTAGTCACATATAAAATAGCATATGGGATCAATTTAGTAACATTTTTTCTGAAGGATCGCTTGCGAGAAAGGGATAATGTCCAACTTAGAGTTGTCAATTATATCCTTTATGGAAATGACAAGCCAATTTGAGGAATTTCTCACACAAGTATTCAATTAGTTTGCACTTGCTTAGTATTGAATTTGGGTCTAGAGAGTAATGGTTGTATACAAGAGATTCATGCTTCCTTTGTTGAAATAAGGACACACGATCTGATTCGTGATTTCATCAAAATTAAGTTAGTTCAACCCCCTTTTTCATATATTGTCAAAAGGAAGGGTACATCAGGTTCGGAGTTTCTTTGTAATGATGAATTAGATTGTACCAATATCAATCTTTTTTATCCCAAGGCGAAGATTCAACCACTTCCAATATAAGGAAACTTCTGATATTTGGTACGTTGTTGAATCGAAATAAGGAATGTCAATCTTTGAGAATTTGTCATCATCCAGTTGTTCTCGAATCGTCTCATTCAATTGTTCAAAATATGACAATGTAACAAAAGAACCAATTAAAAAGATCTCACAATTCCAATTAGAAATTTCTTGGACCCTTTGACCCTAAAATCACGAATTTTTATTCATCTTATCATTTAAGAACTCATAATCAGATATTGGTAGAGAAATATTTACTACTTAACAATTTAAACAAACTTTCCAAGTACTTCAATATTGTTTAATGGACAAAAATAGGAAGATTGATAATCCCGACCCACATAACAACATCATTTTGAATCCATTGAATTTGAATTGGCACTTTTGACATCATGATTTTTTGAGGAGTTATCCCCAATTATTTTCTCTTGGACAGTTTATTTGTGAAAATGTATGTTTATTCAAATACAGACTACATATCAAATCTGATAAGTTCTAATTGTTTATGTGGATTATTTAGTAATAAGATCCGTTAAACCTTATTTGGTCACCCTAAGAACAACTGTTCATGATAATTATGGGGAAATCCTTGACGAAGGAGAGACATTAGTTACGTTTATATATGAAAATTGAGATTTGGTGACATAACGCAGGGTCTTCCAAAAGTGGAACAAGTCTTAGAAGTGCGTTCGATTCATTCATATCAACAAATCTCGAAAAGAGAGTTCAAGGTTGGAAAGAACGTATATCAAGAATTCTTGAAATTCCTTTGGGCTTCGTTTGGTAGCCGGTGTACACTGGTGTACACCGGCATACCCCTCATTCCAACCCTCCCAACTTGGGTTGGGATTAACTTGTATTGACCCTACAATTTCTTTGGTATAATATTTTCTAACTATGTTCAAAACAATTTATTAACATAATAAATATATTATAATCAATACAAAAGTTAATATAACACATAATCAATGTCACATCACATCACAATTATCACTCCAACCCTCCCAACCCTCCAAACAACTACTATTCACAAGGGATACCCCAACCCAACCCAACCCAGTCCAACCCAGCAACCAAACAGGCCCCATGTTTGGGTTGGGTTGGATTGGGGTACCCCTGTAAAAGTAAACTGAACCTCTGTGAATAGTAAACTGTGAGGAGGATTGAGAGGGTTGGAAGGAGGGGTACACCGGTGTACCCCAACCCAACCCAGTCCAACCCAGCAACCAAACAAGCCCTTGGGGTTCTTGATTAGTGCTGAGCTGACCATAGTCCAAAGTCGTATCTCTTTAGTTAATAAGATCCAAGAGGTTTCTCGATCCCAATGAATACGGATCAATAATAGATATATAGAGATTCTTGTACGTCAAATAACATCCAAAGTGTTGGTTTCAGAAGATGGAGTGTCTACTGTTTTTTCACCGGGAGAACTAATCGGGTTGTTGCGAGCGGAATAAGCAGGACATGCTCTGGATGAAACAATCTGGTATCGACAATCTTATTAGGAATAACTACAGCATCTTTGAATACTTAAAGTTTCATGTCCGAAGCTAGTTTTCAAGAAATTGCTCGAGTTTTAGCAAAAGCCTGTGATTTCATTTTTGATGCAGCAAGTAAAGGAAAATATTTTTTCATATTTGGTACCAAAAATCAAGCTGCCAATTTAGTAACATTAGCGGCAAGAAGGGCTCGGTTCATTATGTTAATCAAAAATGGCTCGGTGATATGATAACAAATTGATCCACTATAAAAACGAGACTTCATAAGTTCAGGGATTGAAGAGCGGAGCAAAAATAGGTAAATTAAATCGTCTCCCAAAAATATGCAGCAATGTTGAAGAGGCAATTATCTACTTTGCAAACATATTTAGGTGGGATCAAATATATGACAGAGTTACATGATATTATCATTACTTACAAGAAGAATATACAGCTCTTCGAGAATGTCTGATTTTGGGGATTCTGACGATCTGTTTAATCAATACAAATTCTGATCCCGATCTTGCGGATATTTCTATTCCGATGACACTATAGCCTCAATACGGTTGATTCTTAACAAATCAATATCTGTTTGTGAAGGTAGTTATAGATATATAAGAAATCGTTCATTATGATTAATAAGAAAGAAAAGTCAACTACTTTGAGAACCTCGTAGATTGATTGGATTTGTTATTATTCTAATATTTCAATGAAAAAATAAAAAGTACGGGGTATATTATGTCATTATTTTTTATCCTAAATATAACATGTCTTGTTAAAATAGTTGAGTTGAGGAATAAATGAGATGGTTGGATCAAAATAATTCCCTTTTTTAAGTTTGATTTATGTTGGAGGACAATATGAATGTAATACCATGTTCCATTAACAAACTCACAAGATTGGTTGGACTGGTTCAAGTAATTGATTCCAATCGTATGGTTCGACCGGTTCTATAAAAGTACAAAAGAAGAAGAAAAATCAAGTTCAACCGGTTGGTTGGACCGGCAAAACTAGATCAGATCGACCAGATTGAACTGGTTTGATGGGTTTGCCTTTGAATTTTTAAATTTAAGTTAGAAAAATGAAAATATTAGTGGATAAAGGGATGCAAACATGAACGAATACGGATACCGATATAGATGTTACCATGTCCTTATCTATTTTAAGTACAGATACGGACACATATACAAATATTCATGAAAATAAAAACTATATCACCATATCTTTAAAAAATGAATACAAATATAAAAATGATAAAGATCGCATACGAATAATATTAGAAATACTTTCAAAAGTATCTTAAATATACATGTATTGGATGGAATACATATGATATAAAGTAGTAAGTGTGCTTATATCATAATAATTATACCAAATATGGTGAAAGAAAATATAAAATTATGTTATATACTTAAAAATAAATCTAAAACTATATTTATATAAAAATGGATAGTGATATTCGTATCTGTATCCATTTTAAAATGAATAAGGATGCATACGTCAACATTTATATGAAACAGATATGATGTTGGATCTGATACAAATAAATCTGTGTCTGTTTGCATCACTAGGTGGATGCCCTCCCATGCCCGATGCTTAATATTATTTTTACAGTGTAAGCTTTGTATATTTCGAAAGTAAGATATATTTTATCTTCCACAATGCATAATTCAACATGATTTAGATTTTGTTGTGCATTTAAAATTTGAGATATATCATACCATATATCATTCTTTTTTACGGTGGACCTTTGTTATATCTGATTCTCTATATTTTCTTGTAATTGCGGGAGTATATGTATACAAAATGTTTACCTTTTATAACTTCAAGGATGAAAAGTTAAAATATGCACCCTACCAGCGAGAGTGACGCTTCTAATTCATCTCTAACACCCATTATCATACACATGATGTCTTGTTTAAAAGTCCCTATTGGAATCATCAAGAAGATCGATAAGATAAGACATAAATTTTTGTGGACCGGAAACTCAAGCTTGAAAGAAACCCCGAAGGTAGCGTGGTCTAAAGTCACATGTCCTGTCATAAATGATGGATGGAGTATACTCAATTTGAAATTATTTAACGATGCTCTTCTTTCCAAATCAGTGACAAATTTGGTTAACTTCAAAAATCTTTGGATCTCAGATATGCTAAGTGTTGCCTACTATCGGGAAGGACCGATTACTATTATCGATGGTTTGAAAGCTAACCATTTTATTGTTTGGAAAAGTCATTTGAGGAGCTCCAAACTCTTCATCCGGTTCTTCAAAAGAACCTTAGTAGGGGTAATAAATCTTCCATATGGAAAGACCCTCTGATCAACAAGAAACATCTAATACATATTTTTCAAATCTTCAAGTCGTTCATCAAAAACATTCGAACTTCAATTAGTGCGGGTTTGGCGAAATGGAGGGCAAGATTTAACTGGTTTAAAGCTCTGAAAAACAGGATCCCTATTGCTATGTGGGGTAGGGTGGTTGTCTTAAGAAATAACTTTGAGGAAATTTTCAGAGCGATAAATCCCTCCAGAAAAGATATGATGCGTTATCCTGGTTTTGAAACAATAAATAAAAAATCCATTAAAAAAACTTGTACTCACTTCCCGTTGATCGGGGATTACGGTCTACTATGCACGCTAACTTCTGGAAAGATTTTTTTTGACCCTCGGGTATCCTATTCATCTAGCTTCTAGGTCATAAAAAATTATAACACGGGATGAACTCCATAAGCTGAAAATCTCGTCAGCGAATAGATGCCATTTATGCCATAATCACCTTGAAAGCTATGTACACCTAATAAAAAATTGTATGGTTACACGTGACATCTTCGCTAAATGTGGATATGAACCAACTTTTGATGATTTTTGGACTTTCATAACTATTGGTAACTTCAACCCTCTAACTGGGGTCCAATGGAAACGATGGGCCACGGTGTCTACTTTGTGGTGGTTAATTTGGAGAGAACATTGTAAATTAGCTTTTGATAGTATCCCTTTTAACAGAAAAAAAAGGTTATTGATGAGGCTTCCATGGTTTGTGCTTTTAGAATAGGGGAGACCATGATCTAAAAGTCTATTGATGCACCCTTTTTTTGTTACAAATGTGTTAAATATAAACTTAGGACTTAGGACAACCCGTGCTTTATCTACTCAATTTACTGCCTATTCACTTTTAGTTGTGTTGCCCCTATACTTCTCTCCTCAACTCTGGCTCGGAGTTTCTTTTCTTCCTCCTTTCCTGGCGGTCATGGTGAGTGTTTCTACGGAGTTATCGTCAAAACTATGATCCAGGTCATATTTTGGATCAACGTCCGTTGTTGGCTGCTCTGGGAGAGAATGAAGACCTTCTGCTAAAACCATATCTTGCTGGTTATTTTTAGGTAATTTCGTTACTAATGTTGGGGGTAACATCTGGTTGGTTTAGTTGCTCTGATTAGGGGTGTTTAGGCTGCTACCATGCTTGTTTTAAATCTAAAGTGGTTGTAATTGTTTGCCCTGCGTCTGCGCGGGCCTGGCCATCCCTTTCTGATTCAATCAGTTTGACCAATAAAGTATATTTGGTTCGATTTTTTCCTGATCAAAAGGAATGATGATGTTATGATGACATCATTGCCAGTTCAACCGATTTGAACTAACGACTAGACTTAGATCAAATTGAAGACTGACACGTTTAACTTCGGATCCGATTTTTAAAACCTTACTTTTTACTGTCAAAGGGGTCATTTAGATGGCTACAATTATAGGTCGTTAGACGTCCTCCAACGACATTGATTTTAGCTCATTATGCTTGTATTTTGATGTTCTATACGTAACCATCAAGGAGATGCTTTTGACCACAAGTATGACCACATTAAACAATTCACAAGTGTTTACAGAAACCTGTCGATATATCAGATAACAAATGATGGAAAATTCCGTCATTCATTCAAGTATTAATATTCAGTCAATGATTCCTATCTAAGGCAGTTTATATCTGCCTCCATTAATTATCTCGTTTTGATCCACATCTGTTCATGCTCCTTTCTGTATCCTTTTGTCGTATTATTTGAAAAACAACATTTAACAAGATGTTAATGGGAAAAAAAGAGATATGTGCATAATATAGACTCGAACAATTTTTTATTTTCAGGTAAACAAATATGCATAGTTTTCATATGTTTGAGTAATATGTTTTTTTTGAAAAAAAATAAAGAAGTCTGAGCAAATAAAGGAAATGCAATTCAGCTATATCTCACTCATGAACCTTGATCTCGACAAGATTCCATGCTATCTTTGCAATCTGCTATTGCCCATAAAAAATTTCATAAAAGAACTCATATCTCATGATATCTCACTTGATCAAGGTGGTGTACCTTAAACAGAATCTTGGCATTTTTATATGCGACAGACAGTGACATAAACTTAATTGTAATGAAAGTATATTCTGATCGATGCTATATATACAGACAAGTTATTGATATTCATTGGTGAACATCGAGGGAGAGAGCAACATGAACGTAGCTAGGAGACATCTGTTTATATATAGAAGATTAGTAGTATAATATGCGTGCATTAGATTCATCACATGATCTTTATATGCAGATGAAGAGCGTGTTCAAGACCCACATTAGCTGTGCCAAGTGCAAGATCTCCATCTTCAAAGCAGTATCCAAGTTAGAAGGTCAGAAACACGACTGTACGCGCACGACCTCCCCTAATTATCTCTGTTCGTAGACGTACTGAAATCTGAATATTATGTAATTGCAGGAATCGACGAGGTTTCGGTGGATGCTGAGAAGGGGACACTGACGGTCGTCGGGGAAGTCGACCCCATATGCGTTGCGTCTGCGTTGAAGAAGGCCGGTCGGGTGGCGGTAATCGACACGGTAGGGCCTGCGAAGGCGCCGGATAAACCTGAGGAAGAGAAGAAAAAGCCCCCGAACTGCTGCGAGGGATGCAGGAGGGTGACCTACTATGAAGTTTATGATTATGATGGTGCAAGTTCATGTGCAATCTTCTGAAGGAATATGTATATATATGTACATATTGGATATATGGATAGCAGTCCAACGACGTCTCTCAGCTATGAAGATCTTTGTCGAACTCATCCATGTCTTAAATAAGTTCTTATGACATGCCACCTATTATATTTTTTATATTATTCCATGTTCAGAATTACATTAAGCATCATATAAATCTCCTGATGGGGAGGATCTGAATGTGTGGGGTGAGATGTCTTTTATATGGATCTGTTAATTTATCTGAGATGATGTCTGACTGTAAAATCTCGAAATTTTTTTGATTTACTCTCATAGACTACTGACATAAGAACTAATTTTCAACGAGTACCAGTGATCCAAATGGAAATAAATTATCCACTTCTAGCTTTATTTTTAAATCTTGGCTACCCATATTTTTTCAAATAGAATCGTCCGATGTGATGTAATGAACAGTGAACCCATTAAATTGCATTAATATGTCATATTTCTTAATTAATCTGCATACTTAACTGAATTATTAAACTTGCATCTGATCTAGCAATGTGTTTTGTTTTTATATCGTAATGACGTACGTATACGTAAATCCATATCTTTATTTCAATTTGACAAACTAGTAATGGTAAAAGCCATAGCCATATGATTATCCACATCCAATAATTTAGGCACTAACGGCAAGTATTTTTATTTAGGCGTTGGCGTATTGTATTATGAATATAAATTATGATTTGGTGATTTATATTTTCCGATGTTGAGCTGTAAATTTTTTATTTTTTATATTCGCAATGAATATCATATATAGCGCTATGCTGATAGTAATATTCTTTGATTTTCTAAAAAGACCTTCCAATCGTTGTTAAACAATTAACATGAATTCTACCAAAAAGAAAAGGTTACCGTGTAGTCATTGTTGATTAGCAGTGAATATGACATCTGTAATTAAAAACCTAAGAATCAAAGATAATTCTATTACAAATAGTTTTTGTTATTACTTATTTAATATCAAATTGTAACGAGGAGTATTCAAACTATTTATTGATATAGAAATTTATTGTTATCAAACAAACTCAATGAAATCCATGTCCTTTTTTATCATATTATAACTTAGGATTTGTGGTTATTATGAGTCAATCCCTTTCATCGTGTATACTCTATATATGGAAGGCAAATGAGTTAAAAGTTTGTATGGAAAATACTATAGTTCCTCATTTATTCATACATTAAAGATGTGAAAATTTCGATCCTCTCAGCTAGAAAGAAGACTTAGCACATCGAATAATCTCACATGAGATCATTGGAGGCTAGAAAAAAGATGAGGTGGGAGAAGAGTTCCAACTCTCAGTAGTTTGGTGATTTGTGGTCTGACATGAAAGTATAGGCTTGGAGATCAGGTTGTTCTCTCCGTCTTTACATGATGGAGGCACATTGATGTGGCATCACATGGGAGAGCAATATTAAGATTATGATTTTTCTTTTATGAGAAATTAGGATCCTGATATGGTAGAGTTGGATACCATGCAATGATAAGAAGATTTGACTAGATTTTAAAATTTTCATCAGGATCTTGATTGTTTAATATTAGTTGTTACAATCAATATAAGATAGTTTTTGAGCCTATAAATGAGGGCTAAAGTCATTTCACCATGCATGATAAGAACAAGAGGAGGGAGATAAGAATTACTGAGGGCTAGAGAGAGTTGCACTTGTTCTTCCTTTTAATAATTTGCTTTCTATAATGATAGTGGGAAGTAGTTGACTAGTATTGGATTGTCTTACTCTTCACATGCTTCTATGGTGGTTGACTGCGCATTCTCTTACCTCAAAAATTTGATATCAAATAAAGATTTTACCTCAACAAGAAGACATGATGTATCAAATACACATTTTTTAGTAACCATGAAGGTGGTAACGATGATTGGCAAAAATCATGGCAGGAGGCAAGAATAGATTTGGTGATGAAATCCACGTCAAAGGATGCATTACTCTCTATGGAACACTTCAACGAAGGACCACTTCACCTTATGATTGCAACATGTAAAGAATAGACTTGTGTGAGAATGACTTGTAAAAGCTCTCTATATACTAGAGAAGAAGTCAAAGAAGATTAAAGAGGAAGAGTGTAGCGAGATGACAGATCTCGCAAATAGTATGTTATAATTATTCTCGATGAACCAATTTCTTCATAAAGTCATGGACCTAGATTATATGGTAAGGAGCTGGAAGAAGGTCAAATGACGATACACGTATAAATATCTAAGAAATGGAGTATACTGAAGAAACATTTGTATGGTCTAAGGATCACCTACGAGACGAGTTGGATATGCAATGGGATGAGTTCAAAAAAATCTAATGAATTTCTTACTCTTGAGAAGAAAATAAAGAAATGAAATTATTTTCTTCATGGAAGTAGACAATGCACTAATCTTGTTGAGTTTGTTTCATCTTCTTATATTTATGTTATTATGTCCTTACTCCATAATAAGGAGATGGTCACATTGTATGAGTTTACTTAACTACTTAAGAATAAGTCTCAAAAAAGGTCGATAGATACGAGAATAAAAGAGGAAGGGCATGCACTGGGAACACGAATAGGTGTTCGAGATCAAGGAGATACTTTCAGAGGTTGATCCAAGTCACACGATCATGTAAGATGCTTTTATTGTGATAAGGATAAGAACAAGATTATTAATTGTCCAAGACATAAGAATGAAAAAAGGAAGAAGAAAGATTTCAATTCAAAACCACTATAGGATAATTCTATTATAGTCTACGAGTGTGACTTGCTAGCATGTTCAAAAGAGTAATAACGTCATATTGTATAGTTTGTTAATTAATCGATGTTATCGTACATGCAATTTGGTGTTTCAAAAAAAATTATTTTATTTTACTTGGGTTAGTGAAGAATCGTTCATCTATATTTACTTAAATTTTTACCTTAATACTTGTGAAAAATACACAGAAAAATCACATAATATCACAAAATGATAAAATTTGCTTGACCAATAAAATTGAACTAAAAGTACAATGGTAACTAATAGATGATCCCAGTAGAAATTCAATAAAAATCCAAAAAATAAGGAGCTTTCACTTGTATATAGTCACATGTATATATTATACAATCTTCTCTAATCTTTAGTAAATTAGATCTAAATTGGCATTAAACTACTCATTGTACACATATCACTAACTTAATTTAATAAAAAACCCTAAAAAAATATTAACCCGTGTATATTGAAAATAAACATAAATCCTAGTTTAAGCAAGCCTTATCTTGAAAGCTATTTTTCTGTCATATGTTCTCCTGCAGAATTCTACACAGCTTTTAAATATGTACACTTAATTATCTACAAACAAAACTAATTTAAAGGAATCAGAATTCATATGTGACCCTTGACTTTTGGGATCATATAGTATATGATAAATTGTATGATCTTTCACCTATTATTTTATGTACATAATTTCATCTTTTTAATTTATGTATTTTCCTTTTATTTCATTAATTTGTGTTTAACTAACTGGACTTACGTCAACCCAGGCCTAATAACAAAAAAAAATAAAGCAAAAGGTCCATTGGGCTGAAGGTAAGAGGAAGATAAAAAAATATAAATGAAATACAGCCGCCCTACAGAATGGGAGAACCCATTCACAGTTTTTATTTTGTTGGGATTTTAGATGAAAAGCCCATCCTCAAGCAACGCCGCCTTGCTACTCCAGGAGGTCGCGCCTCCTATGCTTGTTGATTCGAAGATCTTAATATTAGATATATATACTTAGCATTTATCTTGATGTTAATCGACTCCTACATCGATTATCCTATGTTTTTTTTCCAGAGTATTTTCAACATGACATTGTAATATTAAATTATTTTTATTCCAGACAAAAGAAACACGTAACCATCATATTTATGAGAACGGCTCACCAATGAGATCATATGTCCAGAAAACTTCTCACTCTTCTCGTCAATACAGCAAAACCAGGTACTCTTTTGTGGATGTATGGAAATAGCAGGTGTTGCCCGTCGCAGACTGTGGCTGCTACTCACCAACTACGTTGTCATGGGTGTTCTCAATCTCAGGTCAAACTTGTCTATTTTTTTCTTATTATGGGATGTTGAATTCTACACACCAATGGCATGATTGAGATCCACGTAATTGTAACAGGAATTCGAGACGAGAGACGTGAACATTCAACTCTATACTTACATCGCTGATGAAAAGAAGATGCTGTATATCCACTTGTTCTTCTGACATGGATCTTAATAACTATGGAGACGGTAATGTCCGATTTCAATCAACAAGAGTAAACACGGGATTCACATGATTGTCTCAAGATTCGTATGTAAACATTCTGCAAATGTGATTGTCAGAAGTATTGGATCAGATTCAGGAAGTGGAGTTCCTCCAATTCGGCGGGGTGGCCTTCCCTTGGCTACCCAACAACCTGAAACCTCGACCTCCTCGCCTCCGCGGCTGATGTAGCAGTCGATAGAATCCCCTGGTCGTCATCCACCGGTCTCATCACCGCCACTCCCCGCCGTGGAACCAGATCGACCTCCAGATGGAGTAGCCTCCCTTCTTCTTCGCCTTCCTCTTCTTGACCACCACTACCCTCGCCAGCTGGCTCTGCAACCACTGACACTACATCTGCAGCCTCGCGACGTCCTCCCGCAGCTTCCTCACCTCCTGCTGCAACGCCGCTGCCTCGTGCTTGGACGGGCAGCAGAGGAGGGCAGGTCAAAGGTCGGGAGGAGGTTTGTCCACCGGGGCTGCGACGACCACTGAATGAGCCGCTCCAGTCATGCTGGATCCGGCTCAGCTTGGACTGCTCAGAGAACAGGACCTGGATTTTCATATTCAGCGCCGCAAATCAAGGAGCCGTTGATTGGTGAAGTTATTACCCATAATAACTTCGACTTTCTTAATTCAAATAATTTTCAAAATCCTTCTCTTTCTGAAAACGTGGGGGGAGTCCTTCCAAATGAAAGGACATTGCCATGCAAGGATTTATTTAATGACGAGCAATGTGGTCCCAACTTTTCATATTCAGCGGCATGCACAGAGGTCACCTTTCCGGGATTTGCCATGCAAGGAGGCGTCTACGTGCCTGGTAGTGCTGTGGATTCTGCGGTGAATATGTCTCCAGTACCTGTTGTAGATGCTTGTTTTGACTCAGACGCAAGGGTCAACGAGGGGGTTTCTGGTCGCGCTGCTGGTTTTTGGGTTGTAGATCTCACATGTTACTCAGGCCTTTATAAGACGCTGGAGGTTGGTGCAAGGGACGGTTGTTCAGGCGGGGGAGGAGAGATATTTTCGTTCACTAGCTCCGGGAATGGAGCGAGAGGTTGTTGGGTACGTAACGGGAAGTGGGGGAGGAGAGGAGGAGTGAGCAGGGGAACTGTAGTAGAAGGCCGTGAGAGGTCATCAGGTCGAGAAGTGGTGTCGGTGCCATCTAGAAAGCGGCGCCATGTGGAGGAAGGCTCGGGATCTCTGGGGGGCACCGAGAGGGAAGCCGAACCTCGTGCTCCGGGAGAATGAACCCGTGGTTCTCTAGAGCATGTAGAGGTGGTGGAGAACGGTTCCGTGGAGAGTTTGAGGCAGAGAGTGGCTCGATGCATTCATGTGGAGTTGGCGGGGGAAGCCCCCTCTGTTGATAAATGAGGATCATCTCATGGAATGTGCGGGGTCTAGGGCAGCTAGAGAAGCGGCGAGCTATCGGATCTCTGTTGGATAGTTGGAGAGCAGATGTGGCTTGTCTGCAAGAGACAAAAATAGAGTCGTGGGACCTACTGAGGTGGAGATCACTGTCGGGGGCCAAGCTTTCGGAGTTTAGAGCGGTGCCTTCAGTTGGTGCAGCGGGGGGCATCCTTGTTGGTTGGAACGGTGATTCAGTGCATATGAGTGATTCAATGGAGGCTCAACACTCTTTGTCTGTGGTTCTAGAGCGCAAGGCTGATGATGTTCGTTTCCTTCTATCTACGGTTTATGGGCCTTCAGGTGCTCTTGCTAGCTCAGGTCTTTGGGAGGAGCTCTGTTTGGTACGGGCAAGGTATGACAATCTTCCTTGGCTCATCGGTGGGGATTTTAATGTTACCTTGCTCTCCTCGGATCGGCCTCGGGATCGAGGTGGGATGGATCCTGGTTCACCTGCTTTTAGAGATTTTATCGAGGAGAACTCTTTAGAAGTTTTTGATGTTTTGAACTCCCGGTATACACGGCGGAATACATCTTCAAGATCTAGGCTGGATCGGTTTCTGTGCTCGGCGGGGCTCCTAGGGGCTTTTCCGTTGGCGTTCGCTAGCTCTCTACCATGTTGCCACTCAGATCACACTCCCACCTGCTGGGACTCTGGTGAGTCGGTTCGCTTGGGAAATGTTTTTCAGTTCGAACGTTCTTGGCTCTTGGAGGAAGACCTGAAGGGGCGTGTCACTCAATGCTGGAGAGAGTTTGTTTCTTCTGGTTCAGCGTCCAGGGATATGGCGGCTCGTCTGAAAGTACTTCGATCGATGCTGGAAACTTTTCGTAGGGAGATCTGAGCGTGTCGTAGTGAAAGAAGGGACCTGACCCAGGCAGAGGTGACCAGGCTAGACAAAATTGAAGATGAAAGGGATCTATCTGAAGAGGAGAAATTGGAGAGGTGTGTCCATCACAAGGTGCTTCTTGAGGAGGACAAGAAGAGAGAAGTAGAGTGGAGGCAACGTTCGACGCAAAATTGGTTGAGGGAAGGCGATGCGAATACGAGATTTTTTCATGCGATGGCAAGTGGCAGGAGGCGGCGGAATTTGATCCATTCTCTGGAGGTTAGGGGAGTACGTGCTGAGGGAGAAAGGGAGATCGGGGCTGCAGTTGTTGGGCACTTTAGGGAGATGAGCGGGAGGAATCACCTCAGTGGAGTTCGTTGGCATGATAGGGGTGTACCTCGAGTCTCGGAGATCCATGCATCACAGTTGATTCGCCCATTTACTCTTCAGGAGGTCCGCACAGCAGTTTTTGATCTGAATGTTGACGATTCTCCGGGGTATGATGGATATCCTATATTCTTTTTTCGTGAGTTCTGGGAATTGGTGGGCTAGGATGTGCTGGTTGTGGTAGAGGAACTGAGGGGAGAGAATCGTGGCTTTGATCGTCTGAACCGTTCCTTGATTTTCCTTCTGCCTAAGAAGGACGTGGTGGATCGAATAGAGGACTTCAGGCCTATTGCTCTTTCAAATGCCATCTACCTCATTGTTGCGAAGGTTCTTGCAAATAGGCTTCGTATTGTTCTGGATGATATTATCAGTGGCTCGCAGGTGGATTTTGTTTCCGGCAGAAGTATGATGGACAGTGTGATCATTGCCTCTGAGATTGTTGCTGATTGGAAGAGGAGGAAGGTCAAGGGTTTTCTGTGAAAGACTGACTTTTCCAAGGCATACGATTGTGTCAGTCGGAAATTCATTTGGGCGTCCCTGTCCAGACGGGGTTTTCCAGACGAGTGGATTTCCTGGATGAAGAGATGTGTGACAATGACTTCTTGCTCTGTGCTAGTTAATGGAAGACAGGAAGGGATTTTTTCCAGCCGCAGAGGGGGGTTAGACAGGGGTGCCCGCTAGCCCCTCTTCTATTTGTTATTGTGGCAGATGCGCTGTCGAGGATGGTTACCCGTGCAGTGGAGGGAAATTTTCTCAAAGGTTACACTATAAACAATCTATCAGTCCCGATCCTGCAATATGCTGATGACACGATTCTGTTTGTGGAAAATGGAGCTTGTGAGGCTGAGGGAATTGCTACAGTTTTGGAGCTATTCGGGGGTGTTTCTGGGCTGAATCTCAATGAAGAGAAGTCTATGTTTGTTCCCTTTGGTCTTTCAGATGGAGAGATAGAGGCTTGTGAGTCAGCCCTGCGCTCACGACGGGGATCTCTCCCTTTCACCTATTTGGGCTTGCCTGTGGTGGATGGCCGTCTAAAGTATTCAGATTGGTTACCAGTGGTAGAGAGGATTGAGAGCAAGCTTGCAAAATGGCGTGCTTCGTGCCTATCACGGGGAGGACGATTGGTCCTCTTGAGGTCGGTCCTTTCAGCGATTCCTATCTTCTTTCTATCTTCTCGCTTGCTGCCGGTTGGGATTTGTAGGCGATTGGAGTCTTCGATGCGAAGACTCTTTTGGGCTGGAACTCCACTAGTCAAGTGGAGGGTTGTGACGCTTACTAAGGGTGATGGTGGTTTGGGAGTTTTAGACCTTAAGGTTATGAACAAGGCCCTCCTTTCAAAGTGGGTCACTCGTATTTGGGGTGCAGGATCAGATACTCTCTGTACACTTTTGAGGAAGATTTATGGTGTGTCTAATAATCTAGATTGGCGCCCTAGTAGATTGGTCAAGCCTTCAAATTTTTGGCGTGGGATATGTTCGGTGCTTCCCCAGATCTCTCCTTATATGAAATCTATTCTAAGGGATGGTGAAGAGGCTAATTTTTGGACTTGGGCGGATGGTGTTTTCAGTGTCAAAAAAGCCTACAAGGTCTTATACGCATCCACCGTTTTTGACCCGGGAATTGCAATGCCTAGTTTAGGGCATATCTGGTCGTGGAGAATACCTAAAAGAGTGAAAGTTTTCCTATGGTTGTTCGGAAGAGAGCAGGTGATGACTGGTGCTCGGAGGTCCAGGCTCTTTGGGGCGAACGGCACCTGCTTGCGGTGTGGAGACGAGATAGAGGATGTTAATCATTTGTTTTTCCTTTGTTCTTCTTCAAGACAGATTTGGGCAGGGGCCAATCTACCTACAGTTGCATCCTCAGGAGTTAGAGAGTTCTTGGAGTCCATTGGTTTATCTGGAACTTGCACCATAGTTGAGAAACATCAAGCGGCATCTATTTTATGAGCGATTTGGTTGGCAAGGAATGGAACTATTTTCTATGGGGAGAGATTTTATATAGAAAATGTACTAGTTCATTCCAGACTCCTTTATGAGTCTTGGTCTTTGTAATCTCTGTACTTAACTTGTGAATATAAGTTTTTGGGTGTCCACCTTTACGGTTTGACACCCTTTTCCTTCAAAAAAAATATAGGACCTGGATTACGGCACGCACGGAGAGGCGGTCGTTCTGCACGACGTGCAGCAACGCCTCCGATGAGAGCTTGCATGTGTCGAGGAGCCAGAACAGCGCCTTCCTCTCGTGCTTGGTTGTGCTCGGTTGTGCCTGAAACAATACTTACATGATGAAGCAATACTTGTGTATGCGATTCACGCAGGCACATTCATTTATTCAATGCGACGGTCTTCAGTTAAAACCAGGCGACAACAAATCTACAATTAAAATTACTGACCATGTTTATAAAACAGGGGGGGTTAGGGTGGGCTGTAGTCCACATGTATTTCGTTCCTTGTCTTTCAAAACGATATTTACACTTTCTTCTTGGCTATTTTTGTGGTCACGATACTTTAAAAATATACAGTTCACGTTAAAATGCAATGTTTTGACCACCAGAAGTAGAAATATACAGTATCGGTGTGCCGACAACGAACTAAAACGCTCCCGTAAATACAGATGCAACGATGAAACAACCGAGTCAGGGCAAGTTGAGAACCAAATATGTCCGATAGTAACCCATGAATACCCCATTATTGAGGATGAATGCCCCGTCCAATGCACACGGGTCAGTGGACGGACAGCATGCATGCTCAAGAGAGGGTAAATTCTACAGGTGGCTTCTTTATCATCTGAGAAAGTAAAAGAAAGATATCGATCGATGAATAAAATTAAATGGGGACTTGTTGAATGAAGATTGATTTCTTTTTCTTATGGAGAAATCTAGATTGGATATCGATAAAGATATGGGGCTGTTGCTTTTTGTACGGACCTTAAGATAGGTGTCGATGGCCCGATAGAGGCCGTCGTCGCAGGCGCGTGCATGGGCCGGGAGGGCCACGGTGAGGGCCTCGAAGTCCTACATCCTCAGGTTGCCGTCGACGGCGGCCTCGGTGAAGTACCCATCGACGAGCTTGGCCACCTTCACGGTTGCGGCGCCCGACTTGGCGGCGTCCTCGAGCGCCACGAAGCCACGCACGAGGCGGAGGGTCATGTCTACGTCGAGGAGGGTGCCGGACGTGTGGCTGAAGACCGGGATGAGGAGGTCCTTGAGGGGCGGTGCGAGCCTCTATCGCGGCGAGGAACGTGGTGTCAGCGCCGACTATGCTGGCGAGGCGGAGGAGACTGCAGGGGGCGAGTGGGGCTGGTCGGGGAACAGGGACAAGCCAGAAAATTTATCTTGGGGATTAAATTATTTAGATATTATTTATCTAATTTATCTTATCATTTTAATTGTTAGTATGTGGGGAATGGTTCCTCTTATATAACATGAGTTACAAAAGAGGCAATATAATTATTTTTTTGTTCAATTTTGTTTCTTAAAATCCAACCTTATAGATAGAATCTTCGAATAATGTTATACATATCCTCCAAATTTCTTTTAAATCAAAGATCATTTGTTATTTTTATCAATGGTTAAAAGTATGTTTTAAACGAGACCTAAATTTCTTAAATATTGATTGGACTTTTAACCAAACGTATAAAATAAGAAATTACATCAGATTTGAGCGAAATTTGAAGGATATATAGAACATTAATGGAAGTTTAATCTATAAAGCTGGATTCTTGGAAACGAATTCAATTTATAAGACGAGTTTCCAATAATTCCCTAATTGATCGAAACTAATATTGGGAATAGATTTTTATAAAAGTACCTATATAAACTTATAATCAGATATAAATAATCTCTATAAACATCATATTGACAAAAAGATCCCTACAAAAGTCTTCATATCACTAAAATATACATTTATTAATGTGATATTAAGTATTTATTAATGTGATATTAAGTAATACCATTAGATTTAATATTTTCAAACAAGTAACATTATACAATACTTTTTATTTATATGGATGCAAACAAATATAGATATATGTACCAATCCTTTATTATATTTGTTATATATTTTTTGACATGTGTACGTTTATCTGCATATCTATTTTAAAATGGGCGCAGATAACATGCATATACAAAAAGGTATCTATATCCATACACACACACACTGGAAAAATATGTAACCATATCTGTTTTACAATCCTAAAAATGAAAGAGGTATTCAAATCCATATACGTATATGCAAAGAAAATATACAGAAAAATCATTATCTATATAATATATCATAAAATAAAAAATACATATCTGTGACGATTTACAAACGTATATGATGATGGACATATACAGATGTATCAGTAGGGATGAAAACAGATACGGATATATTCGAATATCCGAAAAATTACCGGATCTGGATATCCGTATCTGAATATTAATTGAATATAGATATGGATTGCAAAATTTTCCGGATACGGACACAGATATGGTAATGGCTTGAATATCCGGATCCGGATATCTGAACACAATATTTAATATTATTATTAGATGTTAGTTAATATAATATAAGCCACAACTATTTGTTATTATATTAGTATTATTCGGATTCCATGTTTATTGGATCCATATTTGGATTTCATTCTTTATTTTATTCATATTTGGATTAGCTATTCTTCGATCCGTATTCGTATTCGATAAATATTCGATTCGGATTTGTATTCGTATTTTTAAGGATATGATTTCCTTAATGCATATCCGAATCATATCCGTATTCGTATTCGATAGAGATGAAACGAATATGGATATGGAAATAGGCATATCCGATCCGTTTTCATCCCTATGTATCAGTATTTTCTTATGCACATCATGTATTGCTAATAATTAATTATTGTAATTAGATTTCATATATGGGTCCAATGGGGCTGCTCCCGCCCTATTTTCTGAGTTTTTTTTATTTTTTTGGAAAAATATCACCATATATATTCATCTATATATCTCGCCTAAATGTCATTCGAATTTCGTCAAAAACATAAACTCATATGCCCTCCATCTAGAACAGCTCGATTACAACAATGTTTAGACCGTTAAAATTACTTGTTCTAGATGAAGGGTAAAGGAGTATCTATTTCTGATGAAATTTGAATGACATGTTTGAGGGATATGTAGATATTCATAAATGGTGATATTTAAAAAAAAATAAAAAATATTGCAAAAAAATGGGACGAGGCAGCCCCTTTATTACCTATATATTGATTTTTTTTGTTGAGATGTGGGGGCTATTATACATAACATGTAAATTTTCGTTATTAAATAATGTATTTAGAATAGATATAGTACTATATATTAAACATATATATGGATTTTGGTCGAGAGCCGGGGGGGGCTAAGCCCCCCCCCCCTCTCCGTCACTGTCAGGGAAGGTGGCGACGATGTGCTCGACAAAATGGTGCTTCCAGACGACCATGGAGGAGGAGGAGCTCTTGGGGAAGGTGGTGGTGGATAGGAACGGCTTGCAGAAAGAAGGTGATGAGATGGCGTGGAGGAGGTGGTCCACGTCTTGGAGCCATGGATTGGTGGTGGGAGGAGGAGGGGAGAGGAGATGAGTGTGGGTGTGGCCATGGGAGGAGGTCAGCAACAGCAGCAGCATTCTCACACTGGGAGGAAGGTGGATTGGTGGTCAGATATCAGCCTATGTGAGAAAGGATTGCCATCTCCTACTTAGGCTGGAGATCATCTCTTAATAATTATTTGACGGTGTTTGATGAGTCCTCTATCTAACCCATTAGATATTCATCCAAACACCAGCCTCTATGATTCATTTAATGAATCAATAGCTATATGATTATCAAAACGGTCATGGTACATAACCCTAATTGTACAGAGGGGCCTTATAGTGCATCCATTCACTTAATTTCAGAAAGGGAGTGAACAATCAATAACTTTTATTGATAAAACATATTTATTACAATAACACTTATTGTAAGAATGGTTCGCCTCGGGCTCTGATGAATCCACATTTCATCATCTTTATTCTATCATTTTGGCACTAAAAACCCTAGCAAATGCCTGAAAATAGCATTAAATAGAGCATCTTAGCATTCATGCATGTGCATCTAAACAGTGTGTAAATTACTGTAATTAAGGCCAAAATTATAGAATAAATAAAGAAAAGAAAAAGAATAAAATATTGTAAATATTTTATGACCCAAAACCCCCGAGACCTAGGCATCTTGATGAATAGGTCGACAAGGAATAAAGTAGGGGGAGATAAGGTCAGAAACACAGTCAAAATACCTATACTTCCTGTTCATTTCTTATTCATTTTGGGACCTATTTTTGGTTCCACTTTTTATACATCAAATAAAGAAACTTTGTACATGAAAGTTGTAGATAATTTTATAAAGAAAAATACAAAATTGATTTCACAGAAAAAGAATGTACAGATGAAAAGTTCTGGTCTGAATAAGAATCCAAAATCCCAACTTCCCAGACCCGTATCTCACAAACGACAACTCCAAATGCAGTGTACTCACCTTTAATTGTATATAGAATAAAATAATCTACCCAATGGTGGTGGTTTCACATTTGGCGGAGCTACGGTTTGAAAGTTGAGTTTTGGACCCCTATTGTATACTTGTACTGAATAAAATATTCAGTTTATTCTTTATTCATTATTTATTCATTTTTATATTTTTTATAATTTTGTAAATATTATTTATAATATACATGTGCATTAAAATTAAAATAAAATGCAAAGAAAAATAAAAATAAAAATACTTGTATAAAGACTACATAGGTGTACTGCATCTACTTATACCTATATAAAATACACTTGAATTTTATTAAATATATAAAACATCTCAGAAAAATAAAATAAAAATATACTTATGTATATAAAAGTATGTTATAATTTTACAAAATCATAAATAAAAATAATAAGATTAAAAATACATAAAATAAAATAAAATATAAAAATACATAGGTATTATACCTATATAGGGTTAAAAAGGTAACTTGTAAAAATATAAGTCATAAAAATAAATAAAAATCAGAATTAAATACTACATAAAATTTTGAACATTTTTTATTTTATAACTTTTAGTTAATTCGGCCATTTATTATTTTAGATTGAATTTTTAAAACTTTTTCGCAGGGTTTTTCCTGGTTGGTCCACGTGGACCAACCAGGAGGCAGTCAGCATTGACCCTAGGTCAACTGCCTGCCTTCCCCCGCCTGTGGCCTGTCAGACCTGGGTTTTCACCCATTTTTGTCGAGATTTTCCAGCCGTGCCTTGCATTTTTTCGTGGTGATCTCTTCGCATCTTTTCTTCCTCGTTATGCGGTGAATCGAGTCCAAGTGAAACCTTGGACTTTGGATCACTGTGGCGGTCAGGGCACCTTGATCTTTGGGGCTCCTCAGCCACTTAGTCAAACTGCATAAAATGGAGCCCCAACTTTGAATTCGATTTTGAGTCCCCTTGGTCCACCCTTCAGCGCCATCTCCGTGCTCCTGAGCTCCGTGGAGGTGACAGCTCCACCGCCAGCCCTTCAGCCAAGGCGCGCGAAGTCGAGGGAGCCTCCATCATCTCCGCCAACCGCCGGCGTCGAGGTACTCTTTCTCCTCTGGCTTCGGCCATCGAGGGCTTCCCCCCGCCTATTTCTTTCTTGCATTCACCTCCTGTTAGCTTTAGGATCAAAAACCCCAAAAAAATCTTAAGTTTCATCGCGTATTTCGCCAAACCAAGCATCCTCGCCGGAGCGCACCTCCGGCCACCGTCGACCACTCCCCCTCGCGCATAGTTTAGGTCCACCCAAGGTTCAGGCACTTTGCCCTGGACCTTCTAACTCTTTTTGCAGGGTCAAAGCGCATTGACTCGCGCCTGGGCGCGATTTTGAAGCTCGCCGGAGCTCAGCCGAGCTCTCCAGCTCCGCCGATCGTCTGCGGGAAGCACGGCCATCCCCGTGCAATTTTGAAGCTCCCAGGAAGTAGAAGACGACCCCAGGAAGCTCCAGCTCGATTTTGGAGCCCATCCATCGCCGGAGGAGCGAGATCGGAGACGGGGAAGTTCGCCTCCGTCGGCCTTCTTCCCCGTTCTTCCTCCTCGCCTCTCCACCGTTCGATCGAGCGCAGTTTCAGTTCGAGTGTCGACCGTCCGATCGTCCACGCCCAGCCACCGTTGGATCTCTCTTTGAGATCTAATCTCAGACGTCGACGCCAACCGTCATCGTGCGTTCTCATGCTGCCACGTAGATAAGTGGCCCGCTTCCCGCCGTTGGATCGTCCACCGCCGATAGCCGTTGGATGCGCGCCACGCGTCACCTGCAGAGCGCCGGAGCGACGGTATTTTGCATCCCAACCCTCGCGTTTTTTTGTATTTAATATTTATCATTTAAACTTTTGTCTGTAGTTTAAAAGTTTTGTAATATTTGCATAAAGACCCCTAGGTTTTTATTTATTTGCACTTAGGTCCTTCGCCACGTCACCTCACGTGACCTGTACACGTGAGGTTGGGGCATTTTGCAGAGGGACCCTCGGTTGTTTGTTTATTTCGTTTTAGTCCCAAAACTGTGGCGTTAAGTGTAAACTTTTTGGTTATTTTGCAAGTAGACCCCCAGGCTTTTGTTATATTACATTTTGTTCCTTCCCAGGCGCGTGCAAGTCACGCGCCCTGGTGGGTAAATTGCTAGGAGGCCCAGGCGGTTTTTGTAATTGTCTTTTGGTGCTAAAAATTGAATATACATTGTATATTTTTGTGGAAAATTGCGTATATGCCCCTGGATGTTTTGGATATTGCACATATACCCCTGCCAGGACTGTTTAATGTTTGGATATTTGTCCTAATTGTTTAAAATATCATTTTAAGTCCAAAAATTCCACAAAAATAGACTTAAGCACCTGGACACGTGTACTTTAACGCCATCTATTTAGTTTTTGATTTTATCTTCTTTTCATATTTATTAAAAATCAAAAACTTCCTTTTTGTGTACTGTCTACCTTAGAAAATACAAAAAAAATATCAAAACCCCTCCAAAAATTCCAAAAAAATCACCTAGTGTCTATTTTATCATCTTTTAGTGTCAGTCCAAAAATCATTAAAAATTTCAAAAGAAAAACACTAAAAAATTAAAAACTCTCAAAAACTTCAAAAAAAATATATAAAATAATAGAAAAATCAAAAAAATATAAACTCAGCTTCTGTTTGTCCCTTATTTTGTTCTTTTTATTTGAAAAATAGTGTGAAAATTTTGAGCTACTGGTTGATATTTTTAAATCTCATTTAGTCACAGCCAGCCTTATTTCCACTGTTTTCTCTTATTTCAGTAATTAAAAATATCAAAAACACCTTGAAAAACCCCCAAAAATCACAAAAACAGTAGAAAACTTTAAAAATATCAAAAAAATTTTATTTCTGAATTTTTGAGTATTTTTGAGCATTTTTATAAATATTCTACCTTGCCTTTCCTTATATTGCCTTTACCTTCCAATATTGAAAAAGAAATACAAAAATATAAAATATAAAATATAAAAATCAGAAAATTAAAAATCAAATACAAAATTAAAAATTAAATAAAAAAATAAAAAATAAAAAATTTAAAAACCCACAAAAACATTTCTTTTGTTTGCTTGCTTAGTGTAGACACATCACACACTCACACACACACTTTAGCACTTGCTTGAATTACACTGCTTGCTCCCTGTGTTCGAACTCTCTGCATACTTGACACTATACACCATTTGTGCAGAGTTAAAAATAAATTTTAACTCCACATTATTTCTAATTTATTGATCTTTAGTGTGGGTTAATTGTTGACTTTAGTCCGGATTTAGTGTGGTCACCACACCGACTAAGTTCACGCTTTGTGTTGAACTTAAGACCACCTATTTTCGGCTAAATCAGGCTCACATGGCTAACAATCTCCCACTAGCTCTCAGAACCATTCTAGAATAGTCATTAAACCCATACTCATTACATGTTAGTCGAAAACCTTCTGCATCAGAGGTTTGGTAAGAGGATCAGCAACGTTGTCGGCAGAGGCCACCTTGGTGATGACGACATCACCACGCTTTTGAATCTCCCGAATGATGTGGCATTTCCTTTCCACGTGCTTTCTCTTTTGATGCCACCTGGGTTCCTTTGCCTGGGCAATGGCTCTCGTGTTATCGCAGAGTAACGGGATGGGAGTATCGGGGGAAACTACGCCAAGCTCCAAGATGAACTTGCGCAACCATACCGCCTCCTTTGCAGCATCTGATGCGGCAGTGTACTCAGCTTCTGTTGTTGAATCCGCTGTAGTGTCCTGCTTCTTGCTTCTCCAGCTCACAGCACCACCGTTCAACAGGAATACAAACCGTGATGTCGACTTTCGATCATCAATATCCGACTGGAAGTCTGAATCTGTATATCCCAAGACTTGGAGATCACCATCTCCATAGACCAAGATGTAATCTTGCGTCCGTCTTAGATATTTGAATATGTTCTTTACTGTATTCTAATGTTGCTCTCCATAGCAGGATTGGTAACAACTTACCACTCCCACTGCATGGTGTCTGGCCTAGTACACATCATGGCATACATTAAGCTTCCTATAGCTGATGCATAGGGGCATCCAGCCATGGCCTTCTTTTCCTCAACACTTTGAGGAGCCATCTCTTTAGACAGATGGATACCATGTCTTAAGGGGAGGAATCCTTTCTTGGAACTATCCATGCAGAATCGTTCAAGAATCTTCTTAATGTATCTATGTTGTGATAATCCCAACATCCTCTTTTCTCAGTTTCTGAACAACTTCAAGCCTAAAATGTAAGAGGCTTCTCCAAGATCTTTCATCTCGAAAGTATGAGATAGCCAAATCTTCACACTGGTCATCATTCGTGTATCATTCTCAATGATAAGGATATCATCTACGTAAAGCACGATGAACACAATGGTGCTCCCACTAAGCTTCTTGTACACACAAGGTTCATCAGGATTCTGCACAAAATCGTAACTCTTTATGGTTTCGTCAAATCTGATGTTCCAGCTACGAGAAGCTTGTTTGAGCCCATAGATGGATTTCTTTAGCTTGCATACTTTACCATCCTCGACTATGAAGCCATGGGGCTGCTCCATATAGATATCCTCCTCGAGGTATCCATTGAGGAAAGATGTCTTGACGTCCATCTGCCAGATATCGTAGTCAAGAGATGCAGCTATAGCTAGCAGTGTCATGATGGACTTAAGCATAGCCACAGGAGAGAATGTCTCATCGTAGTCGATGCCTTCTCTGTGTGTAGCCCTTGGCTACGAGCCGTGCCTTGAAAGTCTCTACTTTCCCATCAGGTCCCCTCTTTCTCTTGAAAATCCATTTGCACCCAATGGGTTTTACCCCTTTAGGTGGATCCTCTAGGGTCCATACACCATTCTTATGCATGGAGTCAATTTCTGACTTCATTGCTAGCATCCATCTATCCATGTCATGATCCGCGAGTGCTTCATCAAATGAAGTAGGATCATTGTCAGTCTCACTTGACACATAGAATCCATACCTTTCAGGTGGTGCAACTGCCCTTGAACTCCTTCGAAGAGGTATGGGTGTTTCATCTTCATTTATCTCTTCAGTTTCTGGTTCAAGAATCTCAGAATCCTCAGGGGATTCGATGAGTTCCGCTACTTCATTTCTATCTTGGTCTTTAAGAAAATCATCCTCTATAAATTTCACATCTCTAGAGACAAAAACCTTTTGGGTCTCAGGGTCATAAAGTTGATATCCAGTACCATCTTTAACATACCCAATGAAGTAACACTCACAAGTGCGAGATTCTAGCTTACTTGCGTCCACATTCTTCACATCGACCAAGCAACCCCAAACCCTCAAGTGTCAAACACTTGGTTTGGTTCCATACCGGAGCTCATGAGGAGTCTTAGCCACAGATTTACTAGGAATCTTATTCAGGATATATATTGCAGTCTCTATTGCATACCCCCAGAAACTAAGAGATAAACGTGCTTTGCTCATCATTGAACGGACCATGTCCATGATGGTCCTGTTGCGTCTTTCAGCAACACCATTAAGTTGGGGAGTTCCAGTGGAAGTGAGATTGGAGACAATTCCATTCTCTTTAAGGTGTCCCTTGAATTCATCTGAGAGGTACTCGCCACCTCGGTTAGATCGAATCCGTTTAATCTTCCTATCGGTTTGGTTCTCAACCAAAGCCTTAAACTCTTTGAACTTTTCAAAGGTTTCTGATTTATGACGTAGTAGGAAGATAAACCCATGTCACGAATGGTCATCAATAAATGTCAAATAATATCGATATCCATTCCGAGCCGCGGTACTGAAGGGATCACATACATCAGTATGTATTAGGTCAAGAATACCTTCGCATATCGTAACCTTGTTACAGAAAGGCATCCTGGTCATTTTACCTCGAATGCAATGTTCACTAATAGATAAAGATTGGACCTGTAGAAAATCTAAGGGTCCATCCTTTATCAATCTATTGATCCTATCAACAGATAAATGATCAAGCCTTTGATGCCAAATCATATTCGAATGATTTCCATTCTCCCTGGATCTTTTAGGGTTTTTATTAGTGGTAGTGACATTCATGACACATTCATCAATGCATAATTCATAGAGTCCACCAGAAGTCAAAACACCATCTGCAATAAATTTATCATATTGATTAATGACTAACTTATTACAGAATAGGAAGGAATATCCATGTCTAACAAGCTTAGATACGGATATCAAATTACTCCTGACTTCAGGTACATAAAGACACTCTTTAAGTACTAAGACTCGACCACTAGATAACGATAGTCGGCAGGTTCCAATGACGACTGCTGCAACACTTGCATCAGATTCCATCTGGATGACTATCTCCCCTTGCTCCAGATTCCTAGTTTCCTGAAACAAATGCAACGAATTGCATACATGAACAGAAGCACTAGAATCTACAACCCAACTTCCTTCTCGACCGATGAGAAAGCTAGTTTCAATGATGAAAGTTGATTTCATACCTGCTGGGGCTTTTTACCTTTGTCGGTAGACTTCAGGTATTCAGGGCAGTTACGCCGCCAATGCCCTGGCTTCTTGCAGTGGTGACAGGCATCGATCTTCTTCGATGTCATTAGTGTGGAAGCACTAGAAGATGAACCAACTCCTTGATTCTTCTTCTTTCTCTTCTGGGTCGGGCCCTTACGAGAACCTTGCTTCCGACCGCGCTTTCCTTTTACTTGTGCAACCATTGCACTAGCAGAGGGGTCGTCCCTCTTCATTACGTCTTCTGCAGACTTTAATGCAGCTAACAACCCAGCGTTATTGAAATCAACTTTGCTCAGGTGATATGACACAACAAAGTTGTTGAAAGACTTAGGGAGCAACAGGAGAATAAAATCAGCCTACATATCAGCATCCATGAAGGCCCCCAGGGTTTCCAATTCAGAGAGGTACCCAAACACTTTGAGCACGTGTTCTCTAACAGAGGTCCCTTCCTGCATCTTGCAGCGAATAAGTTCTTTCATCACATTGTAACGTTGTGTGCGGTTGATGTCACCGGACATTTCCTTCAGATTTAGCATGATTTCTTGGCAGTGGTTCATTTCCACATGTTGCTTCTGAAGCACATTGGATAATGAGCCAAGGATATAACACCTTGCCAAGTTATGATCTTCATCATATTTCTCATTAAAAGTTTTATCTTCCGCGGTCAGAGGGTCTGCTATCTTGTCCTTAGTTAGCACATATGAGATGCGCTCCGCAGATAGGACAAGATCCAAATTTCGGATCCAATCCGAATAATTTGGTCCGGTCAACTGATTGACCTCTAGAAGCCTGCTCAGTGGGTTCATGGACTTCATTTTCTGAAATTAAGAATGCACTATATTAGAATGTATAAATAATTATATATCCAGTTTTAAACATTTGATTAAGGCATTTTAAATCAAATTTGTTTTGCTATGTCTACTGTGAGAGATTATTCCCTAATCGTCTTTCAAAGTAAGAGATATACTTACCGCTATATCTCAAGCAAGATCTGGGATCTCCTCTCTATCTTTATTACATCCCAATAATATGAGAACCTGCGACTCGAATAAAGAGAAGCGGGAACACATTCCGCCTTGCAAGCCCAACTTGCATTTCTCAATTCGATCTTTAACACCCGGGCCCACCACCCCTAAGATGATGTTGACCCGTTGCTAATTGAACCAACCGTCAACATGTTTAATACTCTCTATACGCAATCCAATATCGCCCCAATAATATTAGGACCCGATATTGAGATCACTACGTATACGACCTTACTCTTTCGAGAAGCAAAGAACCCGATCCAAATAATTGTATATAGGATCTGTCACTTCGGACGGGCGTCTCCTATATACAACTTCTGGTGACGAAATTCTTTGCCTTGACGGGAGACCGTGGATGTCACTTATGTGATCCTCCACCTCTTATTCAAATTGAAATAATTAATTATCGTGAATCATATTCACATAATTAATTCTTCCAAGGGAAAATTACACATCTATTCATAATAGAGTGTTTTAATAGGATATAATTAATTTAATCACATTAAATTAATCATCAATCCTATTATCAATCAACAAACTTTGAATTTTACTTGAATAGTAGGCATAATCTCAAAGTACTTAGAAAAAATACACTTTGATTTCTCCGGCATTATTCAGTCCCTGCCCGTTGTCATGGCCAGTACCGGCGAGAGTGGGACGGACCACATACGTTGCAACCCGCTATCTCAGCGATCTCCGACTAGACACCATATCCATCTCAGGAAAGGATAATGCCAGATAGATCATCATGTACTTTGAGATGCTCATCGGTCTTTGAACCAAAATTATACCATATAATATACATCAAAATAATTTTGAGTATATTATAAGGAGATTTGCTAAATAAATCCCCAATCATATTCAAGCAAGAGGGTTTTTGCATGTAAAAGTTGTCCTACAACTATTGTAGGATGACCTAGGGTTTTTCATGAAAATAATGTTTGTTGATGATTTCAAATTTAACCAATGATCAAGATCAACTATCTTATCATTATGGTTTAGTGGGATGTCAATCAAAGAATTGATTATCATCTTTAAACATTTCACAAATATTTATCAATAACCAATTTCAAAAAATTAACAATTAATTTTCATCAACTAGTTTGAATGACTATCACAAGGTTCAAGATCAAGTTTTGTCAATTTTCAGCAGTGACCCCCAATCACAAAAATAAACTTATCATGATCAATTTAAATCCAAAATTCGCAAAATTAGTACCCTAGGATTGCCAACTTGATTTACAACAGAATCTAAGTGATATTTCACGTATTTCGAGGCATATCAAAACCGTAATTAACAAATTAATCATGTTCAGTTTCGTTGTTCCTGCAATAGTGAATACATGCTTATTGAAAAGACCATGTCTTGAGAAAATTAAATCCAAATTTAGTAAACTCAAATCCTATAGTTTCCTTATTTAATGGGGAACAAAATCTAATTGAATATTTCTGTTTAAACAATTTGAATAGTGCCGAAAAAAATGATTAGATAGAGTTGTGATAATTCAAATGCACTAAAACTTTCGCGACCCTTTCAAACGCAAGTCGTCCTTGGTTCATGGATCATATCCAAAACCCTTTTTGACTTAAGGCTCTGGTACCACTTGAAGGATATTGAGAATCCTCAAGCACATCACAAAAGCGTGACGATTGTATCTCATACTATCGGGGCGACTAGTCACACTAGTCGTGAGATGCAACAGAATTTAAAATTTTAAATCAAATGATGAAACCACATGATCACAAGAATAATTCTTGGATCATTTCATCAAACCACAAAGTATTAGAAATGCCTCTCGAAGTGTGGTTGCAATCACGAGATCTCTAAAGCAAGAGATCCTCCTGTCTCAATCGATCCACGGAGACAGCACTTGCAGGGGCGATGATGAGACGCGTGACTCCTGCAATCCTCGACAAAGATACAAGCCTCGAATCTCCTGATTTCATCCAATGAAATCCCTCATCTTCCTCTAGAGCAAGCAGCCCCAAAGAAGAAGGAGATCCTCGAGTAGTCGATGGCGAAGGCGAGAACTTCCCTCTTTTCTCAACAAAGGTGGTCGGCCACCTTATGGAGAGGGAGAGAGAGAGAGAGGACGAGAATGAGAGAGAGAGAGAAGAGTAGGCGTCTACTTGATGTACTCTTCAAGGGCAAGGGCTACCCTCCTTATATATTAGTTTGGGATCCAATGGATCTCAATCCATGGCTCATATGGATCCAATGGTTATTGCAATCCAAGAGTCATCCAACGTCTGTGATTGTTGTTGGTTAAAAACCAACAACATTAATTTATATTATATTAAATATATGTTGAATTATTATCAACATAATTTATTTAACATAAATTAATTTATTAAGAGATAATATGATAACAAATAAGAAGAGACAACAAACCTCCTAAAATATAGGAGGCGTCACCTATGACTAAGTCGTAGGTGACGCCACCTTTAATTTTGGTGGTAGTTTTGTCTCCTTTTATTTATATTATTATTTCTTAATTAATTGCAATAATTATTATTGCAATAATATCCACCAAATTAATTCCAAATTAATTTGTGAATATTTCAATCACGCCATTGAAAAATATGTGAATCATATTCACATCCCAAACTAATTTGTAAATTACATTTCTAATTAATTAACTAATGTGGATCCAATCCATATTAATAATTAACAAATACAATTTACAATATTTCTCTCTATCTGATATATTATAAATCCCATTTATAATATACACAGATATTCTGGATATCACTATCCATGATCTGCTTATCCCTAATAACTAAATCTCATCTAATTATCTTGGACAATCATTCTCACAACATGAATCTCATTCATATTGTACTTGATAATTAAATCTCATTTAATCATCAAGACCTTCTTGCTTGGATACTAAATTCATCACATGAATTATTCATGAACTCCTTCAAGAATAATGTGCCTTCTCCACATATACTTGGAGATAAGGATAGGGCGATTATATTGTTCCACGTATAGTGACTTGGATGTTGAGATCTCATCTCAAATCCAGATCTAACAGACCTCCCATAGATGCTTGATTAAATCAAGTCCGTATACTTAATCTTCTCATTGCATCTGAATCACATTCAGATCAATGTCCAACACTTGGACTAAGATCAAGTTACTTCTCTACTGAGAGGAGTCACTAAAATCCATACATGTTTCATCACTCCTCGGACTGGAAGCGTCATGGTTATACAATCATTTATGATCACATCACCCTCAGGTATTCCCAATACCTGCACATCCTGCATACTAGAAGACCAATGATCAACCTGAAGATGAAGATCTATTTTATACTGTCTTCTTCAGGGTTTGATCACCAAGTTTCTCAATCTTGGTTATTTGGGATTTGGTATCGATCATATGCTTTCCCAAAGCACATATCATACCTTCAAATTCTTGTCATGCTTCCAAAGCATGACGACCATGCATGGAATATGATCAGTCCCAATACCTCATGAGTGAGCTCATGTCTTCCGGTTCATAAGTGAACATGTATGATCCCTTCGAGAGATCGTATTACTCATATGCCCTTATATGCACACCAGCTCGCCAGTGTATAGACCTTGATTAGGTCATCAACCTAATGGTCTGCCAAATGTACACACTTAGACATATAGTAACACATCTGTCTCTAGTCAGAGGATGTATGCCTATGCCATGACAGTATTCAACATAGGACTTAGGTTATCTCGATCTCGCTAAGTCAACCCACTGACTTAACTAATCTGACACCTCTGAATCACTATTCCCATGCAGAGGACCTGCATCAAGAGGTCGGTCAGATACCAGCCTATGTGAGAAAGCATTGCCATCTCCTACTCAGGCTCGAGATCATCTCTTAATAACCATTTGACGGTGTTTGATGAGTCCTCTATCTAACCCATTAGATATTCATCCAAACACCAGCCTCTATGATTCATTTAATGAATCAAAAGCTATATGATTATCAAGACGGCCATGGTACATAACCCTAATTGTACAGAGGGACCTTATAGTGCATTTATTCACTTAATTTCAGAAAGGGATGAACAATCAATAACTTCTATTGATAAAACATATTTATTACAATAATACTTATTGTAAGAATGGTTCACCTCGGGCTCACATGGCTAACAGCGACATCATAGCCGTTGGATCCCCCGATCCAACGGCTGCTAGATTTTAGCGGTGCTGGTATCAAGGAGATGGAGGTCGATGGAACAGGTCATGCACTGATGCTCGACTGACACACAACCGAGCAGTGGAGAAGGGCGGTGGAAGCGAAGGTTACGAGGGTGTCAGTGACAGTGCTCTGGGGTGAAGGCGAGTTGGCGATCGGTGCAAGAGCCGAGCTTTGGTTGAAGATGGAGCGAGACCGGGTAACGGTGGTCTACGAAGGGGCAGAGGCGCGGACTTGGCACAGTGGTAGCGACCATCCGAGGCGAGGGCGAAGGGCTCACATCCTGAGGGCGGTGAAAGGAATGGTCAAGGGGAGGGCACAATTGATCGATAGTCGACGCAACGTGGATGATGGTGGCGTGCTCCGATGGATGGAGTTGTCGGGCAGATAGAATTGTGTGTCGCTGAAGGTGCTCCTTGACGGAGTGGGGCAGAGAGGGAAGGCGATGAGCAGATGGTGAAGAGGGACAGTAGAATCACGAGAGGAAGAAGAAGCTAAGGGGAGGAAAGGGAAGGAGGAAAGAAAAGAAGGAAAGAGACGTATACTTGAAGTACGCCTGGATTTGGAGAAGCGAAGCTTGACTCCGATCCTCGCTCGATCGCCACGGCAGAGATGGTGAGAGTCGGGCTGTCTTTCAAGGAAGGTGCAGTAGCAAAAGAAAGGGTGAACTCCTCTGGATTACACCATGGATTGGGTGTGGCGAGTCGTAATCGCCTGCAAATCAAACCTCTGTGTTGTCACTACAGAGGAAATAAAGTTGGTGGCTCTCTCTATCCCCCCTACTATCGTCGGATGGCAAGGTTGGGTGGCGGCAACGAGCTAAATAGGAGGTGGTGGCGTAATAGTGGGGGTGGGGTTCACAATGGTCTGCTGGGAGGTGAAACGATCGTGGCACATGCGCGGGTGGCGGAGGAGGAGGTAACGATCGTGGAGAGGAAGGGGAGCAGGCACGGGGCACGTGCATCGCCCGTGTGTGCGGAGAGAGATGGCAGAACGTGCGTGACCAGTGAAGAGAGAAAGATGTAGAGATAAATGAAGAGAAAAATAGGGGAAAGAGAGAGAGAGAAAGGAAGATAAATAAAAATAAAAGTTAAAATTAAAATTAAAATAACATTAGAATAAATATTAAAATAAAATTAAGGATTAAATGAAAATAAAATATGGTAATTAAATATAAATAAAAATAAAATAAAAAATAGTTAATGAAGTCAAATTTAAAAATGGTCAATAGAAAAGTTGCTCGTCTCGACGAGATCTATAACTTTTCTGAAGATCCAAAATCAAAAGAGATCAGATGTGTAAAACCTATTTTTGGAGGTACTCAACATATAATAAAATGCCAAATTTTTACGTTTTGTGATTTTATGATTTTAATTAATAAATTAATTTATATACAACATATACATAATTAATCTAATTTTTTTGAATTTTTTATAGGTTAGAAAACTGTAGAATAAAAATAACAAATATAAAATATGTACAACATATAAAAAGTCAGACTTTTGTGTTTTCTCTTGGTTTTATGATTTTTATGGATTTTGATTCTTTAATACGAGATAGTTAATTAATTAAAGAAAATAATCGAAGAGAGATTAGGTCAAAATAAATGATTTTTGTATATAAAATACATGCTCGATTCATGTTAAAAATAAGATTATGTATTTACGGATTTTAGTCCCAGTTTAAGCACACTTAGTGAACATTAATTAATTGATTTTAAGGGGTTTAATTAGTGAATTATTAATAGGATTTTGCTAAAATAACCATATAGAGTAAATGAATCATGGATCATCACCAGCTCAACAAGAACACGACCGAGGTGAGGCAGAAGATCGACGACCTAACTGCCACCAAGACTGTCATCCATCTCATGTCAAAGCAAATCCAAACAACTTCCGTCTCAAGGAGCATGTAGTCGTTTATCTAATTCTATAACTCTCAAGAGCGGTAGGATACTCCAAGCGACTGCTACAGTGAAGGGGAAGAAGAAAGCATCTTGTGGTGAGTCGTTAGCCAGGCCAGCAAACAAGGCTGAAGAACTTTTTGATGCAGCGCCATTATGAAAATACAAAAAATGAATAAAACCAGATAATACAAAAAGAACGCAACAGCCAAGGTAAAACCGTGCCAGCATTAGAGAAGCAAGCAGCAACAACTGAACTAGAGCCACTTGATGGAGCCGAACCTGCAGTACATTTGGGTCCGCCATATGTAGATGAATGTATACCTTTTTTCCATCTACCTATAAAAAAGGTATGGGCACAAATTTATGGCATGAGTTCTTTTCTGATGTAAATATTCCTTTTCCCAAAGCACTAAATCAAAAACAGTAAAAAAAATGAAAAAAACTTTATCTGATCCTGACATTGTTGAAAATTTGCAAAACATTATGCTAGAAATGCCATTGCTCAAGCCATGGAGTACATGCCTATTGTGAAGTGTCAACCCCTCAAAACCAGACATAGGAAACTGAGAAGCACATTCTCACCATGGCCATTGTGAATACCATCAGTAATCTCCCAAAAAAAGAAATATAAGGGAGCTCCAACAATCAGATGTCGGATCTTTAATCAAGAGTTCAAGCACACACTGCTCGATAGTGGATCGTCTATCAATTTATTACCTTTATCCCTACTGAGGATTTGGGTTAGTGATGAATACTCATTCATCACTCTTTATTCTTATATTTTAGCTACAAAAACCTTTGCAAATGCATGTATATAGTTGTAAATAGAAATAACTACCAAAAGCCTGCATTGTGTAAAAACCTATAATTAGCATGTTTTTGTGTAAAAATAAAAGAATAAAGATTAAAAAGAAAAAGAGGGAAATATTTAGAATAAATATTGAGCAACCTAACCCAAGGGAGGGCTCATCATGGGCCTGACCGCATAAAAGCCAAAGTAGAGGGAGATAGGGGCTCATGTGTGTAAATATCTATGTAAATAAAATAAAAATATTTTCCCCCAAAAATAGATTAAAATAGGCTTGTAAATATTTGTATATATTTATAAGTATAAAAACAAGATAAAAAATGGAAAAATTAAAAAGAACACAAAAACACCACTTGTAGATATCCATCTTGTACATACCACCACACTTATATTTATTTAGCCCTATAAATAAATAAAAATTAATTTCTAAAAGTTTTGTACATATTCTATGACTTATGGTGTAAATAAATAAAATAAATTAAAACAAAAACAAAATAAAAATCACAAAATTAAAAATCCAAAAATACTTTGTAAATATACCATGTATATATATGTACATACCTATTTATTTCACCCTTATATATAAATAATAAAAATAAAATAAAAATATCTTTTTATTCCCTATTTTATGATATAAATAAATAAAATATAAAATGGGAATAAAATTGTATAAAAATAACAAATTAAAAATCAAAATTAAAAATCCTATATATTGTATATATACCTATATATAACCCTACTATGTACATACCTTATTTTTACTTTGAAAAATTAATTAAAAATCACAAAAAAATAGAAAAAATTAAAACAAAAATATTTCATGTTTTGACTTTTTAATAAATCGGCCATTTTCTAATTTTTATGGATTTACAATTATTTTCCACGTGGCCGCTTCCTATTGGCCCTGGGGATTGTTGACCGCCCGGTCAACTGCCCCCCCCCAGGACCACTTCCCACGGGTTAGGTGCCCGACCCGACTTCCCCCTATTTTAGCACCTAAACCCGATTCCCCCTCGCCTAAACCTTGGGTCCGATTCCTTCCTGCTACATCCGAGACCCTCGCCGGGGTATCCACCTCGAGATCCGCGCTCCAGAATGCCCTACCCGCGCTCATCTTCCCGGACCCTCCAACATATATAGCCCGAGCTCCGCCACCTTCATTCCTATCTTTGGCCATTCGCTCCACCCCCCAGTGAGCTCCAGTGCGTGAGTAAGAGTGACATCTCGCTCCCCGTGCTGTCGAAGCGAGGAGAGGGACCGGATACCACTGATCCGGCGAGACACACCGTCGTGCTCCGCCCAGAGCTGGAGCTCGAGCCTCGGAGGTAGACGCTCCGCGAGGCAAGGACCGAGAGCTGCGGAAGCTCGCCCACAGTCTATTCGTCCACCCAGGTAGACCCGACTCCCTTTCTTTTTCGCCAATTTCTGATTTCCCCCAAATCGCTGCTCCGCCGTCCCCCGTCGATTCCGATCACCTCACCCTTCCATTCGACCATCGGACTGTGCCATAGCCTTCGCCTTCCTCCCGCTCACATTCTCCACACTCCCATTCAACCCAGCTCGCACAGGAGCTGGGGTTCGAGCTCCTCCGTCCGCACCCTCGCCGGAGCTCGCCCATATCGAACCACCGACCACCTTCACCTCGCCTAACCGGGTCGAGGTACTTTGCCCTCGACCCGCGAGTCTTCAGGACTTATTTTGCAGGTCTCACGAGGACCATCTGAGGTCCTCCTACTCGAGCCAGGAGACGTTTCTCCGCCGACCTCGCCGGAGCCCTCTAGGGCTCGGTAGGGTCATCGGAGGAGCCCATTTGACGCGGAGGCTCCCGACGATTCTTCCCCGATCACCAGAGCCCCGCGAGGAGGTCAGGAGAGCATGCCTTGGGCCGGCGAACTTCGCCGGCAGACAGTTCTTCCTCGACCTTCATCCACCGTCCGATCAGCCTCTCGCTCCAGTTTTCATCGGAGCCATCCATCCCAGGAGCAACAGCGACCGCCCGATCGTTGGAGGACTGATCCCAGCCGTCGATCCAGCGAGGCTTAGCCGCGACGCACCGTCACCGTCAGATCTATACGTGGCGAGGCCTAGACCGTTGGATTCGAGCGAGGAGTCCAGCTTTGGAGCGCCAGTCGTCCCTCACCGTCAGATGCACCACGTGGCGTCCATCCAGCGGCTCCATTAATAAAGGGTAATTTACGCTTAGGCCTTGTCTTTTATCTTATTTAGCGTTTAGTCTTGTAAGTGATTAGTTTAATTGTTTAGTTTTTGGTACAATTGCACTAAGGACCCCGCACTTTAATCTTTTAGTATTTATGCCCCTGTGTATGTTGTAGCACGTGCTTCGACACGTGGTTTTCTAGGCTTTTTGCATTTTATACCTTGTAGTTCTGAGCTGTTATGAATTGAATGAAAATTTTTGGAATATTGCATTTATACCCCTGTGCGTAATTTAATAGCGCATGTGCGTATATTGTTGGGTTATTTGCAGACTAGCCCTTGGACTTTTGGTATCTGTTACCAAAAGGTCCTAGGACTTAGTTTTTATCACATTTGGGTCCTTGAGTGCCCCAGGCACGCGCCACGTGCGTGACCTCCTGGGTATTTTGCACCAGACCCCCCAGGACTCTTGGTATTTGCTTTTTGGTCCATGTGTATTGTGCCCTTGTGTTAGATTTTAATAAAATAGCAAACATACTCCAAATCCAATGAAAATTGGATACATAGCTCCTGCCATAGTGTAAAATTTTCTGGAAATTTTGAGGACAATTTTGTTTTGATTTGATATTTTTAAAAATTCAAAAATATCTATTTTCGTTACTGTTTGAGTTTAAAAATCACAAAAAAATATTAAAACTCTCTAAAATTCGCAAAAAATTATCTACTGTTTGTTTTGTTGTGCTTGATTTTCTAGCCAATTTTGGCTATTTTTTATTACCTAAAACACCTAAAAATTGAAAAACACTTAAAATCTTATAAAAAATTCTAATAAATAAATTAAAAAGCCAAAAATAATAATTTATGTGCTCAAATTTTCCTTGTTTTCTTCTCTGTACAGGAAAAATACCTCCAGGCTTATTGGGGACTCTTAGATATTTTATCTAGGTCCCTTAAGCTCGGCTGGACAGTGCCTACAGTTTCTAACCTTGTTTCATTTTTAGAAAATTAAATAAACATCAGAAAAATCCCAAAAAATTACTAAAAACAGTAAAAATTATAAAACACACAAAAATATTTTTATTTGAATTTTTGGTTGATTTTTAGTGCATTTAATAAATAGTTGAATTGCTTGCTTTTCTTGTTTTCTTTATTTTCTTAATATCTTAAAAATCCAAAAAAATATAAAAAGACTTAAAAACCACCAAACATACCTTTTTATTTCTTTTTCCTTTCTTTCTGACTACTTCGTAGGCCGCGAGGCCAATCCGTGCTCCTTGTGTTCGACCCTGGTCGCTATACCAGGTTAAACTAATAGCAAGACCGCTAGCTTGTTTTGAGTGATTTTATCTTTATTGGTGGTCTATTTTTCTTGATTGACACATTCGAGTCTGATTGCTTGGGTCGCAACGACCATCTAGATACCTTTACCTGAGTAGTCGGATTTCTCGGTCATCAAAATGGCGCTGTTGTTGGGGAGCACGGCTTAGTAGTTTTTATTTTTGTTTTATTTTCTTTTTCGCGGCTTTTCGCGGCTCTTTCAGTGTCCGTGGCTTTTCGCAGCTTTTTGTTTTTATTTTATTTTGCTTTATTTTGTTTTATTTTATTTTCTTTTATTTTTGTTTTTGTTTGATTTTTGTTTGTTTATTTTATTTGGCATTTTTGCATGTATACCCTCATTTTATTTTCATTTATTTTTCTTGCTATTATTTGCTCATTTTATTGGTCTGACCACTCTGTTCTTTCTTGCGAGGGCCCGAGGACCGAGGCGGCCGATTTCGAGAAGCCGACGTAACCGCGAGACTCGGAGGTGGCTCCCTTCTGCACGGAGCCGCAGGAGAGCGTGAGGGAGAGATTGAGTGGGAGAGGTTTAGCTTAGGTTTTATTTCAGTTGATTATTATTGTAATAATACAGGGACAAACACTTAGACTTTTTGGACTTGAACTCTTAGCGGGTTTGTTTCGCCGAGCACCGGTGTGCTCGGGGGACCCTTATGGCTTTTCACGGCTTTTTCGTGGCTTTTGGTTTTTCGCTGTCTTTTTCAATTTTCAACGGTTTTTATCGAGCCCCTAGACTTAGGATTTTCTACTTGTTTGTGCCGTAATTAGTAGGGTCCCCCCACCTAATTGCTTGCATGTTCCTATAGTGCGATTAATTGGACCTACTAATAATTGATTAATAAAAATAACTGACTCATCCCCTTCGTAGCCTACGTGCCGTAGCCTGCCCCGCAAAGCGCTTTCTCCTACCCCCGATGTGTCGGGCAGAGGAGGGGTAGACCGAGACCAGACCTTTGGCTTGAAGGATCGGTGACCAGTTAGACGGTTCTTCGAGTAGACTTGCTTGTTTAGGACTCAGCTTTCACCGCTGCATCATATAGGTAGTTTATTTTCTGTCTTTACATTTCTGCGCGGATCACTTGCATGTAGAGTGCTGGAGACAGGTACGCATTTCTATCTCTGCATGCATCATTGATTCCATCGCGCATCGGCTTTTTCGTCTTCTCCCCCTTGTTTTTGACTAAATAACCAGGAGAACCGAAAAATTCGCTAGGCCTTTGTTTTTATTGAAAAATATTAAAAAGAAAAACCATAAAATTGGGACTGCTAAAACTATTGACCCTAAAAGATACCTGACTTAAAAATTTATCTTGGGGAGAGCAACCCCCTCATTGGTTGGTTTGATTGCGCGAGAGAGTGACCCGCACACTAGGTAGAGCCCTCCGGTGCTATTTCTAGCTGACTACCGACTCTTCCGTGCGGGTCAGTCGGTTGGAGTAGCATCGGGTATCCCAACAGGTCACGTAAGCGCTCTAATAGATTGCTTGTTCACCTAATAAAATTTTACAAATAAATTGACCGAGCCTTTACGGTCTTCAGCTTGCGTTGTTTTGGTGAACAGAGGGTTTGGTTGCTCATCATAATATTTCCAGATCTCATCCGCCCTACTCGTCAGATCACGATGATGGGTAGACGCTCTCTTAGGCAGCCTCTGGCTACACCGCTTTCGGGCACGTCTACCCATTCATCTAGGTTGGCCCGCGAGAGCCAAGACCAGCTCTCCGAGTCCGAGTATGATTCCGCCCTGTTCCCCCTCGACCCCCTTTCTTTCGGTTCTGAGAGATATGAGCCAGAGGAGAGATTAGCAGACTTGACAGCACCTGAGTTTGGCTCATTTGATTTTGTAGACGTCATGGCCGGTAGTTCTGAGGATCGTTCCCGAGGTCAGCCTGAGCACTTTGTGCTGGACCAGGGTGCGATCAACTCCACCCTGATCGCCTCACTAGAGACCGTTCAACAGCAGCTAAGGGATCAGGGAGCATTCATGATCGATATGAGGAGAGATATGGAGCAGATGCGAGCAGAGAGAGTAGAGCGAGATCAGAGGAGAGAGGGACCGAGGATCCCAGAGGATGCAGATGCAGCAGCAGCCGCAGCCGCGGCAGGAGGATCACCGAGACCGATGCGGGAGTTGCACAACCCCGGATCGACGCTGACGCACCACTGGGTTGTACTTCCAGCCATCGTGGGGGACTTCAAGTTCCCCCCGAACACCTTGCAGTTACTCCCCCGCTTCCACGGAGTCGCTACTGAGGAGCCCCATCTTCACCTTCAGGAGTTCCTGATGATTTGCAGCACTGTCCACGACCGTCAGGTGGACCAGGATACGATTTGGATGATTGCCTTCCCCTTTTCCTTGGCCGACAGAGCAGCCACCTGGCTGAAACACTTGGGGAGGTTCGTTTACACCTGGGAGCAGCTCCGCACCGAGTACTTGAACAAGTACTATCCACTCGGGCGGACCAATGCAGCGAGAGCCCTCATCAGCAACTTCTCCATGCTCCCCAACGAGCAATTCCATGAGGCATGGGAGAGGTTTCGTGAGCTGACTGACCGATGCCCGCACCATGATATTTCGAAGCCCAACCTTGTGCAGAGCTTCTTCAACGGGCTGACACCAGAGCTCCAGGGCTTGGTGAATGCTTCTTGTGGCGGGTCTTACTTCGCCAAGGATCACGACCAGGTCTGGGCCATCTACGAGGAGATGGCCGAGAACTACATGGTGATGTCGCAGACCAGGTTGTACACTCAGGGCAGACCCCAGCAGCAGCCAGGAACCGTGCGGTACCAGAGGATAGCACGGGTCGACTCCGGTCCATCCAGTTCATCCGCAGTAGCAGCAGCACAGGCAGAGTCGTCCGCTGCGGATATGGGTATTATCAGCGAGAAGTTGGATTGGATGGAGCTGATCGAGAAGAAGCAGTTCCATGGCATCACTCAGATGGAGCAGATGGCAAAGACTCTGAGCGACATGAAGACCCAGCTCATGTGTCTCCAGGAGGCACAGACGGCTTCACAGCCCCGTCTTCAGTCGCGAGGCGATACCGGCGGCAGCAACAGCTCGTTTCAGCGCTCCAGCTCACACCAGCAGCCTAGACAGGTTCACCTTGTACAGGCGGAGCCGTACCAGCAGCCGCAGCCCACCTACCAGTCACCACCATCTCCAGACATGCAGATGGTGGTATACCAGCCGGATCAGCCTCTGGCAGTACTCCCGCCAGCCCAGTACGATGCAGAGCCGTTGATGGATGTCAACGGGATTTGGTATGACCATCCTCAGCCTGGGATCCGACGAGACCATCCCGGATTCAGGTGGGGGAGTGGAGGTACCCAGCCCCAGCAACAGCCATCCGGTCAGGGAGGGCAGTATAGCCAGCAGAGAGATCACCAGCAGCAGCAGCCCCCAGCCTATCAGTCACAGCAGCAGTCATCCTTCGTTCCTCATCCCTATCAGCAGGGACAGTCTTGGAGGCGAGAGCAGCCTCACCAGCCACACCAGCAGCAACACCCTTCCTCTTACCCCTCTCAGCAGCAGCAGCACCAGTTCCAGCAGCCTCATCACCAGAGAGGCTACCCGTCGGGCTCCCACGAGAGCCCTGTTTTGGATGACATAGCCCGCCTCCTCACGGACCAGCATGCTACTTTCAGACGGGAGATGGACGAGTTCCGCCAGGAGATGCGGGACATCGTGAGAGGGAAGGCCTCCATACCTGCCCAAATCGAGTCGAATCCCAACAGCCCGAAGCGGAAATCTGAGCAATTAGCTTACACTGAGCATGCCACTCCTAGTGATCCATTTGATGATATGTCTTCGGATCTATTTGATGCTGATTTTGTCACACTTAGGAGCAGTAGGACACCAGCCGACGGTGGCACCTCGTCTGAGCGACGGCACGAGGATACACCTAGAGCGCCAGATGAGGAGGAGGAGAGCGGTACTGAGGCCGCTCATGATGTTGACGGTGGTGCTGATGCCACCAAGGATGCTGATCCCACCGGCGGTACTGAGGCCGCCGCTTCACCAGTTCGAGGAGGTGGTACTGACGCCACCCGAGTTGCCGAGCCAGTACGCGGTACTGAGGCCGCGAGACGTCCCGCAGAGCCAGCCCGTGGTGGTACTGAGGCCACCGGTGTTCATGTAAAGAGAGTTGTTGTTTTTCCTTCCACTGATGTTGCTCGGAACCATGTTTTGAATAAAGGAAAAGGTTTAGTTTACTCTGGTCCCACTGTGGTGCTTGATGTATGTGCGGATCCGGCCGTCGAGCTGTCTAGACCTATTCCTAGTCCTTCATTTGAGAAGGACCCTGTGATCCCCTTCCCTAGAGCCCTTCTGATGGGGAAGGGGAAGAAAAAGAAAAAGATCCAAAAAAAGAGAGAGCAGGAGGAGTTCAGCCAGAGCATGATTGATCGTTTCCATATCCAGCTGACCCTTCAGGAGGCTTTGCAGCACATCCCCCTTCTTCAGCGTTCTTTGAGAGACAGGACTACAGTCAGGAGGAGGAGGAGGAACCACCATTCAGAGATTCATGTGTTGACGAAAGCCACGTGCTTCGCGCCAGAACCGTCTGCCGGCCAAGAGGCCAGACTCAGGAGCCCCATATGTCAGATGTCATATCAGAGAGCAGAGGTTCGACCGGACTCTACTAGATAGCGGATCGTCTATCAACCTCCTTCTGGCAGCCCTTCTCGACCGCTTCGAGTTGGGCACTCTTAGACAGAGCAGGACAGTCCTTCAGTTTGTTGATCGATCTGTCAAGAGGCCGAAGGGGTTGTTGCGAGACGTTATTGTCACTATTCAGGGCCTGCAATTCCCCGTGGACTTCGTAGTGTTGGACATGGAGATCCCTGATTCAGTAGCCGATACCCCCATCATCCTCGGTCATCCGTTCTTGGCCACAGCCAAGGCGGTGACTGACCATGATAGCGGGAAGGTATACTTTTGCGTCGAGGGCGAAAGTGTACAAATAGAGACGGTCGAGGACTACAGAGCCAGAGACAGAGCATGCTCAGAGACCAGCACAGATACAGAGCAGCTGACAGATGCCGGGTTAGACATCCACCAGGACTGTGATTTTGTGATCACATATGATGAGGCAGCATGGGCAGACCCCGTAGCACATGCCATCCTCTCATATTCAGACACCGCTGATGCCGAGTTGATAGCAGAGGAGAGCTTGGGGAGCACAGCCCTGGTCCATGATACTTCAGAGGCAGCAGAGCCGGTTCCTGACCGTGACACGATTTCTAGTGATGGTGGTGCTGAGGCCACCTTGTGTGATGGTGGTATTGATGCCACCTTGTTTGATGCAGATCCCTCGGATTCAGAGTCTGATTGGGCAGATTGCGATGATCAGATGCCAGACCTGAGTCCCACAGAGCCTACAGCTGAGGAGGAGGTAGATGCCGAGCAGATCAGAGACAGTTCAGTTGAGCAGCCTTCTCCAGATCCAGTTTGCGAGAGTTCGTTTTCATTCTCCCAGACAGACTTGGCAGCATACACTCACCTTCTTCCTAAGCCAGATTTGCCAGCACCCAGCTGTCCAGAGCTGAAGCTGCTCCCTACTTCACTGAAGTATCGGTTCCTTGCGGGCGAGCCTGAGATGTACCCAGTCATCATCTCCGCCGATCTGACTGGAGAGCAAGAATCCCGTTTGATGGGGGTTCTTGAAAAGAACCGCAAGGCAATCGGATGGAGCGTAGCAGATCTCCATGGGATTAGTCCAGAGTTGTGCTCCCACCATATTTATCTCGAGGAGGGGGTGAAGCCGTCTCGTGAGTTCCAGCGGCGGCTGAACCCCAACCTGAGAGAGGTCGTCATGAAGGAAATCTCAAAATGGTGGAGCGCAGATTTTATTTATCCCATTTCCGACTCCAAGTGGGTTAGCCTCTTGCATGTGGTGCCCAAGAAGACGGGCATCACGACTGTGATCAGTGAGTCGGGAGAGGAGATTGCTACACGAGTACCCACCTCTTGGCGGGTCTGTGTTGACTACAGGAGACTCAACCAGGCCACCAAGAAGGACCATTTCCCCCTGCCTTTTATTGACCAGATCATTGAGAGACTGGCAGGGAAGAGCCATTACTGTTTCCTGGATGGGTACTCGGGCTACAACCAGGTGGCCATCGCTCCTGAGGATCAGGAGAAGACCACCTTTACCTGTCCCTTCGGCACATACGCCTTTCGACACATGCCATCTGGGCTATGCAATCCCCCTGCGACTTTTCAGAGATGCATGTTGTCGATCTTTTCGGACATGGTAGGGGAGTGTTTGGAGGTCTTCATGGACAATTTCTCGGTCTACGGCGACGGATCGACTCCTGTCTTGACTGCCTAGACTGAGTACTCCAGCGATGTATAGAGGTCCATTTGGTGCTTTCTTGGGAAAACAGTCACTTCATGGTGACTCAGGGGACGGTGCTTGGCCATTTCATCTCCAACAGGGGCATGGAGGTTGATCCGGCCAAGGTTGATGTCATTAGAAAACTCGCACCGCCGTCCAATTTGAGGCAGCTACGGTCATTCCTGGGGCACGTTGGTTTTTATCGGAGATTCATTCATGATTTCAGCAAGATTGCCCGGCCGTTGACTGACCTCTTGACGAAAGACACCGAGTTCCTTGTCGATGACAAGTGTCTTTCATCTTTTGCGACTCTCCAGCAGTGTGTGATTGAGGCTCCTGTTCTCCAGCCGCCTGATTGGTCTCTCCCATTCGAGATCATGACGGATGCCTCCGATTTTGCCGTAGGGGCCATGCTGGGACAGAGGAGGGATGGAGTCCCCTTTGCTATTCACTACGCTAGACACACATTGGATTCCGCGCAGCGGAATTATACCGTCACAGAGAAGGAGATGCTAGCTGTAGTGTTCGCCCTAGATAAGTTTCGATCTTATATCATTGGATCTAGAGTGACCTTGTACACTGATCACACCGCCATCCGATACCTCATGGCAAAGAAGGATGCCAAGGTCAGACTTACTAGATGGATCTTTCTACTCCAGGAGTTCGACATTGAGATCAAGGATAAGCCTGGAGTCAAGAATGTGGTGGCGGATCACCTCTCCCGTATAGAGCAGCCTGAGGAGTCTGAGCAGATTGATCCCATTTGTGAGACCTTCCCAGATGAGGCGATCCTTGCTATCGCCTCACTCCCGTGGTATGCCGATATTGTGAACTTTCTCGTTGCTGGGAAAGTCCCACAAGATTGGCCCAAGCAGAGGCTTGAGACCTTCCTTGCGAAGGCCAAGTCCTACCACTGGGAGGATCCCATCCTTTACCACGAAGGAGGGGATAACGTCTGGCGTCGGTGTATTCCTCAAGAGGAGCACCATAGCGTCCTCACTTACTACCACAAGCGTGAGGCAGGATGACATCATTCTGGGAGGAGAACGGCACAGAAAGTGCTCCAATCCAGCTTGTGGTGGCCTACCCTCTTCAAGGACTCTGATGAGTTCGTGAAGATGTGTACTGACTGTCAGAGGATGGGCACTTTGTGGACAGCGTGATATGATGCCGATGCAGCCCATTCAATTCTGTGAGATTTTTGACGCATGGGGCATCGATTTCATGGGTCCATTCCCTAAGAGTCAGGGATTTGAGTACATTCTGTTGGCCGTGGACTATGTTAGTCGTTGGGTTGAGGCTATCCCCGCCCGAGCCGCTGATGCAAGGACAGTTTGCAGATTTTTGAGGAAGCACATCATCACGCGGTTCGGGGTTCCTAGAGTTCTGAATTCAGATGGAGGGTCTCATTTCATCAACGACCAGGTGAAGGCCCTTGCTAGCGAGTTCGGTATAGACCATCGTGTTGCTACACCTTACCATCCACAGACGAATGGTCTAGCCGAGGTGTCGAATAGGGAGATCAAGACTATATTGCAGAAAGTCGTCCGCCCTGACCGAAAGGATTGGTCACAGCTTTTGGACTCGGTCTTGTGGGCATATAGGACGTCTTTCAAGACACCATTGGGAACATCTCCCTTTCGCCTCGTATATGGCAAGTCGTGCCATTTACCTGTTGAGCTGAGGCACAGGTCACTATGGGCAGTTACTGATATACTTATGAATCCAGATGGTGTAGGAGACCAGAGGAGGGCAGAGTTAGCAGCCCTGGAGGAGTTGAGAGATACCGCCTTCTCAAACAGCCTACAATATAAGGAGAGAGTGAAGGAGTGGCATGATTCTCATATCAGCCACAAGCATTTTGAGCCTGGTCAGAGAGTATGGTTGTTTGATGCGAGGCTTCGTTTATTTCCAGGGAAGCTACAGAGCAAGTGGAAGGGACCCTACTTGGTGAGAAAGGTACACGACAACGGTAGCATTGATATATCCGAGTTGTCTTCTGAGAGTACCTTTCGAGTGAACGGCCAGCGGTTCAAGCCATTTCTAGATCATGAGTCGCGGGTCGTTGATCTTGCCCCTATTCATTTTGCGTGAGATGTGGTCTTTGACTCACATCTAAAGCATCTCACGCCTGAGTTTCACTGATTTTCCGCCTTGTATAGATCCAGATGTCTATATCACTACATTCTTTAGTCCCACATCCCTTTCTTCATCTGTTGATTATGCTATACTTAGGGTGCACTTTACCCTAAGTATAGGGGGGATGTAGGACCTTTGGGTATTTCTTTTGTTTCTTTCTACCCCTGTTTTTGCTGCCTATACTTAGGGATATTTTACCCTAAGTATAGGGGGGGTAGACCCTGTACATTCTCCGCTCGATTTTCCCTTAGTACACAGCCTGCTATACTTAGGATTACTTGATCCTAAGTATAGGGGGAAGACCCGAGACCCTCTTGACTTTCTATTTCATCTATTCGTCTTTGTATATAGCCTTCCTTTTCACTTCCCTATACCTAGCACGAGTTATGTCTTCTTCATCGCTCTTGACTCTGAGGACATCGTTCGAGTTAAGTATAGGGGGGTGTGTATATATTTCATATATACTTTAGCCATAACTCGTACTGTGTGTGAGTGTGTTAATAAATAAAATGGCTAAAAACCCTAAAAATCACAAAAACTAAAAATTTTTCATGTACATAAACATTCTTTTATTTGCAAATAAATAGCTAGTGTACAAAATTATTTTTGTAAAAATGATTTCAAAAATATTTTGTGTAAAGTTTGTGTAAATATTTTCTTATAAAAATTATGTATATAGTACAAAATTTTTCCAAAATGTTTTGAAAATCAAATGTTTGTAAAAATCTTGTGTAAATGTGTGTAAATACTTTTTGCAAAACTTGCACTTCATGCATCATCCATTCATGATTTCAAAACATTTTTCAAAAATTTTGCATGTTTGTAAACTTTGTGTAAATAGCATCTTTTGTACATATGTATATAGTTTTTCTGGATGATAGTTGACATTTAAAGTAGCCTGGAATCAAATTGAGAAATGGAGCTTGATTAAGATCTTAATCCACCTAACTTCTAAGAGGAACCTTATAGGGCTTAGGTTTAAGGCTTTTCAGGTCCATGATGACTTAATTCTTTGAGTCCACTAGGCTATGATCACATGTCATCTTAATGAGCCTAAGTAGAGCACTTAACAACAACACATGACTCATATAGACAATGGCTTTACTTGGACACCAACACTATGCACCGAGCTCTCTACGGATGAGGTGGTGAGGAGGCAGTCTTCCTTGACTTGGGGTAGCATATGAGGGTAGTACTTCCAGGCGGAACCTCTCTTCTTCTTTTAGTGAAAGAAGTGCGTCTCAACTTGGTCTGGTTGCCATGAGGTCTAACGACGGGAGTTGTGGGTTGCAATAAAGCTTCAAAAGAGGGATAGTCTACTGGCTCAAGAGGAAAAACTCCTTGTATATATGCTGCACATGTATATGGTTGTATAGATGCACTTGAAAAAAAATGCAAAAAGAAAATAACTCCAAAAAAGTGGTGGGTCTGAGAGAAAATGATAATCCCACCGGAGTATGTATATAGAGTGCAATAAGCAAAGCTTGAGTTTCATGATCCACCTGATGTAGCTTGCAGCAGGGAGACTTGGCTACACTGGTCAAGCTCCCAAGGGTACATGGCTACACTGGCCTTGACCCATTCTCTTCTTCCTCCTCTTCTTGAGCCGGTTGAACTTGAACTTAGAAGGGAATACCCCACTCCTCGAGGAAAGAGTGGCCAGATTTAGGTCATAGAGTTACCTTGTTGGGGAGGGTTGTCAAGTTGCCATTTCTGAGGTGGAGAGCTTAGACCTCACATTCACAGGACAAGAAAAGATTCATAGTCTTCAGGGTTTGTGATTGATGACTTGCTCTGATCTGGAGCATTGAGGAGTCTTGGTTATAGATTAGTGGAACTTTGAGGTTGTTGAGTTTTAGGCTTAAGTCTAATTAAGGTTCCGACACATTAATAATCCAAAGATCTAATCGAGCTCCATACCTTAATTTAATGAAGGCAAGTTTAATAATCAGCCTTGATCCATGTACATTCTCTTTTTCTTTTTCTTTATTTCTTTTTTTTCACTTCTTTTTCAAATAAGTGTTTGCTAAGGGACTAGCAAAGTTAAGTATAGGGGGTGATGAATACTCATTCATCACTCTTTATTCTTATATTTTAGCTACAAAAACCTTTGCAAATGCATGTATATAGTTGTAAATAGAAACAATTACCAAAAGCATGCATTGTGTAAAAACCTATAATTAGCATGTTTTTGTGCAAAAATAAAATAATAAAGATTAAAAAGAAAAAGAGGGGAATATTTAGAATAAATATTGAGCAACCTAACCCAAGGGAGGGCTCAGCATGGGCCTGACCGCATAAAAGCCAAAGTAGAGGGAGATAGGGGCTCATGTGTGTAAATATCTATGTAAATAAAATAAAAATATTTCCCCCCAAAAATAGATTAAAATAGGCTTGTAAATATTTGTATATATTTATAAGTATAAAAACAAGATAAAAAATGGAAAAATTAAAAAGAACACAAAAACACCACTTGTAGATATCCATCTTGTACATACCACCACACTTATATTTATTTAGCCCTATAAATAAATAAAAATTAATTTCCAAAAGTTTTGTACATATTCTATGACTTATGGTGTAAATAAATAAAATAAATTAAAACAAAAACAAAATAAAAATCACAAAATTAAAAATCCAAAAATACTTTGTAAATATACCATGTATATATATGTACATACCTATTTATTTCACCCTTATATATAAATAATAAAAAATAAAAATATCTTTTTATTCCCTATTTTATGATATAAATAAATAAAATATAAAATGGGAATAAAATTGTATAAAAATAACAAATTAAAAATCAAAATTAAAAATCCTATATATTGTATATATACCTATATATAACCGTACTATGTACATACCTTATTTTTACTTTGAAAAATTAATTAAAAATCACAAAAAATAGAAAAAAATTAAAACAAAAATATTTCATGTTTCGACTTTTTAATAAATCGGCCATTTTCTAATTTTTATGGATTTTACAATTATTTTCTACGTGGCCGCTTCCTATTGGCCCTGGGGATTGTTGACCGCCCGGTCAACTGCCCCCCAAGACCACTTCCCACGGGTTAGGTGCCCGACCCGACTTCCCCCTATTTTAGCACCTAAACCCGATTCCCCCTCGCCTAAACCCCGGGTCCGATTCCTTCCTGCTACATCCGAGACCCTCGCCGGGGTATTCACCTCGAGATCCGCGCTCCAGAATGCCCTACCCGCGCTCATCTTCCCGGACCCTCCAACATATATAGCCCGAGCTCCGCCACCTTCATTCCTATCTTTGGCCATTCGCTCCACCCCCCAGTGAGCTCCAGTGCGTGAGTGAGAGTGACAGCTCGCTCCCCGTGTTGTCGAAGCGAGGAGAGGGACCGGATACCACTGATCCGGCGAGACACACCGCCGTGCTCCGCCCAGAGCTGGAGCTCGAGCCTCGAAGGTAGACGCTCCGCGAGGCAAGGACCGAGAGTTGCGCAAGCTCGCCCACAGTCTATTCGTCCACCCAGGTAGACCCGACTCCCTTTCTTTTTCGCCAATTTCTGATTTCCCCCAAATCGCTGCTCCGCCGTCCCCCGTCGATTCCGATCACGTCACCCTTCCATTCGACCATCGGGCTGTGCCATAGCCTTCGCCTTCCTCCCGCTCACATTCTCCACACTCCCATTCAACCCAGCTCGCACATGAGCTGGGGTTCGAGCTCCTCCGTCCGCACCCTCGCCGGAGCTCGCCCATATCGAACCACCGACCACCTTTACCTTGCCTAATCGGGTCGAGGCACTTTGCCCTCGACCCGCGAGTCTTCTGGACTTATTTTGCAGGTCTCACGAGGACCATCTGAGGTCCTCCTACTCGAGCCAGGAGACGTTTCTCCGCCGACCTCGCCGGAGCCCTCCAGGGCTCGGTAGGGTCATCGGAGGAGCCCATTTGACGCGGAGGCTCCCGACGATTCTTCCCCGATCACCAGAGCCCCGCGAGGAGGTCAGGAGCGCACGCCTTGGGCCGGCGAACTTCGCCGGCAGACAGTTCTTCCTTGACCTTCATCCACCGTCCGATCAGCCTCCCGCTCCAGTTTTCATCGGAGCCATCCATCCCAGGAGCAACAACGACTGCCCGATCGTTGGAGGACTGATCCCAGCCGTCGATCCAGCGAGGCTTAGCCGCGACGCACCGTCACCGTCAGATCTACATGTGGCGAGGCCCAGACCGTTGGATTCGAGTGAGGAGTCCAGCTTTGGAGCGTCAGTCGTCCCTCACCGTCAGATGCACCACGTGGCGTCCATCCAGCGACTCCATTAGTAAAGGGTAATTTACCCTTAGGCCCTGTCTTTTATCTTATTTAGCGTTTAGTCTTGTAAGTGATTAGTTTAGTTGTTTAGTTTTTGGTACAATTGCACTAAGGACCCCACACTTTAATCTTTTAGCATTTATGCCCCTGTGTATGTTGTAGCACGTGCTTCGATACGCGGTTTTCTGGGCTTTTTGCATTTTATACCTTGTAGTTCTGAGCTGTTATGAATTGAATGAAAATTTTTGGAATATTGCATTTATACCCCTGTGCGTAATTTAATAGTGCATGTGCGTATAATGTTGGGTTATTTGCAGACTAGCCCTTGGACTTTTGGTACATGTTACCAAAAGGTCCTAGGACTTAGTTTTTATCACATTTGGGTCCCTGAGTGCCCCAGGCACGCGCCACGCGTGTGACCTCCTGGGTATTTTGCACAAGACCCCCCAGGACTCTTGGTATTTGCGTTTTGGTCCCTATGTACTATGCCCTTGTGTTTGATTTTAATAAAATAGCAAACATACTCCAAATCCAATGAAAATTGGATACATGGCTCCTGCCATAGTGTAAAATTTTCTGGAAATTTTGGGGACAATTTTGTTTTGATTTGATTTTTTTAACAATTCAAAAACATCTATTTTCGTTACTGTTTGAGTTTAAAAATCACAAAAAAATTATATCTCATCTAAAATTCACAAAAAAATTACCTACTGTTTGTTTTGTTGTGCTTGATTTTCTAGCCAATTTTGGCTATTTTTCATTACCTAAAACACCTAAAAATTGAAAAACACTTAAAATCTTATAAAAATTCTAATAAATAAATTAAAAAGCCAAAAATAATAATTTAGGTGCTCAAATTTTTCTTGTTTTCTTCTCTATACAGGAAAAATACCTCCAGGCTTATTGGGGACTCTTAGATATTTTATCTAGGTCCCTTAAGCTCGGCTGGACAGTGCCTACAGTTTTTAACCTTGTTTCATTTTTAGAAAATTAAATAAACATCAGAAAAATCCCAAAAATTTACTAAAAACAGTAAAAATTATAAAACACACAAAAATATTTTTATTTGAATTTTTGGTTGATTTTTAGTGCATTTAATAAATAGTTGAATTGCTTGCTTTTCTTGTTTTCTTTATTTTCTTAATATCTTAAAAATCCAAAAAAATATAAAAAGACTTAAAAACCACCAAACATACCTTTTTATTTCTTTTTCCTTTCTTTTTGACTACTTCGTAGGCCGCGAGGCCAATCCGTGCTCCTTGTGTTCGACCCTGGTCGCTATACCAGGTTAAACTAATAGCAAGACCGCTAGCTTGTTTTGAGTGATTTTATCTTTATTGGTGGTCTATTTTTCTTGATTGACACATTCGAGTCTGATTGCTTGGGTTGCAACGACCATCTAGATACCTTTACCTGAGTAGTCGGATTTTCGTGTCATCAGTTAGGACCACTTAAGCCAAGAAAGATGATTCTGCAATTCATAGGACATATCAGTTAAGAGGCTTGGATGTATGTTGGAGGATGTGATCGTCACAATTCAAGGGATGCAATTCCTTGTTGATTTCATTATAGTAGATAGGGACACATCCACACCTCTGCTTCACATACTAATCATTCTTGGTCGGTCGTTCCTTCGAACAACCAAAGCAGTGGTGGATTATAGCACTGGAGAGATCACCTTTCTCTCCAGCAGTGACAAAGTGCAAATAGAAACGGTTCTAGAGCAAAAGCCAACCGAAGTGATATATATGTTAAGAGAGATTGAGCCACATGGATAATGACTTTTTAACTGAGATCAGAGACACAATTTTGTTCTTGAATGATAAAAGAATACATGAATTCCTCTCATCTGAGGAGGTGCTGGACAACGTAGTCGAACTCATCGATATCTTTGCTGATGCGATTTATACTGATGGATATGCTGAAATTATTGAACAGTCATCCTCATATGAGCACAAAGATTTCATTGTCGGTCTATGTAATGTTTTAAATTCATATTCCGAAGGTTCAATGGTGGACAACAAACAGATGATAGATCTGACACATGTTACAATTGCTTAAGTTGCCACCAAGTTGACTCCAACGCCACCAGAGCTCAAGCCTTTACCCTTTAACATGAAGTATTCATTCCTTGCTGGTGAACTAGATATGTATCCCGTCATTATAAATTCACATCTGATCGAAGAGCAAGAATCTCGCTTGCTTGAGGTTCTTGAAAGAAACTGCAAGGCAATAGGCTTGAACATAACGGATCTCCATGGGATAAATCTGTCACTTTGCTTGCGTCACATTTACCTTGAAGAAGACATCAATCCCTCCCGAGAATTCTAATGCATAATGAACCCTGATCTCCGGGAGGTTGTGATGAAGAAAATTAGCAAATGGTGTGATGCAGGATTCTTCTATCTTGTCTCCGACTCCATATGGGTGAGTCCCCTGCACATAGTGCCGAAGAAGTCTGGGATCACCACTATAGCAAATGGCAAAGGATAGGAGATTTCGATCAGAGTACGGACTTCTTGGCATGTTTGTGTGGACTACAGACACCCAAATATTGTAACTAAGAATGATTATTTCCCACTTCCCTTCATCAACCATATAGTCAAAAGACTGGCCGTAAAGGAATATTTTTGCTTCTTGTACGGTTACTCTGGATACAATCAAGTCACCATCACACTTGAAGATCAATAGAAGACTACTTTCACCTATCCATTTGGGACTTACGCCTTAAGAAGAATGTCCTTTGGATCGTGCAATGCACCTGTTGTATTCAAAAATTCATGTTGACGGTATTCACTGATATGGTTGGTAGTTTCCTCGAAGTATTCACGGATGACTTCCCGGTCTATGGGGACAATTTTGATCAATGTTTTGCATACTTAGATCAAGTTTGAAGAGGTGTTGTGAAATGAATCTTGTGCTCTCGTGAGAGAGGAGTCACTTTATAGTGATTGAAGGAATTGTGTTGGGTCATGCCATCTTCAAGCATGGCATGGAGGTTGACCCGCCCAAGGTGGACGTGATTTCAAAACTTGAGCCACCGATCAATTTAGAGCAAGTCTGATCATTTCTAGGGTAAGTAGAATTTTACTGAGAATTTATTAAAGACTTCAACAAGATTGCATGACCGCTGACTGAGCTACTTGGAAATGAGACTGATTTTGTCATAGACGACGGGGTTCTCCATTCCATCAATCTGCTGAAGGACCTCATCGCACTTGCTCCTGTCCTACAACCACCTGATTGATCTCTCCCTTTGGAGATCATGACGGATGCCTCTGATTATCCAATCAGTGTTGTTCTTGGACAAAGACAGGATGGGCTCCCATTTTATTTTCATTACATTAGCAAAACACTTGATGGGTCCTAGAAAAATTACGTTGTCGTAGAGAAAGAGCTATTAGATGTAGTTTTTGCATTAGAAAAGTTCTAATCACACTTACTAGGATCGAAGGTATTGTTTATGCAGATCACTTTGCCATCAGGTACCTATAAAGCAATAAGGATGTCAAGCCTTGCATGATTCGATGAATCCTTCTACTCTAGGAATTGATCTATCTATTTCTGTGATTCAACGCTTTGTTATACACGCTTCTTTCAGTCCCTTTTTTACAACATGCATTTACTCTGTGGCTTTGAGCAACGGTATTTCAAGTATAATATTTTGCAATATTTTCACAACGCCAGGATTAGATAAAGTATTTCTCAATTTTTATAGTTTTTTATTTAATTACACTGGGAAAAGGAATGTGCACATCGGAAAAAATAGCATTATGTAAATTTCTGCCCGTATCATTGTATACATGTAGATGGTAAAAATGTGAAGAATCATCTACATTCAGTGGACCAAAAAGTACTACAGGCTTGACTCCATCGGTTGGCTCTTTTTCGATTGTTGTTGTTTGCTTCTCCATCATTAGCACAATTTCACCTTTACTAATGTTTTCTTTTTGTACTTTCTTATTTTCTTCAATTTTTGTGTTTTTGGAGTGGGCTATGCATCATCAAAAATTTCTTTAGCCCCTTCTGCTGGCATGTCTGAGGACTCTCCATCAGGTGCTTTCTATTTTCCCTTCGTAGTTGCAGTCGGCTGCAATTTCTTATCACTCTTGAGAATTACAAAATTAGATAAAGCAATATTATTTTCACCTAAATCGGTTTGGGAACTGCAGACCACATGTTCCTTGCGATGGAAGTTATTCGAGTTGGCTTTGACCTGAGTCGGAAAGACAGTTTTAGTGGCTGTTAGGTTGTCTATCTTCTGGCTCATCTCAACCTTGTTCATGATAAGCTGTGTGAAAAATCTACGGCCAGGTTGACCAACGTGGTTTCGGAGGATTCGACATGGTTTAACCTCTAATTGTGATGATATGGGGGAGGTTGCTGCTGATAACCCTGAGAATACTAAGGAGGAGGGGGAGAGAAGGATATTGTTGGTATTGTAGTGAGGAGTACTATTACTAATAATGAGCAGTCAACCGGTGATAGATCTGCTGACGGTATTTGAACTGTTGGTAATTCTGACTCCAGGTATACCCTTGCTGTGGAGGCTACTGGTGATGGGGCTTTGTTGGGTTGGAATTTCTGCCCTCCTCGCTCCTGGTGGAATGGTCGAGTGGATGTGTTCTAACCCTGGAGTTATCCCTAAAGACGTGTCAGCTGCTAATCATTACTCAAACACCATTCACCTTCTGAATGAGTGAGGGAGGTGAGGAACATGTCTCAATCTACCAGGGCCGATACTTAGGTGCCCGGTAAACAATCAGCCGTGTATGTGGCTGCTCATGTGCCTGCATGTAATACACGTGCTGGAACTGAGGCTATCTGGTACTTGGCTGAGGCGGGTGTTGCACTGTCTTCTCCTTCTCAATGGGGGTATTGGGGGAGGCTGTCACGGAATTGCAAGCACTGACAGTGTTCGCCAACAGCTCTAGTTCTCGGTGATGGTGTCGAGCTTGTCCAAGCCCTTCATTCTTTGCTCGATCACATCTGGCTTATCTAGATCTCGTGATCCCTTCTCTATGATGTTTACTTTGGACAAGTAACTCCCATTGATGCTGAGATCAAAGTTCTTGCACCTGATCACTTCATGGGTATCCATCATATTGACATTTTTGAGGAGGATTTGTAGATGTACTTGAATGGAAAGAGACGAGGAAAGTGTGGCCTCTCCTCTGACCATCTCCTCGAATATCTACCATATTGCATCCACATCCTTGTTAAAATGTGACCCTCTATAGGCGACGTCAACCAGATGTTGACTGTTCTCAGTAAGCATCCGAAAAAAAATGTTGGACCAAGCAGGTCTTCGGGATGTCATGGTGGGAGCACTTCTCTACCAAATCAGTGAATCTCTCTCAAGTCTCGTGAAACGGACTCTTGGAGTCCCTAGGAGATACTGACGATTTTGGAGTGCACCATATTGAGATGATCGAGAGGATAGTATTTGTGCATGAACACGCACTTCAAATCCTCCCACGTTGTCACCACCTTCCCTAAGTGCTAAAAGGGAAAGGAGGAGAGCAAGGAGTTGTGGCTTTAATTCAAACTATCTGTGGATCGGAGGAATTTGGATCCACTCGATAATTCGTCCGGCCCCAGAGTTGTATGTATGCTTCAATGTGGGCTTGGGTCAACCTCTCCTTCCCTCTCCCTTACCTCCATCAAGTCCATCACATAGTGGTTATCTTCATCATCACCATGTAGATCATCATCACCTCCTCGTCGTGCATCTCTCACTTATGACCTCCTCCTCAGTTCATTTAACATATCTTGAAATGTGACATGGGCAAGAGGTTGATCGGTCAACTATTATTGAATGGCCAGGATGGAGGCAAAAAGCCGATTGTTCACCTCATTCTGGTCAGTTCCCTACTCGTATTATGTTTGGTTCTAGGAAGTTGTGGTCCCTTTCCTCTACCCGCAAGAGCCATCTCAGAATCTGACCGTGATTGCTCCGACTTCAGATCGGAGTCTCGATCTGCGATTGGGAAAATACCCTGATCAATATGCTCAAGCACCTAATGTAGAGAATAATTCAGAATTAGGGTCAATCCTGAATTTTGTAATGACGGAGAAGTATAAGGAGTGAAATCAATCTCCACCCAAAAAGGGAAGAACTCAGGAAGAGATTTTTCCATATCTGTGGGAGATAGAAGGAGCGGGGAGTCCTTAGGATGGTTCGCAAAGTCCGAACCATGCACATGGGGATTGTCCCGAATTATTGGAGATGTTGACCCCGTGGAATCAATGTGAGTGTCTACGGAGACTTGACTAAGCATCTAGGAGTCGACATCTTGAAGGAAAAGGAAGATCAAGGAAGTATGAATGATACCATGATGAACAAGAAATGAATGAGTATAAAATAGCAGAAGGGCTCGTAGTGAGAAAGGGTTAAAGGGAAATGCAAATAGAAGGAATGACAAAATGGAGCAAGTGCGTGGGATTGAATTCTGAATTCTAACTAGATCCAAACAAAGACAAAATAAAATTGGGTTCACCAACTCAACACATGTGAAGCCGTGAAGGTTCGACTATTTTTTATCTTTTTAATTTTAGTGTGAATTCTGACAAAATTGTAACACATCCTTAATGGTTAGCCCTAGAGGAGAGCATGTACTGCTAGGAAAGTATCCCTACACTTGTTCCACCTCCTTTGTATCAATGTGATATGAACTTTTTGAGATCCTCGGTATCGGGCCTGGGGGGCTACTCAACCAAAGAAAAAGAGAGGAGGCAGATTGGCGAAACCATTACTTCCCCAAAAATTAAGTACTCAGACGCAAGACGATGAGACAGACACACCCGTGAGGGTGTGTCCTACGCTCAATACTTCAGACCAAGTCGGATTCTCTACACAAGGCAAGAGCCCCATCGTCGACAATGCCCTACTCGCCCACGTACGATAGAAGCGATAATACTTCGTCGGTCCCATGTGATAATTGAGACAACCACAGATCGAGTTTTTGGCTCTATTCCTTAAGGGTCATGCCTCACTCTGTCTGAAATGTATCTGAATACAATGAGAGCTTTATGAATCCCAAACAATGACGTTTGTTAAGATTTTAAATTAGGGTCAAAGATTATTTAGCAGTTCCCTTATTTTAATTTTTGGTTTTTCACCTTTTTTAGTATTTTCTAGAATAATCGCCTAATGATTTTTGGATTTTCTTTTGAACCTAGGTGCTCAAAATCAGAGGGAGATAGCAGCAAAATAATGCAAGGCGACACTCTGATGGAAATCTCACCCTAGTATCAAAATGACGGATGCCCAGATAGAGGACTTACAATGCTGCTCTCTCCATAAGGGATGCAAACTAGAAAATTTAAACCCAATTTATACGAAATTCAAAACGGTTAAATCGCCCTAAGTAGGAATTGCTATTAGCATGAAGCACAAAATTGAATTTAATCTAGATCCAAACGTAAATTATATGAACATGCATATATTAGGTGTGTTGACCTAGCTTACTCGATCAAGCTACCCTAAAAAGCTATAGGATCAATCACAAAAAATAAATAAAAATAAAGTTAGAAAGCACAATTCACGAGAAACAAAAGAAAATAAAGGGAAAATATAGAGAGCAAAATGTAGAAGGTGAAGAAAATCATAGAAAATCTAGTGAGCCCCAAAGTGAATAAACACTTGGTAAAATAAGCTAGAGAATTCAAGTGTCCACGTGTATTAATACAATATAATAAATGCAAATAAAATGATTGTCTCTCTCACAAAAAAATAGAAGAAAGATCTTATGCTAATATCCATTCTGTCTCTCTCATGCTCTCTCCAATTGGCTCACAAGACGAAGAGCCAATCTCATCGCATCTCAGGTGCACCAACTTCCCAGGAAGTCACCTTCGCCACACGATCCCTCGTAAGAAATTCAATAGAGAAAATAGATTAGCATAGATAAATAATTATATCAAATAAAAAAATAAAGCAAAAAATAGAATAAAAATCAACATAAAATCTATGCTAAACGTTGCTCCCCGGAAACGGTGTCATTTAATGAACACACAGATCGCGGAGGGATCCTAAAGTTCGATCTTGGAGGGTCTGCGTTGCCCGACAAGTCGGATCCTACAATCGCTTTGTCGACCGCTCTCTCGGCTTTCAGATATCCGCAATCAAATGGATCAACAATTAACCCACAATAATGCTCAAGCAATAAATCAGGTGAGCTAAAATTTATTATACCCTACAAAATGATATGTATAATATGTAAGTGTAGGGGTCGAACTACAAAGGAGCAACGAGGACATCCACAAAAATTGATAAAAAAATCAACAAATGTTTTTGTGTGTTTTATAGGGATTTTTAATTTTTTGGGGCTTTTAATATTTTCTATTTTTTTGGAATTTTTAATATAGATTGTTTTTTAATTTTATAAATTTTACATTTTTGTATATTTTCTGATTTTATTTTTCTTTTTAATATATATGCAATATTAGCATATATAAGTATATATAGGTAATATATATACTATAATAACTATATAGGATATAAATATATAATGTATATAAGAAATCAGAAAACCTTAAGGTACAGTCTTTTTTGTTTTTTAATGAATTTTAAATATTTAGGGTATTTATAATGATAATAATATTAATAATAATATAAGTATATACAGCTATATATGTAGAAGGTAGGCTTTTATAATTATAAATATAGCTATAAATACTCAAAATTGATAAAATAAAATATTTTCTTTATATATATTCCTTATAATTTTTGCTATTTTTTTGTATATTTAAATGGATAAAAAATGTCAAAATAGTGACTAATAATATTAAAGCAGGATTTTTTGGAATTTAAAAATAGACAAATATCTCATAAATCTTCAAAACTATTTTAATATATACTATATAATATAGATAAATTCTAGAAACATAAACTATTTTTTGATTTTTTGATATTTTTTTAATAATTTTTATATAATTTTTGAGGTTTTTAGTTTTTTATTATTTTCCTTTTGTATTTTTTAGTGATTTTTGGTCTTAGGTTGTGAAATACAATAATAAATATATTACAACTTTTTAGATTTTTTTCAAAACATTTTTACATTTTTTGTATTTTTAAATGCAAATAGAAGAAAATACACTTTTAAATTTTAAAAAATAGGAAAATACTTTTAATTGCCTGCAAAAAAATATGTGATTTATTATATCCCTAACCACTTAACTAATATTCCGATAATTTTTAGATGCAAAATGCTATTTTAAGTAATAAAAATACACAAAATAAAATTAATTGTTCTGGTATGGACTTAAATGTTATTAAAATAGACTTTCAATGCAATCTAGACCATATTTCAATAGTCTAAGGGCCTCTGTGCAAAATTCCCATAACTATTCTATAAAATACGTCTAGTAGGGGTATATTTGCAATATCCAAGAAAGTACGAGGCCCACTTGCATTTTTTCCGAAAAAGTTAACATTAAATTAAAAATTCCCTAGACTAAATAATAACAAAAACCCGTAGGGAGTTCTCTGCAAAATGTCTAGTCCCCTCATGCTCACATGCACATGAGCTGATATGGACTAGACTCGAATGTAAGTAAAGTGCAGGGAATTTAATGCAAATATTACAAAATATTTTGAACAACTAATGAATATATATGAACTAAAATGAAAATACACAAATGGAGGGGTATCAGCAAAATTACCCCTATAGCGTGCGATCCAACGGCTGATACGCACGCAGTTGCCATGCGTCGCTTCAAGAATGGTTGATGATGCTTCACCTTGGACGGGTTGTATTAGATCCAACATCTTGATTTGAAGGTTGAGGGATCTACGATCTGACGATAGCTATAACATCTAGAGGAGAGTTGCGATCGGACGACGTAGGACATACTGGGAAGAACTCGAAAGAACACCATAGTTGGTGCACTTCGATCTGACCTCCTGGTCAACTCCGGCCACCAGAGGGGCTCTCAGATGGTGCAAAAGACAGCAAGAGGCGATCCACGTTAGATGGGGAGCTCAAATGGATCCGGGACCCATCGATGGGATCCTGGAATTGTGATGAAGATGGAGCTCCATAGTGCATTCGTCTCATAAAAAATGGACCCAAGGAGGGTCCTTCAAGTCCAGACCCTTCAAGGCTAAGCTCACACAAAAAAATGGGGGGTTCTGGGTTGGGTTTAGTGTTGAAATGTGTGATGATGGAATGTGGCGGAGGGTTCCAATGGACGACGGAGGAGGAAACCTCAATCGCTCGATTTGGTGGAGATCGAGGCAGATGGAGGCGCCTGGAATGCAGAGAAGGTGATGGGGAAGCTAATGGAGGTGGGAGGTGAGGCGAAGCACGATCGAATCACAAGGAATCGGTGTCAGGAGTAGAAGCTTCGATGAGCTACGATTTGAACGTTTACAAAATAAAATGTGAAATCAAACAAAACTAGAATCTAAACTATGCTAATATTAATGCTAGGAATAGAAAATGCGAAGAAACTACGGCTCAACTTGCAGAACAAGAAGCCAAGGAGGAGCTCCGCCTGAAGGTTTCCGGCGAGCTCGGATCTCCATCATCGGTCCTCTTCCTCTGTGCCAAAAGGTCTGACTAACTTGATGTTGTCACCAACAAGCTTGGGCATGAGAAATATTGGGGTTTTCGAGGTCAAAATGAGATCAAATTCAAAATGGAGGCGGAGGAGGATTGGAAAGAATGCTCGATGCAGTGATTATCGTATCGAGGAAAGATGCTCACGTGACAAACTAGTGATCGGGGAGCAAAATCGAAGAAGAAGTCGTCCCCAGAAACTACAAAGATTAGACGGGGAAAATCGAGGAAGAGCGGGTGGTCAGTGGCTTTGACAACCCCCACAGGAGTAGGTGGCCAGTTGACCGGCTGGTCAACCAAGGCTGGCCCATTATTGGGCCATGTAAGCCGCTGGGAGACAAACAGAAAGATAAAAGAATTAGAAATTCAAAATAAAATAATAAGTGAATCAAATAAATAAAACTTGTAACATAAAAATTACATATTATTTTATGCAATATTTTATTATGTTTTTTATTTCTTTTTTGAGTTGATTTAGTAGGTGTTACTTTTTACATGTAATATTATAGGTATATTTACCCATACATTGGGTGTTTTATTTTTTTTGTATTTTTAGAATATATTATTTTACATAGATAAATTATATATTTATAATTTATTCTGTTACATATTTGGTTAATCTTATTTGATTTTTCTGAGTTCGATTATGTACTTAAATATTTATGTGTATTTATTACATGGGTACTTATATGTACATTATATCTGCATGTTAAGTATTTTTATTCATTTTGCTGTATTTTAGTGGCTTTATTCTAATTTTATCATGCCCATTTATTTTAAACAACATTTACACATTTGTAATAATATAAGATATTGAAGAATATAAAGAATAAATATTGATTATTTTATATAAATATATTGCAAAATGATGGTCCAAAATCTAACTTTTGCATCTTAACTTCAGATTGAATGAAACCACCTTCATTAGATAGTCAATTTAATTATACGATCAGCAAAGGTGAGTTTAATGGATTTTGAGTTTATATGGAGAAGATACATGTCTGGGAAGTTTTCTTTGCGGTTTTTTATTCTGATTGTCTAGGGCACACTGTGCATTATTTTTGAGTGAAATAAATTTTGTATTTTTCTTTGTATTTTTATCTACAAGTTTCATATTCAAAGTTTATTACTTTGAGGTATGAAAATAATAGAATAACATGGGTCCCGAAATACATTTATTGAGGAATTAAAATTAGGGTTTGATTCATTTATTGGCCTTTATCTCCCCCTATTATTTCATTATCGATCAAGTCATCATGATGGCTAGGTCTCGGGGGTTAGGGCCATTCAATACCTTTGATGTTTCATTTCTTTTTCTTTCCTTTAATCTTTTATTTTGGAAATAAATATAGTATTTTATGCATTATTTTTAGATCAATAATTGGTTATTATTTTATACATATTAGTGTTATTTACATGCTTTTAACTAGGAGATTAAGGTCAAAAAGAAAGGTAATAAAATGGAGATTCATCACCACCTCCCTACTGCTGCTGGACCTCCCCCCGATCGTCCCCACTCCCCCTAGTGCTGCCGCAACCTCTAGCCCCCTTCTCAACACCTCTCAACCTCTTCCCCCACCTCCCCTGCACTGTTCTCACCCTTCCCAGCACTGCCTTCACCTCATCCTCGTCTATCACATATATGCTGGGAAACATGATGCTCTGGCATATCTTTTATAGCACCTCGGGATCCCCAAACATCTTGTGGTGGACACTCGTGCTTACGATGGTGAGAAAATTGATCGTGGAGGAGGAGGGACTTGATATGTTCCTTGGATTCAAGGGATGGGGGAATGGGGTCACGAGGGGAGCAACGAGAGTAGAGGTGGTTCTTGAAGTGGACAAAGGCAACGTAGTGTGTGTGTGTGTGGGGGGAGCGAAGGAGGGGTCAGAGACGAGGCAGAGGACGACGAGGAGATGCCTTATTGGAGGGACGCAGAGGAGAGAGAGGACTCAGCCTGGTGACCGGGGCAAAGTCTGGGGAGAGGCTCCGCAGGAACCACTGTGAGTGTCTCCAACATGGTGGCCATTGCTTGCAACTGTTGTAGTTATAGGGTTTATTTTCGATTTTGAAAGAGGCTATTGTCGACAATATAAGTTTGGATACACCCATGATTGAGTAGGTGTGTGGTGAGGCGTTGTGGATCTAACTCTAGTAGGTGAGGCATTCACATTGCCCGGCGCAGGAGCATCTTACATTGAATGGATATGGAGGTTTCGTTTGCTCCTCCTCTCGCGCTTCTTGATTGATTATCAGATTTTTTGCACCTCTACCTATACAGAAAATGCACCTCCATCATTGAGTTACAAGCGGAGGAGCTTAATGTTCTTTGCCCTATGTTGGGTTTACAAGAATGGCGAGGAGGAAAAAGAATGTGAAGAGGAGTGAAGGGAGGATGGAGATGGAAGAAAACACGTCGTTGATTTATGCGTGGTTTGATTAACTCAACTTTAACCTAAGAAAGTTAACTCAAGATTAGTTAAATTAGTAGCATGGCTCATGGTAATAAATGGAGCAAGCTTGCGGGGTTCAAGTGATAATTACGATGTTTACATGGTCGAGAAGGTAATTGACAAAGTTTTTAGGGTTCATGGTATAAAAATACATGTACTTTTTACATTTCTATTCTTCTGGACAATTCACTCATCCAAATAAAATAATTGAAATACCAATATATTATGGGTACTTTACATTTGTGCCCCCGGAGTTTCTGCAACTACAATTATACCCTACCTTTTCTTGCAATATCATTTATGCCCCTACTTTTTGCACCATTAACCGTTATGCTCCTCCTTTAGTTTAACTGTCCACTAGATGGGTCAAACCATGGTTTACAAAAACCAAGCTTTGGTTAAGATAAATTTTCTTACAATTGTGCCCCTCTCTTATTATGCCAATTATGCTTGTGCAGGGCATGACACCCGAGCTCCCTCCAACCTCCTCTGTAATGCCTCGAGCCCCCCCAGCCCACTCCACGTCGCTTGGAGCTTCCCATGACCCCCATCATGCTCGTAACCTTCTCCACACCCTGCTATTTCCAGTCGTCAAAGAGTTTAGGGAAAACAGCTCATCAAGGGCTTATCTAGTGTGAGAGGAAAGGGGATAGATGAGAGAGCAGTTATTTTATATAGTTTATCAAGAAGACAACTAGGGCATCGGCTTGGTTCGTTTGGTTGCAAGGTTGGGCAGGGTTGGGTTGGGTTAGGGTACCCCTGTGAATAGTAAACTGTAAGGAGGATTGGGAGGGTTGGAAGGAGGGGTACCCCGGGTTGGGCCAACCCAACCCTGCAACCAAACAAACCCCTTGAGTTCCCATCAACCCTCTCGATAATGCCCCAAGGTCCATGTAGCCCCCTCTACTGCCCTGAGCTCACCGGCATCCCCCTCTGCCACCCATCCCCTTTTTTCCTTCCCCGATGCCACCTTGAACTGCTTGACCTCAACAATTCATCCTCGAGCAACTGATGACGCGCTCTCTTAGCTTCTTCCTGAGCCACTGTCTTCCTCGCGTATCAACATTGCCATAGGACTCCCTTTGCCGCCTCTTTAGTGAACACACCCCATCACAAGACATACCTCCTCCTCCATAGTTGCACCGAGGAATGACTGTTCCCGTTTATCTTCTCAATCACTGTGATCCATCGCACTCTCACCACACCCCATTAGGGCGAGGTATACTATTTTCCCCTTTAGGGAGGATGGCTTAGTGCACAAGAGGAGATTTGGATTAGGGTGTGGATAAAGGAGGGGGAAGGTGGCCAAGAAGGAGGGGGCGGAGGAGGGCGGGGGCGGAGGAGGGCGGGGGCGGAGGAGGATGTGTGAAGAGGAGGAGGGGAGATGCGATGAGGACTGAGGAGGAAGGGACGAAAAAAAAGAAAAAAATGGAGGGGGGTTGCGGTGGCGAGGGTGGTTGACGATGTTGGGGCGGTGGTCATGGGCTAGAGGTGGACAAGGAGGAAGGAATGAATGAAGAAGAAGATGGACAAGAATAAAAAAAAGAACAGATGATTACACTTTCATTCCATTTACACTTTGGCCTCTGAAACAACCTTCGTTTGGGAGGGAAATGGATAACTAAAATGAGAAGCATACTTGTTAATCATCCAAAAAAGTAGGAGCATAAGTGTTATTAGAGAAAAGGTAAGAGCGTAACTGTAATTGCTGAAGCTTGAAAAGTGCACAATGTAAAAAACCCATAAATTATTCATCTCGCATCCTTCCCCCGCATCAAAAATTTATTCTCATAACAAAATATTGGCAGCCAATAGAGTTTGTCCACTATTCTGACTGGGAACGGCGCCAATCGGCCAAAGCACAACCAAACGGCCAACAGCCAAACCCCAACGATGGTATTATCCGTACTCTCGCTCCCTTCCTCCCCCTCCCGCTCTCTCCACTCTTCCCGCCACCGACCTTCCCCGAACCCTAATCCTATCTCCAATCTCTCTCCGGCATTCTCCAGATCCAAGATCTCCTCGCCAACTCTTAAATCTCCTCATCTCCTCCGCCGCTCTGCCGCTCCGGAGCGCCCGCCCCCGTCTGCAGATGACGATGGTGCAGAAGACGAGGAGGAGATCGGTATCAGCGAGTTCGATTCCCAAGCCGGAATCGAGATCGAAGTCCTGAAGGTTGGGAGGAACCGGAGGAGGATCGAGGCGAGGGTTGGGGTAGACGCGGAGCTCGATACGGTTTGGGGGGTGCTCACGGACTATGAGGGGCTCGCTGGATTCATCCCGAGCTTGGCCGTGTGCGAGTTGCTGGAGAAAGGCGAGAACTTTGCGAAGATCTATCAGGTGGGTGGTTCTTAACGATTTTGGTCCACGGAGTCTCGGTCGTTGTCATTGACCTATTGTGAGTATTGTTGGTCGTTTACCTGCTCTGTCTTTGGTTGCGATTAATCTCCTTTGAAATACGTGGAATATCATTCTCATTGGCATATCTGAGTTAGGTGTTAAAATCTTGCAATGAATTCAATAATCTCTTCAGTGGTAAGAAGTTGCAGAGAAGAATGTGGCAACTCTTGTATTGATTAACAAGTGCTAATTTTGTTCTACAGGAGACGTGAAGAGTTGTGGAAATTGATTTCTTATCGAGGTTGTCATTTGGGTGAGAGTTTAAGTGTTTGACTGCTGCCCGTGATCTATGATTACCTCAATATAATGCGTGGGAATCGAGGTCTAATGCCAAGTTTTGATTGAGGAAAAAAGTAGCTCTATAACCTACTAGTTTAGGGACAAACTAAACTCAATGACAAGCATTCTAAAAGCTAAGTCCTAGTTGTCGGGAATTGTCTCCTACTCTTATGATATGCTCTTACTTCTTATGAGTTTTCGGTGTGGTATTATGCTTTCTCCAACAATCGAATGCATTCCCGGCACTTCTGAAACTTCTCTATATGAATCGATATATGTACTCCCTTATGCAGTTGCGCCACAATAATTGGACTCCTTTTATGATCTATCCTTACTTTTGACAAGTTTTCTATGTTGTATTATGCCTACTCCATCATTCAGTTGCATTCCTAACACCTTTGAAACTATGCAGTCTTCTCTAGGCAAGCATATTTGATGCACACCCTCTCACAACCATGCCACATGTCGCTGCCTAGTCCAAGTGCAGGTGATCGTAGATCCCTTGTGGAGTTGGCACCAACAAACCCAACTATACAATCATCCATTGCATGCGTAGTAGCTCCCCCTTTCTCGTGCCACTTTGCATGATGGATCACTGCCCCCTATCGCCCCTTTTGCTCTGCCTTCCAATTGTGCATCGATGCTTGGGAAGCTGATGCTCAACTACTTGACTTCATACCTTCCATGCTTGCCTGCCCCTCATAATGTCTATCACTCTTCCTCCCTATACCACTATTTATTTTGTTGGTTGTCCTTGCGTAGTTAGGACAACATTTCTCGTCACTTCATTTCAACGCACCCATAACAACTATCAGGTCAGGACTTAGGACTCAGGACTTAGGACCTTGGCTTTATGAATTTGTGGCGCTTGTGAATGATCTATATTTAGAAATCATGGATGCATTTGGTTGCAGATATACTTGGAGGAACTCATTCTCGAGGTCGTGTCCTGACAGTTTTTTTCGTTGAAGGCATTCTAGCTGATCTCAGCAAAGTCCATATGGAACCTAGATCGAGATCAGATTGATGCTCCTCATTGGAACTCTGGTGCAAATGTTTGCTTGTTTGGTTATTTTTATGTTCGAGTGCTCTTGGATGTTGGAAGTTGGGTTTATTGACATGATTATTGATTTTTGGGCGAGCGACAGGTGGATGGAACAAAAACCAAGTGGATTTCTTTGAAACCGATGACTCCAAAGAAAAAAAAAGATTACCTTTAAGAGGGAAATTCACCTGTGGCAAGAGTAGAGGAGGGGTCAGGCTCTTGATGAGGCTGCTTACATGCACATGTTGGAGGAAGATCGTGATTTGACTAGTGCTGAACGTGAGTAACACCATGCATAACAAAAGATCATCTGTCGGAAAAAAAGAACGAGAGATTCAGCAGATGCAGAGTTCGAGGAAGATGATAGATCTGGTTGAGTGGGTGATGTAAACACAAAGTTCTTCTATGCTACGACTGTTGGGAGGCAAAGGAGGAGTTTCATCCCCTCAATCTGTACATGACGATCACTTTTATATGAGTGTGAGGTAGGAGCTGTAGTAGTGGGCATTTTACTGAGTTGAGAAGACATTGTGTCGTTGTATAAGGTGTTGGTTAGGGCATATAGGTTGTTTTAAAAGGAAACAAATGAGAGTTCACAAGGGAGTTTAATGTGCTAGAGGTTCAGACCGTGGTGTTTGATTTGAATGCATATGGCTCTTCAAGTTCAGATGGGTTTGTGGTCTTCTCCTTTAAGGACCTTCAAGTTCAGATGGGTTTGTGGTCTTCTCCTTTAAGAGACTTTGAGACATTGTTGAGAGAAATGTTATGATGCCAATCTTGGAATTCAGACATGGAAATCACGATTTTGATTGTTTGAACAAATCACTCGATTTTCTTCTATCTAAGGAGGCAATGTTGTGGGTGGAGGATTTTAGGTCGGAAAATCTCTTCAATGCTATCTCTACTGTTGTGGTTAAGATTATGACTAATCGTCTTTGGGGGATGCTTGGTTCCAATTCATCTCCCTAGTACAATCAACTTTTATTCCATGCATACATTTGATGGAAGATATGGTATAATGAGATTATTATTGATCAGAAGAGAGAGAAGATGAATGGTATGTTGTGAAGAGTAGCTTAAAAACTCTGTAAAAATGTTTGAAATTAAACGGTTAAAAAATACAAATCTTTTTTTCCAAAAAATATTTTTGCTAATCAGTCAGGTTGACTGAAGTTAGATCAGCTGATTGGTTTAGATTTACAATTGAGTAGATCTCTCAACGTTAAGTATGAGTTGGTCGACTGTCTTATTAGTTGATTGGAAAACTTTAGGTGACATGGATTGTTATTTGTGCCTAACGATTAGCTAACTCATCAAGTGGACGATCGTTTGACCTAATCCGTCGACTGGCCAACTTTATCAGTCATGTTGAAAGGTCTTTTGATCGAGAATTTTCTTTTGAGATAACGTTTTAAAATCCTATTAAAATAAAATTTTGTTTCAACACTTTGAACTTCGTCAGGGGTTTATATGCAACTTTCATATTCGAGATGCTTCTTCAAAATAGAATATGGCGTGCAATGATTCCACTTGACGAGTTGTAACTTTTTTGACATAGAATACATGCATACATGTATACATACCTTGACTTCTTATTTGTATCATAGCTCAAACTAGCTATGGAAGCTTCTTAGAGATGGAAGATAGTTCACAATTTGGAGATGAATATAAGATAGAGTTCGAATGCTTGTGGTATCTAATCGTATAATGCTTATCCTGCAATATAGTAAAAAAAGAAAAATATCCTGAGTCATTATCAAAGTCAGATGTAATTTTAATTTCACTAACACTGACACTCGGTTTGTTGCTTTCTTATTATACGTCAGCGGAACAACCATATTCTAATTATGCATCATGACTCATATATGAAGTGGTTGATGAAGTAACACACAAGTAGGATATTCATGATTGATAGCAGAAGAGTGTGCATGGCCTGTCATGGTTTTATCATTAACATATGAGTAACTCATTTTATTGATGCAATGGATATACAAGTTAACATATAGAAAATTATATTTTGTTATGGTTCGTCATGTTGTTAGGTTTCTCATCTAGCTCGGTCATCCCAACTCTATAATATCATGTCAATTTAGTTTTTCCTATAAAGAGGTAGTGGCTTCTTACTGTCAGACACTTTTGAATGTCTTTGGCCTTTATTCCTCTTTCATTCCTTTCATTTTATATGAGATCGAGGTAACAATGTGCGTGGAGATTTCAGAGACAACTTGCAGAAGCTTGTGCCCTTAGAAATATAGATGGCTAGAGAGGGACAATCTTTTGTGAACATTTTTAAGGTTGCAACCTTCCGCATGCTACTTTTCCATTGATTACAAATAGAAAGCCCACAAGTTTCGATTTCTATACTTCCTAAGAATGCTTTAGAGCAAGGATTAGTCATCAAGACATCATAAGAGCTTTGGTGAGAATATTCATAGAATGTAGGGGTGTTTGTCCGTGCCTAGTATACATTGATTTCTAAAGTAACAACAAAATTTTCTGAGAGATACCTTTTTATCAAAGCCTTTTAAGTAGTTTGATCAAATTTTGCAAAATCCCTTTAAGTATGATTGCAACGGTACGATAAGATAGAGGTAGATATGTGATTGAGTGATTATCTCGGACTTTATCCTTGTCTTTCCTTTTCATGAGCATGAATAGCTAGAATATGTTGATCCGATCTGATGTTCCCCTTGAACTTCACCATTGCAATTATCCTAAATCCGACAAAATCTTAAACCTTTTAAAAAAACAAAAGTAAGAATCCATCTCTATTCGCCACCACCTTCTAAAATCACGTATTTCTTTCTGTAAGCTATTTGTAAGGGTTAAACCCCCATCTTATGGGCCAACTGCAATAAGAAGCTACAACCAAAGTAGGCTAGTTGAACGGGCCACCATGCCTACCAAACTGCTTGACCCGATCCTGGACATCCCTTGATCAACGAGAACGATCCTTCAAGCCATGACCCACATTAACATCCTTGAAATAGATGAAGAGACTCGGCATTGACTTCCTAAATGGAACACAAGCATTCCCAAAATTTGATCTACCGCCAATCATCAAGTTTATCACAATTGAAGATTGCCTGACCACATCATCAATGCTCACAATCTTCTCCAATCCCTACCATCAAGATCAAGCACGATTGAAGACTGCTTGGTCATGTTATAAAAGCCTATAATTTAGAGTTTGCTTGGTCATGTCATCAAGGCCAACCAAATGACCCACTATGCCACCCGTTTATGTAACACGAACTATTAGATCAATGCGAAAGGTCCATTAGGACCTGTGCCGACCTCCATGGAACATATGTAGAGACTGGATGTCGAGTTCCTAGATGGAAGTAATGAATACACTTGCAATATGCTCTATTGCTAATATGCAAGAGCTGTTGTAATTGAAGATTGCTCGACCACAACATCATGGCTCGCAATCTTCTCCGTTACTAATCAACATGATCAGATATGATTAGGGTCGTCATCTCATCAAGGTTGCAATCTATTCCACCACCCGTTAAAGATTGCTCGGTCATGCCACTGAGGCATACATTCTTCTCCGTCATCCAGAAGCAATGGTAAAATCAAGATTGCTCTGCCACATTGCCAAGCTCACATTCTTCTTCACGACCAAGTTCGTCGACTCCATTAATCATGACAACCCCAGGACTAGTATGCATGCAGCCTGAAAGAGGATTATGTAAGTTCGGAAGGAGGCCTCCCTACATGAAGTGCGAACAAACAATTCATTCTACTTCTACCAAATCTTAATTCCTCGACCTTTCATGCTTAACATTTAGTGAATTTGAGAGTCATCATCCCATGATGTACACCTCCAACGGTGGAACTCGATAAACTCTTCTTGGTCATGATTGTTTATGATTTTCCTCTCATCTTTTCTCTTATATTGATTAGGTTGCCTCCTTCGGCCAACTAGAGACCCTCATTGTATCAACGACCTTTGTCTTATGCTTGCCATCAAGTGAAAAGGAATCTTGTATTTGCATCCACTTCTTTTATTGATATACGCCTTGAGTACTAACATCAATTCCTAGTTCAAGGTCCTCAATTCCACCATGCAACATGTTACCACTCTTTATGGCTCTCTCAGATGACTGAGGTTGGTGGTCATCTTGCTTATCATGCCTAGAAGGGGAAACACCATTTGAAACTTCAAGGCACTATCAGTTCACATGTCCTATTTAATTCGCTTTTTTAATGGTCCTAAGTGAAAAACGAATGACCATTGGAAAGTCGTCAACATCTTTATTGTTGTAGGAGCTCTTTCAACCGCTTCCTTGAAACCATGGTTCCTAATGCTAAGCCTTTTAATAATTAACATGAATGGCATATTGAATCTTCATTTGAAGTCCAAACCAAAGGCGTGCAATAGAAAAAGGATGGGACATATCATAATTCCTGCCACAAGAAAGACAACACAAGTAATTGAACCTAAGAAGCCTATCTGGTTGCGATGTGGAAGTATCCACAACAAAACTCTATGCAAACGATAATAAGGAACCCACAGGTCCACCAAGTTAGGCTTATCCAGAATGGCTTTGGAAGAAGCCTTGTGATATTCTCAATAGAAACAAAAACCTTTCCTTATTAGCAACTATCCGTTAAGGCAGAGCATTTGTTAACATCGGCTTGCAACTCTAAGGAGCATAGGATAATTCAAACATGATCATCATATTTTGTTGACAACCAAACTTGTGTATTTAGCTCGAAGCTAGGTCGAAAGGCATGGAAGCTGTAAAACCAAGAAGAAGCTCAAGCATATGGAGCTGAAGCCTCAAGGAAGGTGAAGTAAAATCTAAAGGAGTTCGAGGATAAGGAACTCCAACTCTAACTCAAGCTCAAAGAAAGGAACTCAAGCTTAAGAGGATTTCGAAGACTTCCTTTTATTAAGTCATACATCATGTAATTATATTAGTATTGTAAAGAACCTCAAAGAGTATCTTGCATCATGCATCCTTATCAGAAATCCTAGATCGGTCAATCAACTCTTTAACATGATCGATCAACTTTTCTTCACTGATTGATCAATCCTTATCAATCAACTTTTGTTGACCGATCAATTAACCTCAATCGATTCACAATGAATGTTGTTATTTTCTAGCTATTTGCGCTCTTTGATTGGCAAGGAATGATGTTATTTTTCTCCGTGGAGCATTTTTATGTTGAGAATATAGTCCATCATGTAAAGATTCTCATCGAGTCTTAGCTCATGTACTGATCTTTTTATATTAATTTGACAGGAGGACACCTATGCGTGTTTCTCCCTTTTTTGCCTTTAGAAAACCCTGATCAGTCAACTTTTGTTGATTGATTGATCAATTTTTGTTGATTGATTTATCAACCTTGATCGATCAACTTTTATGACATGATCAACCTACTTTCAAATTCAAACACAACAACTAGTTAGCGACTACTTTTGATCTATCAACCTAATCAACTTGATCGATCAACTTCAAATCTGATCGATTAACTTTTTATTTTAGTCTATCAACTTCCATTTTTAGAAATATTTTTGAAGGAGATTTCATTTCTTATTTGCCCACAACTACTTTTGAGCCCCAATGTCTATGGAGGACCTAAGGCCTACAAATAGGACCCTAGACCTCATTCTTCAACACACGACAACAATCAACTGTTCCTCTTCTCTCTACTCTTCACTCTATTCTTTAAGAAAGAAATCTAGAGTTACATTTTTCTCTGCGTTTCATGCTTACAACTCTGTTATACAATTTTTCCTACAGGCACACCCCTCGTTCTGTAAGATCATTCTAGTTTCTGCCATATACTTTATTGCATATATCTTTTTATTATTGAAGCTATAGGTTTCGTATAATTGTAACATGGTTGTTTGTTGTCCTCATAAACAACTTGTTGTAATATGTTTGGGTTGCCTGTGTAGGCAATTCATTGTTTAGGTCAGGTTGAAAGCCCGAATCAGATGTATTTTCAGCAATGCAATTAATCCGCCAGGAACAATCATTTGGTATCAAAACCTCGCTAATGTGAAGGAAGTCAATCTCTAATAAACACATGCCAAGCATCTTTGGATTGTAGATCGGAGGAAACTCCGTGGCTCGCCATCGTATTTTAGTCGGATGAGTTATTCAAGGTGGGAAAGGAAGATGATGATATTCCGTCAATCATCAGGCTTCACAATTTGGAATATGATTAGGAGGGGGTTCAAGATCATAGAAGAGAAAACAAGCTATTCTGTTTTCTAGTTAGCACAAATGATGCTCAACTTGAAGGTAATAAACTCCATATACTGCACTCTACATGAAATCGAGTTTGAGCGGGTATTTCACTTGAAGAGGACTTATGAGATATGGAAGTGCTTGGAGACCACTAATGAAGGTACATTCAAGGAAGGAATCTCATTTCAGAGTGCTTACTCTGGATTATGAAACTTTTAAAAATGTAAAAAGGGATATCATCAAAGACGTGAATGTCCGATTAACAACAATCATGAACCAACTAAGAAATTGGAAAGAAAAATACCTGGAGGACTCCTAAGAACTCACTATCGCCATAATGGGAGTACAAGGTCACAATAATAGAGGAATCAATAGACTTCAACACGACATCTTTAAAGGATCTCATAGATAATCTACTTGCCTATGAAGTAAAGTTGGCATGAAAAAAGAAGAAAAATTACTGAGGAGTCTAGCCCTTGCATCGGGTAAGGAAACAAGAGAAGAGTCAGAAAGTGATGACGATATAGCATTCATTGTGCATAAACTCAAGTTTTTCCTTAAGAAACAGAAAAGGGGAGACATCGAAACAAGATGCTTCCAATGACATAAAGTGGGACATGTAAAGAGAGACTGCCATGGACTAGAAAAGAACTTCAAGAAGTACGAGAAGAACCCCAAGAAGAAAGGAATGCAAGCGACTCGGGAAGATTCAAGCAACAATGAAGACGAAAGTGAAAGTGCATGCATGTGACTAGTTGGATTGATCGAATCTGACTCGTCCGATTCTTCAGACTCAACAATGAGGTAAGCCATCTTTCTTATGATGATCTTTTTAGAGCAACTAGAGGTCTCTTGGAACAAAACATGAAGTATGAAAAGAGTTTCTTTAGAAAATGATAAATCTTGTTTGATTAATGACTTAAATATTTTGAAAAGGAAAATGACTTGTTAAAAATGTCTCAACTACTTTTAAAGATAAGATTACCTTTATTAAAAAAGAAATATGTGAGACTAAAAAGAAATTTACTTTTGTGCCAACTTGTAAAAAAAGAAAAAGGAAAAATAGGAAACCATGTCTATTGCTTCTATTAGTTCAAAAAACATAAATGGATTTGGGTAACCGAACGGTACATCTCAGTCTAACATTTAAGGACCTGAAAAAACAAAGAGTATCAAAGGAAAATATTGCAAGTGTCGAAGGCTTAACAAACGGTGGTCTTATTAATATAAATATCCAAGACGGACCCCACCAAACCTAAATATTTATTAAATGCAAAATCGAGGATGGATGTTGCCACCTTGGAGAAGGTTTTAAGATTGAAGAAGTCCACCACCAATACCTTTAGGTGACTTCCTAACCTTTTTATTTTGTTGATCATGTATATCATGTATTAGCAATTGGCCCTTAACTATTATCTTTAGGGAAAGATTTTAAGTAAAGATTAAGGGAGAACTCTAACTTATAGGGGCTTAGATTTAAAAGAATGTTTTCAGAAAAAAAGGAAAAGAGAAAAGAAAGAAAGGGAGAAAGAATTTTCTAGTTAACTCTTAGTATTTGTTTAGTCTTTTTGACAATGTCAAAAAGTGGGAGATAAAAAATGTTTCCATGTACATACACTTTCTTGCTGACATGCAAAATATTTTGTCATCATTACAAAGGGGAAATGATAATTCAAGCATGAATATGCATATTTTGATGATAACAAAACTTGTGTATTTAGCTTGAAGCCATGTCAAAAGGTAGGTAATCTACAAGAACAAGAAGTTCAAGCCTCAAGGAAGAAGAAGCAAATCTCAAAAGAGTTCGAGTATAAGGAACTCTAGCTCCAGCTGAAGGACTTAAGCTCAAAACGAAGTAGAACGCTTTTCTTTTATTGAACCCTACATCATGTAATTATCTTAGTATTGTAAAGAACCTCAAAGAGCATTGCTAGAAAATGAGGAATGTAGAATCGAATTGATAAACAGAGCAATAAAATAAAGAAATATGAAACATGGACACTCACGATTTTACGTGGAACCCTACTCCCTAAGGAACGGGATGAAAGCACGGGAGAACGCCTCAAAGGGTTGATGTGTCTATTGACTTTCTCATATGATACATGAGGTCTGGGGCTTCTTATATAGCCTCCACAGACCCTCCAAGTCCCACCACTGGTAGATGTGGAACTAAACACTGGATGCGGTAAATGGATCATGGAGGGATCCATTTACCCATCTATACAAGAATGATGCATATACTCCAACACTCCCCCGTTAAGCTTAAGCATACAATGCTTAGCTTGGACAAACATGAAAAAATCACTCAAAATCACAATACAAGACACTACAGATGATATCAACTCAACGCATACACAACTGTAGGTTACTATCGAGGATGTTGCTTCCCATGCTGTGTAGGTGAGGAGAAACAAACGGGCTGGAGTGTGAGTCAAACTAGATGTGCTCTGTACTGCGTCTGTCAGAGTCACCAAAACTGAAACGAGTCTCCTTGTCGGAGTATTCTGGCCCACCCAATCATGTGGACAACTGCTCCATCTCTAAAGGGCCGAACTGGAAAGCCGTGAAGACATCCTCGTCGAGTCCATAGTCGCTGGAGAATGAAGTCTGCAAAGTCTCCTCATCGGAAAACTGTGTATCTCCCATATTGGCTAAGAGAATGGGATCTCTACTTTGGAGTTCCTATGAAACAACATGAAAACCCTAACCCGCATGACATAGGGAATGAGATTTCTACTCTGGAGTCCCTATAGATCACATGAAAACTATTGAGATCAAAAACAAAAGATGGGGACCACACACCCGGTTCCAGAGACTCTTTGCTTTGCCCGCTTTGAAGGATTGCACGTTGGTCCAGACGTGGGGGTCTGGGTCGTGGATGCCAGTTTTCGTGTCGGATCTATCAGACCAACGCTTAGAGGACTTTAACAGGTTGCAATCGGAGTTGCCTTTATCGTGTGTATTACCCAGAGCAGAGATCATTTTGTTTGGACTGATGGCATGTTCTCGTTTAAGAAGATTTACGCTGATTTTAGGAATGGGCAGTGGAGTTGGACGACGAGCTTAGGCAAGACATGAAGATCATTTGGGCTAGCACAATTCCGTGCAGAGTCAAAGTTTTTCTTTGGTGCTTTAAAAGAGGCAGTCTGTGTAATAAAGAAAGGAGGGGTAGGCTATTTGGCAGCCAAGATGTTCAATGTGATAGATGCGGAGAGCAGGTGGAAGATGCTCTTTTTCACTTGCCCGAGCTCAGTCCTGATTTGGAGGGAGATCCGTTTGCCTTGGCTGTCAGCTGTGGGAGTCCACGAATTCTGGCGTTGTGTGAGGATCGTAGGCGGCAACTCCACGGATGATGTCTCTTTTCCCTTCGTTGTTCTCTGGGCAAATTGGGGTGGAAGGAACAACCTCATCTTTAGGGGTTGGAATTTCTACCCAGAAAATGTACCATCTCGCTGTAACTCTCTTTTCCGTTTCTGGCTTTCCAGGTAATGTACTATTAAGCTCTTAATATAATGATTTCGTAGTGAATCCCAAATCGGGATCTCACCCTTTTTCCTCTAAAAAATGATCGCACATATGTGCGTCTAAAAAGGAGTCTCTACCTGGACAATTCGGAGAAATTGGGTCACTCAAATATGGAGTGCCTCGAACTTGGACTCTGAACCAATCCGTAGAGTCTGAAACTGAACTGTAGAGTCTGAAATCTGGCTGGTCTAGAGAATCAGAATCCGACCTGTAACTCTACATAACATTCCCCCTTTCTCCCATACTTGTCGGAAAACAATGACATCGACAAAGTTGGGAGAAGGACATGAATAACAGGGAGAAACAAAAACCAATAAGCCGATCTTAAAATTTTCTCGGCCTTTCTTCTCAATTTTTTTCAAATCATTTTTTTAAATAAGCCGTCCTCTTTTTCCACGACTTTTTTTTCAACCTTTGCGTACGTAAAACAAATACTTTTTTTAGTGAGCCTAATTGAACCCAAAATACAAATAGCTCCCTTTTTTTTCTCGACCCAACTTTGGGCCCAAAACACGGCTCCTCTTTTTTTCTTCTCTCAAAACACACAAACCATGTTTTCTTAACAACAACCCACTTGGGCTCTATCTAGGGTTCTCACTTGGTATCCTTCTCTCGTGAGCCACCGCCCCCAATAGGGGCTTCTACTTGTTCGGCCGCCGTCGCTTGAAGATACTTGGAGAAGTTGCATCAGATCGGAGGATGGGCGGAGGTGCTGTCAGTGGGGCATCGATGAGCACTCGAGGTGGTGGCCACCGATGCCTGGGCACCTCTCTGGACAGAGGTGCGGGAGCGCTGCTTGTAGATCGATAGGAAGATGAGGTGTTGTTGCAGAAGGCTCGAGCGAAAGGAGGGCCCGATGACGTAGGACCTTTCCGCCTGGAGATAACGCGACGCAGGAGGATGTGCGTCGGATGGGGCTCCGCCTGGATGCGATGGAGCTTCGCCTGAGGTCGGAGGATAGAGGGCTGCGCCTGGGCGGCACTGCCTGGAGTATCGCAGTATGCTGCAGTTGTGGTCACTGGAGGGATTGGCACCGCCAGTGCGTGGAGGGGAACACCTGAGGAGGCATGGAATCGCGGTCATCACCGCCATTCGGAAGGATCTTGCATCATCGACCATGCTTGGATCGACATATGGAGGATGGAGAGATGCTACATGAAACCCGAAGGAGAAGTGACAGTAAGGTCTCCCTGAATTGGGAATCACCAAGGTCGCTGGAAGGTCTAGAACTTGGGGGGTCGAGGTGTTAAAGCCTTCCTGGTAGAGGAGACGTCGCCGCCGCTCTGCTTGCAAAAGGAGTGCCCTTGCAAACTAGGGTTTCAAAAAACCCTTGATGTCTGAATCTTGAACTTTATCACAAACTTGCCTGAATCTTGAACTTTATCACAAACTTGAATGGTACAGAATTGAATCTTCAAATATAAATCTTCACGAATAAGCAAGAACCGAATTTTCTTGATAATCGAATCTCGAACAAATAACTAACGATTATTCAAGATCACAATCAAGAATCGATTCTCGACTAAATCAAAAAACAAATAATTCCTCGAGAATCAAACCCGTTCTGATACCATGATGTTAGAAAGTGAGGAATGTGGAAGCAAATTGATAGACAGAGTAATAAAATAAAGAAATATGAAACGTGGATACTCAAGATTTTACGTGGAACCCTACTCTCTAAGGAACGGCATGAAACCACGTGAGAACGCCTCAAAGGGCTGATGTGTCTATTGACTTTCTCATATGATACATGAGGTCTTGGGCTTCTTATATAGCCTCCATAGACCCTCCAAGTCCCACCATTGGTAGATGTGAGACTAACCACTGGATGCGATACAAGAATGATGCATATACTCCAACAAGCATCTTATCATGCATTCTTGTCAGAAGTCCTGGATGCATCGATCCACTCTTTTACCTAATCAATCAGCCCTGATCGATCAACTTTTGTTGACTGATCAACTTTTGTTGATTGCTCGATCAACCCTAATCGATTAATTTTTGTTGACTGATTGATCAAATTCTGGTCGATCGACTTTTTGACATGATCAATTTTCAAATTCAAATATAACGGCTAATTAACATCTTTTTTTATTGATTAACCAAATTATCTTGGTTGATCAACTTTCTATTCTGATCAATCAACCTCCGTTTTAGGAATATTTTTTAAGGAGATTTCATTCATTATTTGTCAAGAACGGCTACTTTTGAGCCCCAATGTCTGTGGAGGACCTAAGGCCAATAAATAGGACCCTACACTTCATTCCTCAACACACAACAATAATAATCCATTCCTTTTCCCTTTACTCTTCACTTTATTAGCTGAGAAAGAAATCTAAAGATAACTAATGCTCCGTGCTTCACGTTTACAATTCTAATGTTTTTGCGATTAGTCTTACGAGCATGCTCGTCGCTCTGCAAGATCATTCTAGTTTTTACCTCATACTTTATTGCATATATCTTTTGGTTATTGAGGCTATCGGTTTTGTATAACTATAATATGATTCTAAGTTACCTGCATAAACTTGTTGTAATATGGTTGGGTTGCCCGTGTAAACAATTTGGGTTAGTGGAAAGACCAGTTTGAGTCAAGTTGAAAGTCCAAGTCGGTAGACGCTTGTCCTATTTTTTTACCTGGAGAGTTTCCACGTTAAATACCTGTCACTTGTGAATTGATTTTGCTTATCTATTATCTTGTAATTTGAAATGCTACTTAACACCGTGGTTGTTTGAGATTATTGTGTTTGCAGCGATCGGATTATTTCGCTGGTCTGTCAGGAACCAACACCTTCCACCTAACACATGCCACAACCCATATTCCTAGCTTCACGCTTTCTGCTGTAGGAATATCATCCTTCCAGCTTGGCTATTATAATGTACTAACTGGTAAGGTCAACTTTACTACCCATCTGGTTGGAACTGTCCACATAGCTTCAGATCAAGGAGCTGAGACTTAAGGAGACTCCCTTTTTTTGAAAACAGTCTACCTTAAATCATGAAGCGAATTATTGCAGATCTTCAAGTTCTCATGAAGATTGAAGAGCTGCATGTTTTCAAGTTGATTCGTGCAAATTGACGAAGACCCTATTTTTCACTTGACAGTTTAATTTGTATTGTTAGACTCTAAATTGAGCTGGAAATTTTACGTGTGTTATATGCCAAATTGATAAGGGTGTTTGGAAGATGCCAAAGTTTCAAAATCTGTGCTTAAAGAGGCATAACGTGCAAGTATGTGGAGTGTCTCCATCTTGCTATTACGGAAGAGTTCTAGGTGAACACCTGTTCCTTTATTGACTTGTCACTATAAAGCTGCAATATGGCAACCTTAAGTTGACCATTCAGCATAACCAGATGCTCAGTAGGGCAAAGCTTCTTAAGTTTTTGCCCTTTATGGTGGTTTTCTTTTGCATGACAAAAGTGAACATTGCACAGGTTTAACGAATTCATGCTAAGATAAATGGAAGCAAAATTCTTTTGTAAAAATGACAGTAGATGTGTTGGGATTGGGGAATAGTACCCATACATGCCCTAAGAAAAAAGATCTTATTTTTTTTGAAACACATCTTATTATTAATTTTTCTACCGAATTGTAGAGCTTTGATTTTGGATTTGTCAGGGAGTATGGCTGAAAAAGAGTTTGTTTCCAAAGTAGGTTGGTCAGCAGGAATTGGCTCTAGGTTTGAAGTTCAATGCCAAAGGGATACTGGATTGCTATGAAAAAAAACTGGAGCTTTTTCCTGCTGGACGAAGAAGGGATATCGAATTCAAAATGATCGAGGGCGATTTCCAGACATTCGAAGGAATTTGGTCAATAATGCAGGTATGAAGGTCATATCCGAACTTTTGTGCATATTATTGGTTATCTCGATCAGAATCTCTTATTTTGAGCAACATTGGTTATCTTGTGATCTGTCTGGGATATACTAATTTATTAAGATGCAGAACTTTTTTCCTTTCTGTTCGCCAGAAGTACTCTTGTCTGAGCATTGTTTCTTTTGTTATCCTATGGAAGGGCAAGTATTTCTTACAAAAGTCTCATCCATGATTTACTTGGGAGAGTTTTTCTGAAAACAAAGTTTGATCTTAACAAAACATTTAAACAAATGGCCCAAGTTTGCATGCATAGTAATCACTGGACTACTCTGACCAATAGGCAAACATGAGGAAACTCTATTAGAGTAGTTACTGCCTTACTGGTTGAAGTTCTGTTTTTTATTGTTCATAATTTATTTGTTTATTGAGGACATTCATATAATTTTCCCCCATGCATATCTTTTATAAGAGGTCTTTCTTCTTCAGTGACACTAATACACTTTCTTCTTATATGTGAATAACAGATTCATCCACTGTAGATGTCACTGATCCTAATGGTATACTGTTACCCCACTGCTGTCTGTTAATGACCTGGGATCCCCGAGGGGTATAATAGGCATCACATCAATCAAGTCTCTCAATTAGGGAAATCGTGATTTGAAGTTTTGAACCATGCCTATGTGATGCCGGTGGTGGTGGTGGTGGGGGTGTTTACCAATCTACTGTTTTATATCTCTGCGTACATGTACTTTTCAGCTGATGATAAGAATGTCTTACCCAATGTAATAAAATTTCTATCTGTAAAAATCCATCTTATATTGGTTGAGATGTGCCAATTTCTATTTCCATGTAAAAAGCATTTTCGCCAGTGTATCTCATTGGTTTGACTGATGCCATCTTATAGCTTTCTTTCTTGTTCAACCATTTTTATGGCTTTATTATTTTCTAAATAACTTTCTTTCTTGTTCAAACAATTTTCATGGCTTTACAGTGCTCATGTACCCTTGATTTGTTGAAACATGAACCCTATGTTCAATCATCCACGCTGTCATTCAGAGAAGGGCTCACGGGGGCTTATTGGCCTGACAATGCAATGGCAACTGAGCTGTCACGACCCACCGCCGATGGCAACACCAACAATGACCAAGCTGCCGCCACCCACCGTTAGGGTAGCAACGGCAATTAAACCTGCCCCCCAGGGGACTGTGCAACCCCATTAAAAGCTGCCATCCCTTCTGCATCTATGCGGCATCTTCAATGATCCTTTCGCGGCACCTGCAATGTTGTTTGTCGTCTGTCTCATTCGATTGTTTTGGTCATCCTAAGTAATATGTTTGGCCCTTTAACTCTTTCACCTTTCCTGGGATTTCCCAATGGGACGTGAGGGTGTTATAGTGCTTCATATATACCCAAATAGGTCCGCTTTTCAGAATTTGGTTATCTCTATTTGAGGCTCTTATTCCTTCATCGAACATAGGCACAAAGGAAAACGAGATTTCCACCAGAGACAACTAGTTCTTTCTACTAGGGGAGATGAAGACTTTTCTGACTTGATCATCAAGATGAATGAGATCAACTACAAGCTTTGTTTTATGCAGCTCATAAGCATCATGTCCATTAAAGGAGGAAGATTCTAAAGAGAAGAAAAGAAAATTTGCACCATGGAAGGACGATGCCCTAACCAAGGTGTGGCTTGGTAGGAACCTTATACTAGATATTGCTAACGAGGTCCTACAAGTCCACTAGTAATGTGTGGCTCTGTGGCTCAGTGGGAACCTTACACCAGATATTGAACCCACTTAATGATCTGATGATAGTGCTGTTGGCCTACCACCAAAAAGCCAGAGTTCAAATCCTAGGGCGGGCACCTATGTGTGTTTCCCCTTCTTGTTTCAAAAAAGCTATGTGTTTTTCTATCACACCCATTTGTTCTCTTGGGAAGAACGAGGCAAATATTTTGCAGCTCCACCCATGATATGTATAACCAAGTAGAGTGTCAGGTTGCTGCACACCTACTATTTAGATCCGAAGACCATCTTCGAGAAGCTTCATAGCTATTATCCTCCATGTCATTGTGATTTGCATAAGACTTCCAAAGAGATGCCATGATTGGTGTATTCCTTTCTTGTTTGGATCTGCTCTATGATCGTATAAGGAATCAACTGCTTACCATTGCTCATATTGCTCTTATTGTGGAAGCCTACAATTTGTTAGTGCATGTATTTATGTATATACACATCCCTATTTTTTTATAACAAATTGGTATTTGATTATTTGTAAGAATATGTATTTCAGATAATATCTCTTAACTTGTCAAGACCAGCATTAAGGACAAGAAGGAGCTAAAGTTTAAGGATAAGAGACAGTTAAAGGGGGAGGAGCAAGGAAAGATTCAACACGATCTAGAAGTCTTCACCACCAAGATAGTAAAACACGAATAAAAGAAGATTCAAGTCAAGCTGAAGCCTCACTATTTTAAAGAAAACCCCAGCTCCAACTTAAAAAAGGGCTTCTTTTTGTGTTGTTAAGTTTAATTTATTTGTAAAACAGGCTCACTATTACAAACTCGAAATTGGAATTATTCAAATGTTTATGATCTTCGTAATGTTCACTGCAAAGTCTTAAAACCATCACATATGCTCCGGCTGTTTCATATCTTTAGGTCATGTTGACGATTTACATTTTTCTTTTGGTCATGATGTCTTCTAAATTGTTGCAAGGTTTTACACCAGTTTCTTGCCATATGGGTTATTTGATGCAATCACTCATACTGTTTTACATACTTCTACTCAAGACCAAATTGGAACATCACGGGCCTTTCAGTTGCATGGTTTTTAATAAAAAATCTGGAGCTCAAAATTACCAAAATGATGAAAACTTTTTATGATGATAGATAATGTTATTTAGTTGCTCTATTGAATAAATCTGATGCAGGTTTTTGAGTTGTTTATTGATCAGTCTTCTTGTGCTATGTGCAGAATAAAAACGAAAGTATCCAAGATGCCCACCTTGAACAGCAGCATTTCCAGACTTCATTGTCTTACATAGTGGAACTTGAGCCTAAACTTTGGTTACCAGTTCGTCTTCTTGAAGGAAGATTATGCAGGGAGATTAAAATTAATCTGTATTCAGTTCGAGATGAGGCTCAAAGAATTCAGAGAGGAAAAAATAATCTTTCCACATGGTAATTTTTTTCATGAAGGCCACAATGATATTTGTAATGAAATTCATCACCACAAGATCCATTTTCATCCTTATTGCGTAAACGATATTTATAATGAAATTCATCACTACAAGATCCATTTTCATCCTTATTGTTTAAGATTTGCATGCATATTTTGGTTTTTAGAAGTTATCATGGACTCCACAATATATCTGCTACATGTGGACTTATTATTGATTGGGTAGGGTTTCTTATTTCTTGAATCATGGTCCTTGTATGTAAATTATGTCTTCTCCTTTACAACAGTGAATGAGTAACTTCATGACATTTGGTTGCTTGCTATCTTGCCAGTGTAGGGGTTGATTGGGGAATTGCCCTCAACTGAACAAGCACTAACCTACAAGACCCTACAAAGATAGTGTTAGAGTAGAAAGGCATGTGTGGCAATCGAGGGTGAGAGATGATCGAAAGAGCTCAGAGGCGTAGAGAGCACCGTAGTGGGAGGTTTGAAACATGATGGAGTGGAGGAGGCCCACCAAAGGAGAAGAGAGGTCAACGAGGGTCACTTTCCAAGAAGAAGAAAGGGGTGAGGGATTCTGGTCGTTTGTCTCGCACCACAAATGAGGCCAGCGATGCTACCATTGTGGGTTCGTGGGCACCACACTTCTTCTTGCGCGCCACCTCGATGTTTTGGTTGTGTTTTGACGGCCATCGGAAACACTCGTGTCCACGAGGGGAGTCGATCATGCGATAAGCCCCTACTCACAATCCCTCGATTTAGATTGCAAAATCGCCACCACCGCATTCATGCATGTCTGTAGTTTTTGAAGACCTTAATCATCCATGAAGCATCCTCATAGGTTCTTCTGGAATGAAATCTCTTGAGGCTACTAGAATGCAAGATGTTGTCAAGTTTGTTAGGCATTTCTTTCTCTGGTGATGTTGTTGCACTGGACAACAATCAATGGTGCGTTAGAGGCCTTTTTGAGGCAGAGGCAACGATTTTGATGCGTAGAGATCGCATCTCTAGGTTTTGTGGCGCCTTCAATGCTTCACAGATGGAGAAGCATCGAGACTCAACCTTAGGGTGGCACGCCTTGTTGGTGTCCTTTTTCTCTTGCGCCCGGTAGAGGTTATTAGACCAGCGTTGAGACATATGGAGTTGGGTCGCACAGATACTCGCAGATGTTCGACGGTCGGGTTCTGATCCATCGATTACTCTGGCAGTGTTGGAAGGTTTGGAGTCATGTGCTTCAGAATCGGTGTGTTCACTTCAAGTGGGAAAGGCTTCGTTCCATGGCTTGGTCCAGATCCTCCCTTCGTCATCACCACCCCCACACAGTGGTTGAAGTGGTGACATGCTCGAACCAACCGATGACGATGCAACATTCATTACTCGGATTTGTCAAAGATCCGTTGGCGCAATCAAAGTATCTAAATTTGGAAATGTACCAAATCAAAGATCTTTTAGATCCTGAGAATCATTGAACGACTCCCCAATCAGATTTGGAAACTGAAGATCCCTGTGGAGGGTGTCCCTCTCACCTTTGCGGCTAATCCTTTTGAACTAATCAAGGTCTCGGTTGCTACATCGACGACCACAATTGTTGAGGGGACTCAATCCTAGGTTGGTCCTCCTTGCGCATCGGGCGGAACCGTACTGTGCATGTTCTGGAGATAGACGTGGAGCTAACCTTCGCTCCTCTACTATCTGCTACGAGTGGGGAAAATGCTCTTTCATCTTCTTTAGAGTTCTCTGCAATGAGGTTGACAAGTGGCAAAGGAAAGAGATATAGAGCTCGGAAGCGATCGAAAGTGATGCACACAGGACAAGTTGTGCTTTCCTAGAATAAATAAAAGGTTGCTAAGGCAACTGGAGTGGTTTGAACTACGGGTCTGTCCACTGCCTCTTAATAAAGGTCCTAACATGGAATGTTAGGAGTCTGGGTGACCTAGAAATATGGAGATCCGCGGGGTTTCTGTTAGCTGAGTGGGGTTGTGATGTGATGTTGCAGGAAACTAAGCTTTCTACTATTACAAATGTTCTCTGGAGGTCTTTGAGCGATGACTTGCCGAATGAATACAAGTTGTTGGATGTTGTTTGTTTCGTGGGAGGTTTAATTGCTGCTTGGAAGGATTCGATTTTCAATTTCGTTTTTGAGTTAAGGGTAACTCGTACCCTTATTGGAGCACACTCTGTCAAGCAACTGGTTTTCCTTCTTCTATATCTATGGCCCTTGTGCCCACCCTCTTTGCACGGTTTTGTGGTCAGATTTTAGGACTGCCATCGGTACATTCCCAGGTGTGGTGTGGCTCGTGGGGGGAAACTTCAATGTTTCGTTGCTTTCTTCAGACATACCACACTTAAGAGGTGGGCATGACCCTGCATCAATTGATTTCGCAAAGTTGATTGATGACTTGGAGCTGGAGGTGATTGATGCATCAGATATTAAATACACGTGGAGAAATTGTGGGTCTCGCTCTCATATCGATCGTTTTTTGTCCTCTGTGGAGCTTCTGGAAGCCTTCCCTTTATCAGCTTCCTCATCCAGAACTCGTACCGGGTCTGATCATACACCCTTGATCTGGGACTTGGGGGTTATCTCCCCCTAGGGTTTCTTCAGGTTCGAGCGATCTTGGCTCCAGGAGGAAGGTTTTAGAGATTTGGTCTCTAACCACTAGACTTCCACTACAACCTCAGGCTTTACAACATTGTGGTTGTCTCAGAAGCTTATCTTGTTATGTACACGGCTTTGCACATTCAAGAAGGAGGTCAGGGTGATGAGAAGGGCCCGACGCATGGATGCGGAAGCGGAAGTTGGTAGAATGGATGGGCTAGAGGATGTTAGAGATCTTATGCATGAGGAGCTCATGGAGAAAGCGACAACAAAAAAAATTATTCTAGATGAAGACAAGAAAAGTGTTGTAGAATGGAAGCAAAGATCACGCCATACATGGCTAAAAGAGGGCGATGCTAACATAACCTACTTCTATAGAGTTGGAAGCAGGAGGCGTCGTCACAACCAAGTCCGCTCGGTAGTGGTGAATAATAATAGGGTGGAGGGTGACCATGAAATGGGGAGAGCTATAACGGATCACTTCCATGATTTCTCAAGGAGAAATGAGGATAGACCTTGGAGATGGTCAGAATGTGGAGCCTCCACCCTATCTGAGCAACGCACAAATCATCTGATGCAGGTCATAACCCAAGAGGAGGTAAAGGTTGCGGTCTGGAACCTGAATGTTGATGGTGCACCTAGCCCGGATGGGTTCCTAATGTTCTTCTTTCGAGAGTTCTGGGAGCTGGTGTGGAGGGAGGTGTTTTGATGCTCTGGAGGAGTTTACCATTGCTAATGCAAGTTTTGATAGACTTCATAGAGTGTTGATTTTTCTGATGCCTAAGAGGGATGTTTTAGAAAGAATTGAGGACTTTCGTCCAATTTCCCTTTCCAATGCTATCTATTTAATAGTAGCAAAGGTCTTGGCAATTAGGTCGAACCGAATTTTGGATCACATCATTTTCACCTTGCCAGTGTGCTTTCATTCCGAGAAGACAAATTGCTGATAGTTTGGCTATGGCTTCTGAGCTCATTGTTGATTAGAAGAGGTGAAAATTGGAGAGGGTCTTTTGGAAAGTTGATTTTCCAAGGCATATGACCCAGTGGATTGGCATTTTCTTTGGTCGACGATGTTGAAGCGTGGCTTCCCTGATACATGGATCTCTTAGGTGAAGCCTTATGTTACCATAACATCCTATGCAATGCTTGTGGATGGTAGACATGATGGGAGTTTTTTCCAGCCGCAACACAGAGTTAGACAAGGTTGCCCACTCGCCCTATGCTCTTTGTAATTGTAGCCGATGTCTTATCTTGTATGGTGGTGCAAGTGGTACAGAATGAGGTCTCGACTGGCTATAGTATTGATGATATTCCTTTCCTCTTATGCAGTATACCAATGGCACTATCTTCTTCATTGGGGGGGGGGGGCAAAGAGGAAGCTAAAGGAATGACATTAACCTTGGAGATCTTTGGAAAGCTATATGGACTTGTCCTTAATCTGGGAAAATGTATTGTTGTTCCGTTTGACCTTTCTGACCCTGGTGCTCGAGATTTTTGCACCGCGCTTGGCACTATGAGTGGTTCTTTACTGATATGTTACCTAGGCCTTCCTCTCATGGCTGGAAATCTCAAAATGTCGGACTGGCTCCCTATCATCGAGAAGTGGGAAAAAAACTTTCAGGTTGAAAAATGTATATCTTATCACGAGGGGATCGTTTGTTACTGGTAAAGGTTGTTCTTTCATCCGTCCATGTGTATTTCATATCGTCTCGTATGCTACTCGTTGGTATAATGTGACATCTGGAGATGCTCATGGGGTAGTGTCTTTGGGGTAGGACAACCCATGATGGCCATGGCATGCACTTGGTGGACTGGGATACAATTACTTTTCATATGGAATTCAGAGGTCTCGGGGTTATGCATTTGAAATCGAGGAATGAAGCTTTACTCTTAAAATGGGTCAATAGGATTTGGGAAGATCTGGAGACCTTTGCTGTAGACTCATTTACCTCATCTATGGCATTGGAGTTTAGTACTCGCTTCCTCAGCAACAAAATTCTCAATCATCTGCCTTTTGGAGAGGCATCATATTGTTGCTACCTCGCTTTGAGGAGCTTTTTCATCTGACACGTGGTGATGGTACTTTGCTTTCTGGACTGACAATTGGACATGTAAGGAAACTCTCTCCTCCAGATTTTCTCGCTTGTTTGCTTTGACTACTAATTGTGATGCAAAGGTGGTGGGCTGCTGGCTTGAGGAAAACTCCACATTCTTAACCGATTTTTCTGATCAACGCCTAGAGGATTTCCTTTTGCTTCTGGACTCCATCAGATAGATTGATTTGCCAACAATTGGGTTGGGATCACTAGATGTGGAAGACTAATTCATTCTCGATCAAAAGAGCCTACAGTGCTATCACTAGACCTCCTCCACCGAGGATGGACACTCTGATTTGTGATTGTAATTTTATCTATGAAGTTAAAGCAACCAAGTGGGATTGAATTCTTTGTGTGGCTGTTCCGAGGGAAGCGCATCATGACACGAGACCGTTGTGCTAGATGTTTCATAGATGTCTCTAACAGATGCCCTCTCTGTGAAACTCATATTGAGACAGTAGACCATCTATTCTTTCACTGTGAGAAGGCGTCATCAATCTGGTTGGAAATGGAGGCTGATTGGCTGTTTATTCAGAACTTGGACTTGTTTTGGACTTCTCTGTTTAAGGCAAAGGAACGATCTAGAGAAGATCTTCTGTGACTTCTTGCATTGGTTTGGGCAGTGTGGTTAGCTAGAAATAACTCTCTTTTCTTCGCATCGGTTCTATATTGAAAATGTAATCTTCCATGCTAAGGCTATTCTTGAGTCTTGGCTTTTGTAAGTTTTCTTGTTCCCACTTCTCTTTTATTACTATATCCCATATGTACACCAAATCATGTTCCCTCTTTTTGGTCTCACGAAAAAAGGGATAGTGTTAGAGTATATGAGAGTTGTAACCCTCTAGTGTAGTATTGTATTTTCTACTTTTATGCACTCTTCCTAACCCTAACCTCCTTTTATATGCATACACATGGCTAAGGTTGTTTATCAATACATAATTTCGGTTGGAGTGTATGAGCTGCTTGTGTAGATGGGTACTTGGATTCCTCCAGGGTCCAATTACCACATCCAGTGCTTTTGTCCCACATCTACTATTTATGGGACTTGGAGACTCAGTGAGGCTATATAAGAAGCTCCACATCACTTGTAATAAATGAGAAAGTTAGAAACATCAGCCCTTTGAGGCGTTCTCCCATGGTTTCATCCCGCTCCTTACGGAGTAGGGTTCCACGTAAAAATCTTGGTGTTTTTCATTATTTTTATTCTTCATTTATGATATTATGCTTCCACATTCTCGTTTTCTAACATTGCATTAGAGCGGGTTCGATTTTGGTGATTTGTTCACGAAGATTTTATTATGTTCTTCGATTTTGTTCGAAGATCTGTTCATATTGTTCAAGTTCAAGTAAATTCTAGGGTTTCTTTTGAAACCCTAAATTTGACATATTTCAAAGATCGTCATCGAAATTCTAAAGATTCGTGCGTCTGAAGATCCTTGAAGAATGACAACTAGGGGTTGATGAAACCCTAACTTTCACCACGAAGTCCAAGGCACAACACAACCCTCTCGATGAAACAATCACCAATGCAGATCTGATCGACTGCAATATCCAGGCAAAAGGAGGGTTTCCACTTTTCTCCACAGCTGGCTTATCAGCTTTCTCTGTAGCTGTTACATCTGTTTGCTCCACAAGAAGTAAAGCTTCGACACTTACATGAACGACCTCTTTAGGAGCAACATCCTTGGTATTTTTTTCATCATTACTAACTTCCACAGGAGTCTCGTTGGAGGTTACATCTATTGGCATGGACCATGACTCGGCTAGGAATGGAGATGCCTGCAGGTCATCTGATCTAAAATCGTGTAGTCGTGGCCAAAACCCTAGATGCTGCAGCATCCGAACAACACTGCTGAACACAAGTGAGAATGGGCATCACGTGACCTTAAAAAAATCAATGAAGCTACAGATTAGTACATCGACACCGATTCTTCTCCAAGCGATGACCCAAATGCGTGTACTCCATTTGCGCGCCCTCTCCAAGTGATCCCTATGTCGCTCCAGCATGCTCCTCCTTCTCAACGACACGACGACGACACATCACCTTCGAGCTCCTCCGACCGCACACATGTCCTAGCTTCGCGTGATCGGTTCCCCTTTGGGAACCTTCTCCTCTTGGCGCACATCTAATGGTGACGTGAGTCCATGAATCATGAGATGGGTTCCTACAAGGGGAACCCTAAATAGCTGCTACTACTTCGAGGCCACGTAGGTTGTTAGTGCCATATGATTAAAAAAAGAGGGCCAGGTTTTAAGCCCAATTGTGTTGTAGCTTGAGAAAAGGAAAAGGGATCGACCTGCTGCATTTTCTTTTGGGTCGTGAGGGGCCATTAAAAAAGGAGAGAGGCCATGTTTAAAAAAGTGATTTTATTTTTGGAAAAAAGGCAAGCGTACCAAAAAAGGAGGAGAAAAGCCGTACGCGGAAAAAAGGAGACAACTAGAAAAAAAGAGAAATAGCTGAGAAAAAGAGATCGTACAAAAAGAATCTATACGAAAAAATGATTTGAATTTTTTTTGTGAGACGAAAAGCCGGAAGAAATTGTGATAGCTTATTGGTTTTTTGTTTTCCTCATTTTCTTGTCTTCTCCCAACTTGATCTTTGTCATTGTTTTCCGACAAGTATGGGAGAAAGGGGGAGTATTGTGTAGAGTTCTACAATCGTTTCAATTTTAGATTCTCCAGATTCCATGCCAGCCAAATTTCAGATTCTACAGATTTTCAGATTCAGACTCGACATTCTGATTGGTTTGGAGTCTACAATTTGATGCGCACATGTATGCGATCATCAGTTGCGTGGTCCCCATCTTTGTTTTTGGTCTCAGAGTTTTCATGTGATCCATAGGGACTTCAGAGTAGAGATCCCATTCTCTATGCCATTGTAGGTTAGGTTTTTATGTGGTTTCATAGGGACTCTAGAGTAGAGATCCCATTCTCTGAGTGAGCCAGCATGGGAGAGACCCAGTTCTCCGATGAGGAGACTTTTAGACTCCATTCTTCAGCGATCGTGGAATTCGACGAGGATGTTTCCATGACTTTTTCAGTTCAGTCCGAGATGGAGCAGTTTCCTACATGATGTATAGTCTTCTACACGTAGCGGGCTAGAGTACTTCGACAAGGAGTCTCATTTCAGTTTTAGTAACTCTAACAGACGCAGTACAGAGCACATGTTCTCCGACGAAGAGACCCAGTTCAACTCACACTCCAGCCTTGTTGTTCTTCCTCACCTGCACGACCTGAGAATCAATGTCCTCGACAATAACCAATAGTTGTGCATCTGTTTAGTTGATATTGTTCGTAGTGTCTTGTATTGTAAGTTTGAGTGATTTCTTTCTATTTGTCCAAACTGAGCATTGCATGGTCCGGCTTGAGGGGGAGTGTTGGAGTATATGCGTCACTTGTGTAGATGGGTTTACCACATCCAGTGGTTTAGTCCCACATCTACTATTTGTGGGACTTGGATACTCAGTGGGGGCTATATAAGAAGCCCCACACCACCTGTAATAGATGAGAAAGTTCAATAGAAACATCCATTTGAGGCGTTCTCCCGTGGTTTCATCCCGCTCTTCACGGAGTAGGGTTCCATGTAAAATCCTAGTGTTCTTCATTGTTTTTATTCTTTATCTTTGATATCACGCTTCCACATTCTCATTTTCTAACAATTTCCATTATTCTTTTTTCACATGGTATCAGATAGACAATCCTGCCCGTTTGTTCTCCATTATTCACCTCAAAAGCCTACAGTTCATTACAGACATGCTTGCTTGCATGCTCTTGGAATGCTAAGGTTCCATCGATCATGCTTTTGGAAAAACTACTTACTGGCAACATCATCATTAAAGAGATGCTTACCAAGAGTTATCGCCATCTATTAGACTAGAACTTCTCCCTAAGGATGCTAGGATGCCCATATCTCATCATATTCCTTATTGTCGCAATATGATTTTAAGAATCACTTGCCAAGAACACCTGATCTGAGTTAGCTTTTTTAAGATCTCATCTTGTGTTGGCCGTCATATCCATGTGTTGACCATTGTTGCCATTGAAGAATTCCATGTTTGAGTTGGCCATCTTATTCCTTCTTCTCGACATTAATATGCTTCAGGGGCTTCATCTTTACACCTTGCTTTGAAGACACTCTCAATCTTCTTGATGCACCACTAGTTTTAGATATTTTTATTAGCCTATTATATGTTAAATTGATTTGTGAGGCCTTACATTGCAAAGCTATTTTGGATGTCTTCGTTGAGTTTCCAAGATATTGTGGTGTGGCAGATAATTGGTCGAATGTGTGAAGATAGGGGAGTGTCTTCAATCTCCACTTGTTGCTTCTGTTATTGTTCATTAGTTGTCTGGTACTTCAGCTTCATTTATTGTATCATCATCCATGTCTTACATCTTACATCCATTAGATGCAATTCGACGTCGCTATCAAGATTGTTCGATTTGAAAATGCTTAAGAGTTTTTCTTTACATAATGGTGAGATTTCTACATCTCTTGAGGGATTGTTCATCAGACATCATGCACACATACGACATCAACAACAAAACCTTTTCTCACAATTAAGGATTTTCTGCCTCCATTCAGATCTATTTTGGGTCATCCTCGGGCTTAAATCCAAATAACTAAGATCCACGGAGAGTCCCATTCCAACACTTGGGCATTCCTTGCCCTCTCTTAACCGGCTCAACATCAAACACAGGGTTCAAAAAGTCGGTATGCGGTATTTGTTCGGTCAGACGGTCTGGAGCGAGTAAGCGGGTAGGCGGAAGTATATGCGGAAGTATATGCGGATTATGCGGTTTCTATTATTTTAATTAAAAATAAATAAAAATAATAATTTCAAACATTAGATATTTATGTAAAAAAATATAACACGGAATAAATATGAAGTGAAGATTTTTTTGTACAATGTGATATCAACCAAAGCATTTTCAAAGGTCATTCATTTCCAAAAGACAAATATGTTAAGTTAACGATGGAGAGAGTAAAAAATGTTGTAAATTGACTGAAGATAGAAAAATATGATGGATATCCTTGTCTAAATTGGAAGGTAACCTTTTTTTGGAAGTGTAACATTGCTAGTAAACACAACCATGAACCTTCGTATTTTAGTAAATGGTGTATTTGTCTACTCAAAGTCAAATATTAAAAAATTCAACCATTTAAATTAAATATATATAATTTGTTCTGTACAGTAAAAAATCCATGCAAATCTGACATCTATATTCATTTTATCCTAAAAAAGATCTAAGATAAACACATAATTTATTCTATATTCATGTAATTATGAGATAATGAAAAGTCAGAGCTGTCGTTGGAGAATCTAAAAAAATAGAGTCGTTGTTGTTGAATCTAAAAAATAGAGAGATTTAGAGCTAAATAGATCAAACATCAAACCTTGGCAGAGGAGAAAAAGATGGAGGAGGAGCAACCCATGTTGAAGTCAAGAAGGTGGCGGAGAAGCAAAGAGTTACCTCTATTACATATGCGGCCGTATATGCGGATTACTCGGTCGAGTATACCCCTGACCCACATATCGACCGAGTATAGCATACTCGGTGCGGTAGGGGGGTCGCCTCCGCATATGCATCTCCCTAGGCTGAGTTTCTGAACACTGATCAAGCACACATACGTTACAACAAAATGGTATTGTAGAATGCATGCATTGGTAAATACCTAATATTGGCGTGATTCGTGATGGATGGCCGAATTCAATTGATGGTCCAAGTAGACAACTATCATATGCGCTAAAAAAGGAAAAATATTGTATTTTCAAATGTGAATCCCTTCGGATCCGGGTACTCGTTTACGCGGCATTCGCAATATAACATTCACAATTGATCGCATTAACCACTTGAATTTGAGGGGAAATTTTTTACGTTTGTATTTGACATTCACATCTTATGTAACAATCACAAAACAACAAGATGCGCCACCAAATTTCCATTTCATTAATTTCCACGTATATGTACAACATGTAACAAACTAAGATGACAATATGTACATATATTCCAAAAATGTACAGAAGAGAAAAGAAAACATTTACCTCATAAACTGAACAAAAACTATAATTGTATTGTCTGGTATATGTGCGTATGCTCGGGATCATCAAACTACTACTGTGTTACAGGCTTTTTGCCTGCCAAGCGTGCAAGGAATAGAAGGACGTCAACGGATGTTGTGTATATTCCAACATATTAAAAACAATATAACAAGTAATTAAGTGTGTTCAAAAGTAAGCAAGTAGAAAGGCATTGATATTTAAATTTAACAAACTACCTGCATAAGAAAATGGTTTTCAAGATGTTTTGTTTGAATGCCCCATGATTTCCCATTACCCAACAACTGCCCATATATAACATTTTTTTATATAGATTATGATCCACACACATATAGATATATATAAGTTATTGACTTTTTATCATTTAAGTTAAGGCTGGCGGATCTTGATGATGAGATGTTGATGTACTGATATGATATTTTTGATTCTAACTAACTTCTCAAGTCTAGTGGATAGTCTGTGGTCTTGGTATGAGTATGACCTCACACTATGATTCGAAGTCGTGAAAAGTGCCTTAGGGTTGGGGTGCCTCCATAGGCATGCGGTGAAGTGTAATGCATCCTAACTAAGTTTCCAACACGTCCACTAGCTTAACTTATTACTTGTAGTAGTAGTCCCAAGATCCGGTTCATTATTGATGATTGATGGTTAATGATGATTAATTATGTACCAGGGTCAATTGTAGTCAACTCGATTGTAGTCCGCATAATTGTAACTGCTCTTAACTCTAACCAAGCTCAATTTTAACCAACTTCAAGCTTAACTGTGATTGATCTCAATCTTTGGCCAAACTCAACTGTAATTGATTTCAGATGTCGCCATCACCAAGCCTATTGGTGGAACAGTAACCAAAACTCAAGCGGTAAGGAAGTCTCCTAAGAGACCTTACCGTCTCACCTTCTAAGTGGAAGTGCGGTCCATTAGAGGGATATGTCTACTCCAAAACTACACCACAGAGACGGGTGAGAGAGACTCTCCGGAAAAGTCACTCTAGACGGGCCCGACAGTACGGGCAAACGAGCTCGTACAAAAAACTAAATCCGATGAGCCTCCGCCTAGGTATTCTAAAACAAAGGGTCAGCGGAGCTGGTCAAAAGTCGGGATCCCAACGAAGCGTAAAAAAACATTGCGAACTCGAGTAAAAATCGTGAAAAGACCGGGATCCTAGACCCACACACTTGACGGTCGCTACCATAACTGGGCTTCCTATCTCCCGTCCAGTTGAGGGTCAATGTACCCTTGCATAGTTCATGTGTAAAAGTCACTATAACTAGCATGAATGATTGATATCACCGAATCACCATTTATTATACTTACTGAATCCAAACTCTTCTATAGTCCTGGGTATTTGTCATAACTTATCTTGTAGTGATATATGTATAGTAAAGGATCATATCCAAGGATAATTTGATTGAATATTTCTATTCATAATGATCTTAAGAAATCATTTGTTGGCTTTACAAGAGAAGGTATTAATATTCTAATATTGATATTTTAAAACTCCTCAATACGGTTATGAGATTAGAAGATGTTTTCTTAGAAGATGTTTTCTCAGATTTGAATTGAAGTTCACCTGCTAATCAATTAACGGATCCAACAACAATCAATTATGATCTTTTCTTGAATCTTTACCATTTAGGAAAAGATTATGAATGGTCAAGAGTTAAAAAAATTGTTACTCTGATTCTGTATCTGTAAGTAAGGTTGCAATTAGATATATTCATATAGATATTTTCCTTTTCTGTCTGCATTCTTGTTACCTACAAATTTTCCATTATCACCGTAAATTAATCCTCATAGTCTATCCACTCTTGCATCGAAATTTCACGTTCATTTGTACTCCATGACCAATGAATTGCAAGAAGAAACTGCCATTTCTATAAACCAAGTACATCTGACTTCCCAGCGCAAACATCTCTTATAACCATAGTCTCTCATAGTTGAATAAGGAAATGGATAATTCCAAAGCAGTATCAACAATTAATTAATAAGCAATCTTTTTTGGTTCTAGTATTTATACATATACCAGGTGAATTTAACACAATTCTATGATATTTATTATCTTACATTTATAGGTAATATTGTGCACGGTTATTGAAGTATTGAATAGATACATGCATAGGTGCTTATAGATATTCAACAATCACTCAATTCTCTAGCAAATAAAAAAATGCAATAGAATTAGATGACTGGAAATTTGTATACAACAGACAGACAGGAGGATACTCTATTTAAAAGAAATCCCTTATCCACCATCCCTTTACAACTAAGTTTTAAAGTTCTGAAATTAAGAGTAATCTTTTAAAGATAATACTTTTAACTAAATCAAATACTGCATATGCCAAAGATAACTTCTTTAACATTAAGGAAAACCATAGCACTCTACAGAATACTCCTGTATTTTAGATTTGGAATTTACTGGTCATGCTCCAATTTGAAAAAAATAATTATCTCCAGAATTTTCTATTCACAGTTTAACCTATATTTGCCTGAATCTATATTTACCTGGATCCTTTTACAAAACTCAAAAGAAAAAAATAAACTCAACGACTTTGCATTTCACTTGTCAGGCCATGCATTAGAATCTAATTTGATCATTAATTAGAGAACAAAACGAGTAATTCGTTCATATTTTTCAGCAAAAAGAAGATGGAATTTGTACACATGCAAGGCAACAAGGATGAGGGGATGGAACTGTACCTTTAAATTTAGATCTCCAAAATTGAGATCACAAGCATGCAATGGCTGATCTAGAGTAATTCAGCAGATCAGCTGCTGGACATCAACTGCAGAGACTTCTTGGAGATCTTCAATTGCAGTAGCAGCTATTGAATTTGCTGCATAGTGCAGTTGATCCAATCTCCAGCACAAATGAGAAGAGAAGGCTGAAGCTCCTCTCCCGTTGGAGGATGGTGGAGAAATTTTGGGGAAATTGTGAGGAAGAGAAAGAAGGCAGAATGAGCTTTTTACATTGGGCAAAAGGAGTAGATGCTATTGGAGTGACATCAGCCATAACCTCATTAGTGACATCGACCATGACACCAGCAGGCTGACATCAGCTTGCTGATGTCATAAACCTTTTCCCCCTTCTTTTTTTGCTGGAATTAACAGTTTATAACAGTAGCAAAGAAATTTTAAATTTTTATTTTTTAATTCATTATTTGAGATGTTTAAAAATGTCTGTATTTACGCATCGAATGTCGGATTTCGATGCGAAGTAGCTTGTTTCGATCGTCTCTAAATGACGATCGATATGAGTATAATATCTGTATACTGTGGATCGAGGATGGATCCTCGAAATTTTCAAGATAGGTTTTGGTTTGCGGTTAAATTTTGTGATTTAAATATTTCAAATGACCTCCGATCGATGAACGATCGATTTCGTTGGTCTTATTTCGTCGAATCGGATTTTATGTCAGTCTTGGTTTGTTTCACGGTTTCCAATTTTGTGATGTGGCTTTTCCGTGGCACGCAGTACAATGCGATCGAATTTTGGTCGATTTTGACCAAACGAATTTTGATTCGTGATCAATAGATCAATTTAGGTCATTTAACGTTGATTAATAACTTTATGGAGTTATACATACCCTAATTGGGTCGGGTTCGGCTTTAATTGGATCCGGATGTTACAAATTTAAAAACCTCAAAGGGAGTTTCGTCCTCGAGACTTGGGTCAATGTCACTATGAGTCTTGTTTGGATTTCATATGGCCATAAAAACGTCAAAGGGTTTTGAATACATAAAAATCTCAAAGGAAAAACAAGCCATAATTTTAACATGAATTGTTTTTTACAAGGGCTTGTTTTTAATAATTACCTTATAAGAGTTGCGAGTATCGTGCCCGTATGTCTACTTCGATATCTCACGTAGCCTCTTCGGTTCCATGTCGGTGCCACAACACCTTGACCAAGGGAATCTCTTTTCTACGAAGCTTCTTCACCGCACTATCAACAATCTGCATTGGCCTCTCCTCGTATGTCAAATCTGACTCCACATCAAGGTTCTCGTAAGTGATGACATGTTGTGGTCGTGCAAATACTTCCTCAGGTTGGATATGTGAAAAACGCCATGAATGGCTGAAAGATGTGGAGGAAGGGCTACGCGGTAGGACACCTTTTTCTACTCTAGCGAGAATCTCGAACGGTCCAATATATCGCGACGCTAGTTTGCCACGAACACCAAACCTCTGAATTCCCTTCATGAAAGACTCATAAAAACTCCCAATCTCCCACTGTATTTACAGGAATTTCATTAGTTAAGTTGAATCTCAATAAGTATTTTAATGTAAATTGATTAAGAGAAGAGGATCAGATTATCTTAAACTCCAAGTCTCTTCTTCGACGATCTGCATAGCTCTTCTGGCAGCTCTGCGTCATCAAAAGACTTCGCCTCACAAGATCAACAACTCTCACAGTCTCCTCTAGAAGATTCACGGTATAAAGAGAATGATCACCTGCCTCACGCCAACTGAGAGGTGTGAGGTATCTCCGTCGTATAGGGCTTCGAACGGTGCCATGTTGATACTGGAATGATAACTGTTGTTATGTATGAATTCAACCAAAGGCAGATGGTCCTTCCGGGACCCTTCCACTCCAAAGTGCATGCACATAGCAAATCCTCAAGTGTCTGTATTATGTGCTCACTCTGACCGCCAGTCTGCGGATGATATACATAACTCATCTTCAGCTCTGTCTGTAGTGCTTACATGAATTGATGCCAATAATGAGATGTAAACCTCGAGTTTCGGTCAAACACCACCTCACGTGATATACCATGAAGCATGATAATGTTCTGCACGTATAGCTTGACCAATCTGGATGGGGTGTAAGTCATGCTGATAGGTATGAAATAGGTTGACTTGGTCAACCTGCCAATAACAACCCAAATAGAGTCATGGCCACCTGGTGTCTTCAGCAATCCAGTGACAAAATCCATAGAGATACTCTCCCACTTCCATTCGAGAATGGGAATAGACTGCAATAGTCCCGGTGGTCTCCTGTGCTCAGCCTTGACCATCTGACATGTCATTCATCTGCTAACATGATGTGCCACATTGCGATTCATCCCGTCCCACCAGAAATGTTGACGCAGATCACGATACATCTTTGTTCTGTCAGGATGGATAGACAATCGTGAACTGCATACCTCATCAAGAATGTCTCTGCGTAACTGCTCATCATTGGGCACAACGACCCTGCTCGCTTTCCACAAAATAAACTTTGTCACATCAAAATCATTAATCTCATCCTTGACGCCTCTCATGTATTTGTCTCGGATCTAAGGATCTGACTTCTGGCCTTCTACTATGCGATTCCACAAATTGTTGAATCGTGGAGGTACGATAGTAGATATGGATGCACTCTCCTGAGGATGCCAATAAATCAAAGCTGGGAGCATATTCCACGTGCACAACCAGTTTACTGTACCCTCAGCACGAGCTCTCCTGCTATGTGCATCTGCTACAACGTTTCCTTTACCGGGATGGTAAGAGATCGTGCGGTCGTAATCCTTCAGTAGCTCGAGCCACCTGCGCTGTCTCATGTTCAGCTCCTTCTGATCTAAGATATACTTCACGCTCTTGTGATCCGTGAAAATCTCAAAATTCACCCCATAGAGATAGTGGCACTAGATCTTCAAGGCGACGACAACTGCTGCCAACTCCAAGTCATGAGTAGGGTAGTTCCGCTCATGCGGACTCAACTGACGTGATGCATAAGCAATCACGTGACCTCGCTGCATCAATACCGTTTCTAGACCTTCTCCTGAAACATTTGTATAAACTGCGTAATCCTGGATACCTGAAGGAAGTGCAAGAATGGGCGTTGTCGTCAATCTCTCCTTCAATGTCCTGAAGCCTTGCTCACATGAGTCATTCCAAATGAAAGGAACTCCCTTATGCTTCAATCGTATAATGGAAGAACAATACGTGAAAATCCGCTGTCAAAGCGTCTATAAAGCCCTCTAATCTAAGGAAGCTCCGACTCTGTGTGGTTGTCTCGGGCTGCTCCTAAGATATGACTGTCTCAATCTTCAAAGGATCAATTACGATACATGTTTCAGAAATGACATGCTCAAGAAATGAGACCTTGGACAACCAGAACTCGCATTTGCTCAGCTTAGCATATAACTTGTGCTCTCGTAATGTGTCTGGGACAATCTTCAGATCATTCGCGTGATCTCATTCATTCGAAGAATAAATCAACACGTCATCAATGAATACTACCACAAATTTGTCCAAGTATGAATGAAGAATTCTCTTCATCATATCCATGAATGCTGCAGGGACATTGGTGAGCCCAAAAGGCATCACCACAAACTCATAGTGTCCGTAACGAGTCTTAAAAGCTGTCTTTGGAATATTTGCCTCTCGAATCCTCAGCTGATGGTAGCCCGATCGAAGATCGATCTTCGAAAACATCGAAGATCCCCGAAGCTGATCGAACAAATCATCGATGCGCGGCAAAGGATAAAGGTTCTTCACCCTTCTCTTGTTCATCTACCGATAATCAATGCATAATTTCATTGATCCGTCCTTCCTGACAAAAAGAACTGGAGCACCCCAAGGTGAAGTGCTCGGTCTCAAGAAACCCAAATCAAGTAACTCCTGCAACTGCACCTTCAGCTCTCTCAACTCAGCTGGGGCCATGCGATATAGAGCCATCAAGATCGGCTGTGTATCTGGTAGCAATGTAATCTCGAACTCAGTCTCCCTCTTAGGAGGTAATCCGGGCAACTCATCAGGAAATACATCGGGGTAGGCTGATACTACTCTGATGCCCTGTGTCATCATCTCATGATCTGATGTCTTCGGGCAAATGCAAGATATGAATCGTATCCCTGGTCAACAAGTCTCTGAGCTCACAACACTGAAATATGCTCCATTTTGGAGTCATGTAATGTACCCTCAAAGGTAAACTCAGGCAAATCTGGAATCCTGAAGACAACTGTCTTCCTAAAGCAATCAACAAGAACGTGATGAACTGATAACCAGACCATGCCTAAAATCAAGCTAAACTCATGAAGCTGAAGTAAGAGGCAATCTGCAATCATCTTGTGACTTCCAATCAATACTGGTAAGTGTTAGTGAAATGATGAACAACTGGCCACCTGACCCATGGATGTGGTAAGGAGGATATAGGGCCTCTGTAACTCTACCTAATGAAGCTAGTAGCCTCGAAGCAATGAAAGAATGCATAGATCCTGAATCAAATAAATTATGGAAAGGTCAGCCCAAGACTGAGACCATACCTTTCACCACAGTAGCTGATGATCGTGCTTGCTCCTCGATCACCACGTGTAACTGACCCTATCTAGCTGGTGAAGTACTGGAACTTGCCATGCTTTGTGTCGGTCTTGACGGCCTCCTGAAGTTGGAGTTCCTGCCACGAACACTCCCTGTACGTTGTGCATGTGGCTGTGATCGAGGCTCACCATAAGCCCGTGGGCACTGAGATTGATAATGTCCCCACTCATTGCACAAGTACCATCTCGCAGATGGGGTAGGCACGGTAGTCATGCCTGTGCCCTGAATTAGTCCTGCCAGGGGTGTGTCTGCTCGATGCGACCAAGGTTTGAAAAAACGAAAGGTGGAATGAGGCATTTTCATCGGAATCGAGGCGAGGCGTAGCTTCGAGGTGGTCGAGGCCTAAGCCTCAGTTTATAGAGAAAAATATGCATAAAATATAATTATATATGTCAATGTAATTATATGTCATCTGCCCAACATATAATACTTAAGACTATAAGATATGATAAAATAACATAGATAAGAACCCTAAAATAGAAGATATAACAACATCATATCTCTTTCTACACATTTTCATCCAATCAAAACGGAATTCATTGTCAATGAATGTTGTGAAAGCATTAAATAATACATATCTATCTTTGAAATATTGTTGTAATTAAAAGTACGATTAAATATACGTTGAAGAAATTTATGTTATGTGTCTATCATATAATATATAGCCGCACGAGAAACTGTGAATCCTATCTATTTCGAGCAAATCTTTGAAATATTGTTAAAATTAAAAGTACAATTAAATATAGTCGAAGAAATTTATGTTATGTGTCTAATGTATAATATATGGCATTATGAGAAATCATGCACTATATCCATTTCGTTTTGCTTGATATATTGCAAAGCTCGTTAATTTTACGAGCATTGTTGGATTTGATATTTATGAATTCATTCATTAAGAGTGAAATAGTAAGAGCTTGCAGAAATAGTCAGACACAACTAATAGTAAATATGAAGTTATGGACACGAAAAAAACATCAGATTTAGCATTTATCTTGTATAATCATTATCCCAAACAAATAGATATTTATAAGCTTCTCAAACTAACAATTAAATCATTAAAATCATAAAAAATTTGCTTCAAAAAGTCAAAACGCCTCGGCAAACGCCTCGACCGCCTCGACCACCTGAGGCGCGCACCTCACTGGGCTGGACCGAGGCGCACGCCTCGAGGCTAAATTGGACCGCCTCGAGGTGTACGCCTCGACCGCCTCGAGGCTAGTTTTTTTGAACCATGACTGCGACCCAAATAGTCGTGTTGAACCGGTGCTACGTCTGGCGAGTGCTCCTAAAGTAGTCGCTGGAGATGAGCGAGCACCGCCAGAAAATGTTGAACCTGTAGGTCGAAACTGCCTGGCTGATCTCTGCTGCTGAAATTGTCCTCAAATCGTCCCAAATGATCGTTGTGGTATAGGTGCCGCTCCAGACGAGCTCCCGAAACGTCTCTCTCGTATGTCCTCAAACTTCTCCGTTGCATCAGTAGCCTCGAAGATAGAAGTGATACACAGTCCTGCCAGCTTCTCCTGTACCTCTCGCATCCCTTTAACGAACATTTCCAGATTTTTATCTGGAAATGCAGCAACTGATGAAGTGTGACGAGACAGCTCGGTGTATTGGACGAAGTATTCTCTAGCTATCATCCATCCCTGTCGAAGCTTTGCAAACAAACGGCGTCGGGATTCCTTCCACTTCACAGAAAAGAAGTGAGATCCGAACCTCGTCTCAAAATCATCCCATGTGGGCTCATGCCCCAACTCCGAAACTACCGCCTCCCACCATCTCTCTGCGAAATATGTTAGTGAATACTCCATGAAAGATAACCATGAGTCTCGTGGTACACGAATCATCCGTAGCACCTTCATCACCCTCTTCAACCACTGTTCCGCCTGATCTGACGTCCCAGTGCCCTTGAACATGGGCACATTGACCCACTGATATGATGTGAAAACTGATTGATGCCTGTGAATAACATAGTACTTGGATGCGTCCTCATCTGCAAAGTATACAAGGTCCTACTCCCTGTCATAATCCTCATCCTCGGCTCCATGCTCTAGTATCGCCTCATGTGTATCATCAAAATAAGGCTGTTGTACCTTAACAGACTGTGGCTGGTCCTGTCGTCTCCCATCCTGAGATGGATGGCATGTGAAATCTGACAGCTCTTCGAACCTCATCTCCATGTCCGTCTGCTTATCATCGATCTTTTTCTGTTGAGCCAAAATCTGATCCTGCTGACCTTGCATAGCAACATGTTGTTGCTGGAGGTCCGTGAGTGTAGTCATAATGCACTCCAATCGATTAGTCATCTCATGGTCTCGTCTGGTCGTCACGGTTCTGCACGAGAACTAATATTATTAATCATAAAATTAATGTTCGCTGACATTTCTCGCATGATTTTCTCTTCTTGGGATATTATATGGAAATTAACGGAATCGATGACATTTGTAGTTATTGAATTTGAATGTCATGTTTCTCTCTCGGACTCACGACAAGTCAGATGATTGTCGCTATCCGAGAACTTAGTGCGATCAGAATTGTAATACGACGAATGCGTGTAGTTGGGTACCACGATTCTGATACCAAACTGTGACCCCCTTCGGATCCGTGTACCTGTTTACACGGTATTCGCAATATAACATTCACAAGTGATCGCATTAGCTACTTGAATTTGCGAGAAAATTTTTCGCACTTGTATTTGACATTCACATCTAATGTAACAACCACAGAACAATAACAAGATGTGCCAACAAATTTCCATTTCATTAATTTCCATATATATATATATAACATGTAACAAACTAAGCTGACAGTGTGCATATATATCCAAAACATGTATAGAAGAGAAAGAACACATTACCTCATAAACTGAACAAAAATGACAACTGTACCGTCCGGTATATGTGCGTATGCTTGGGATCATCAAACTACTATTCCGACGTAGGCTTTTTGCATGCCAAGCATGCAAGGAATAAAAGGACATCAACAGATGTTGTGTACATTCCATTATATTAAAACTAATATAACAAGTTATTAAATGTGTTCAAAAGTAAGCAAGCAGAAAGGCATTGATATTTAAATTTAACAAACTACCTAAATAAGAAAATAGTTTTCAAGATGTTTTGTTTGAATGCCCCATGATTTCCCATTACCCAGCAACCGTCTATATATAACATTTTTTAATATAGATTATGATCCATATATATATATATAAGTTATTGACTTTTTATCATTTAAGATAAGGTTGAGGGATCTTGATGATGAGATGATGAGGTACTGATATGGCATTTTTTATTCTAACTAACTTCTCAAGTATACTGGATAGTCTGTGGTCTTGGTCTGAGTGTGACCTCACACTATGACTCTAAGGTGTGAAAATTGCCTTAGGATTGGGGTGCCTCCATAGGCATACAGTGAAATGCATCCTAACTAAGTTCTCAACACGTCCACTAGCTTAACTTATTACTTGTGGTAATAGTCCCAAGATCCGATTCATTGTTGATGATTGATGGTTGATGATGATGATTAATTATGTACCAAGGTCAATTGTAGTCAACTCGATTGTAGTCCACATAATTGTAACTGCTCTTAACTCTAACCAAGCTCAATTGTAACCGACTTCAAGCTTAACTGTGATTGATCTCAACTTTTGGCCAAACTCAACTGTAATTGATCTCAGATGTAGCCATCGCCAAGCCTATTGGCAGAACAGTAATCAAAATCAAGCGGTGAAGAAGTCTCCTAAGAGACCCTTCCGTCTCCCCCTTTAAGTTGAAGTGTGGTCCATTAGAGGGATATGTCTACTTCAAAACTAGGCCACCGAGACAGATGCGAGAGACTCTCCAGAAAGTCACTCTAGATGGGCCCGATCGGTATGTGCAAACGTGTTCGTACGAAAAACTAAAACCGAAGATCCTCCGCCTAGGTATCCTAAAACAGAGGGTCAACGGGGCTGGTCAAAAGTTGGGATCCCAATGAAGCGTAAAAACACTGTGAGCTCACACTATGACTCATGAAAAGAAGTCTGGGATCTTAGACCCACACACTTGATGGCCGCTGCCCTAACTGGACGTCCTATCTCCCGCCTAGTTAAGGGTCACCACACCCTCGGATAGTTCAGGTGTAAAAGTCACCATGACTGGCATGAATGATTGATATCACTGAATCACCATTTATTATACTTACTAAATCCAAACTCTTTATAGTCCTGGGTATTTGTCATAACTTGTCTTGTAGTTATATATGTATAATAAAGGATGTTAACATATATTATTTACTTATGTACTCCTTAGTTATTTCCAGTTCCTGTCGTACTCTTTATGTAATTTACCCATAGGCTACTCTCTTATATAAGAGAGCCTAGGGCTGATGGAATAAACTATGCTCTTTGTTTTTCCCAACATGGTATCAGAGCGACGGTCCTAGACCGGAGTTCTTGAAACCCTAACCCTAACCCCCACCGTCGAGCCTCTCTCTCTCTGTGCGCCGCCGGCGGTGCATCTCAGCCTCCTGCGCGTCGCCGGCCAGCGCCCCATGCTCCCACGCACCTCACGCGTCTCGCCGTACGCGCATCGCGCATCGAGTACGCCCCTCTGCTGCGCTGCGCCCTCCCTCTGTTGCGCCACACATCTGCTCGCCTAGCGTGCATCGTGGCATAGCACATCACGTGCATTCTCTGTGCACTCCAGTGCGCATCTAGCGCATCTGTGCACTCCAGTGCGCATCTTCTGTGCACTCCAGCGCTCTCCAGTGCATCTTTTGTGCACTCCAGTGCGCTCTACTGTGCGCTCCGCTGTGCACATTCTCGCACGGCCTTCTCGCGTGATTCCTGCTCGCCCCTCGCGTGCGCTCATTGCTATGCATCCTTAAACTGTGAACCAGCCCTGCACGAAGGTCTAGCGCGCACACCACCGAAGGAAAATGGGTTTAGTTGCGTGAAGGCTACACCTGCAACTAAACCCATCTATGTCCGTGTAGACGATCCTATTATCAGTCTACCACTCCAGTCTTTGGTTACAACTACAAGTATGTCTGAAAGGCAGATATCCCATCTGTAGGCGCATTTCAAGGTCCTTCGCTGATTGTGAAGATGGATGGCTCGAACTATGAACTGTGGGCGATGCAGTTCATGAGTATGATGAAGTCAACCGGTAAGAAACATATTCTTACTGAAGAAGAGCCTGCTGAGAAGACTGGAGTCAATGCCTCGTGGGAGGCAGATGATGCATATGCCAAAGTACGGCTATCTGGAACCACTGTTGTAAAAGTCGGTCGACTAGGCCGATTAGTCGGCCCGACTAGTCGAGTCGGTGGGGTAGCCGACTCGACTAGGCCTAGTCGGCTGTTAGTCGGTCAACCCGACTAATCAGGCCGATTAGTCGGCCTAGTCGGCCGACTACAAGGCAGACTGTTACATAGAGATTTTTTACTTTTTTAGTTTTTCGATTTTTTTAAAAGCAAACTTATTCTAATATGCTTAATGTCATATTTAAAGACAATTACTTCTTTTATTTCATTATGATATTATAGAAAATGTACAAATCATTGTAAATATATAAGAATATGTGTATAAAAATTGATTTATATATTAAAAATAGTTAAAAAAATTCAAAACCGACTAATGACCGACTAAATCCGATTAATCGTCTGATTGCTGATTAATCCTTAGTCAGTGACCCCACCGACCGAGTACCGACTACCGCTTTCTGCAACCTTGTCTGGAACTCTGGCAATCGAGATTGCCAATGATATTCTTCATCAGCCCACAACCAAAGATATGTGGGATATTCTAGCCGCCACATATTCTCAAGCGAAGAATGAGACAAAGATTCTGCAACTCCAGCGTGATATATTCACTATTAAGCAGAATGGACGTCCTCTACACTCACTGTACACATCCCTAAGAGGGATGTTCGAGAAGCTGTATAGCTTTATGCCCCTGACAGCTACACCAGAGCAACATAAGACCTACCGGAATGCCACTATGGTAGGAGTTTTTCTCGCTGCCCTTGATCCTGAGTATGATGCAGCACGGTCTCAGATCTTGGCAGACTCTACTATTCCTCCTATGGAGGAAGCCTTCCACAGGTTGAGCCGGATCACTGTTCCCTCTACGGCGATGAATCAGACTGTTTCAGCCATGGCTGCCAACAGAGGTCGTGGAGGTCACCATCATATACGCGGCCGTGGCCCTCATGGTAGAGGAGGCCGTACTCGGCCAACGTGTACCTACTGCCATCGCACCGGACATACTGAAGACACATGCTACTCTAAGCAAGGATTTCCTGCATCTGCACGAGTCGCTGAGCAGATAGAGCCTCCATCTGCTGCCTCTTTGGACCAACGCTTTGATGATCTTGTTGCTCGTCTAAGGGGCATTATTCCTCCATGTGGCCCAACATTCACTACTGAGAGCCATCCCGATGTTGCTACATCCGCTTCTGCATCTACCAGTACATCAGGTTGCACACATGCACTTACTAGTAGTGGATCTGATACTTTAGCTTGGATTATGGACTCTGGCGCTACACATCACCTATGTGGCAATCAAAGTCTACTTACAGGATACAGACAGATTCCTCCAGGTCGAACAATGGTCATTGCTAATGGCACACATTCCCCGATTACTGGTCAGGGGGAGATTAGACTGACACCATCTATGCAGCTCAAGAATGTGTTACACGCACCTGATTTTTCAATGAATTTATTATCTATCAGCCAAATTACAAAGGATTTACAGTGTCGTGCGATCTTTGATCCATCTTCTCTTGTTTTTCAGGACATCCTTACGGGCAACGTGATTGGGCGTGGCTATGAGCAAGGAGGCTCCTATCGCCTATGTCAGACTTCTTTTGCCTGGAACCTCATCTCTACTTACTGGACCCGTCTCTCCTCTACTATGGCATCTGCGCTTTGGACATCTGCCGCTTCAGAAGTTGCATCGTGTGTTACCCCAAGTTTTGCCTCACACATCTATCCAATGTGAGGGTGTCAGTTGGGAAAGCATCATCGGTCTACCTTTCCCAGTCGTCAGTGTCGGAGTAGTACCTCCAAGTTTGAGTTATTTCATATTGATATCTGGGGTCCGAGTCGTGTTCCTGACCATCAGGAACACATGTTTTATATAGTTATTGTGGATGACTTCTCTCGTGTGTCATGGATATTTTTGTTAAAGAATAAATCGGAAGCGGGAAATATTATTATCAATTTTCTTAATGACATTCGCAACGTTTTTTCTGCATCCGTTAAAATTGTTAGAAGTGACAATGCCCTGGAGTTGTGTACTCATGCCCTAACCAGTTATTTCTCATCCAAGGGGATTATCCACCAGACATCCTGTGCCTATACCTCCCAACAGAATGGAGTTGCTGAAAGGAAACATTGTCACTTACTAGATGTCACCAGGTCACTCCTTATACAGAGTCAGGCTCCTCATTCTTACTGGGGTGACGGTGTTCTTACTGCATGTTACCTAATCAATCGTATGCCGTCATCTGTTCTAGGTGAAGAAATTCCGTTCTCCCTTATCTTCCCTGGAAAAGAGCTATTTTCTCTCACTCCTTGTGTGTTTGGCTCGGTGGCCTTTGTCCACCAGTTGTCTCCTGGTACTGACAAGCTCTCTCCTAGGGCTGTCAAGTGTGTGTTTGTTGGGTACTCCAAAACTTTAAAGGGGTACAAGTGCTATGATCCATTGCGAGGCGGTATCTTGTTAGCGCATGTCACATTTTTTGAATCTGTTATGTATTTTTCAGCAACATGTGATCAGTTGATACCTCCAGCTAATACTGATGCCATTTACATGTCACCACCACCACCATCACCACCACCACCACTACCAGAACCGTTACCATCTTCTGCACCTCCAATTACTATACCCGTTTCACCACTACCATATCATTACACCCGCAGGCCTGCCTCAGCTCATGGTCATTGCTCATCACCGAGCTCGCCTAAGGTATGTTCTGAAGATATCATTATTGATGGATCTGATGATGTTTCTGAGCAGGATGTGTTACAGAGGACGGACGAGGATACAACTGATTTAGATGTTCCTATTGCTATACGAAAATCCAAAAGGAGTTGCGCGTCATATCCTTTAGCAGCTTCTGTGTCGTTTGAACGACTAACTAGAGATTTCAGGAACTTTGCAGTCGCATTATCAGCTGTAGCTATTCCCCGGAATTACCAAGACGCTCTGAAGAATAGCAGGTGGCGTCGAGCAATGGAGGAAGAAATGGCAGCACTCCAGTCTAGAGGAACGTGGAGTTTGGTTCCTATACCTGCTGATGTGTGTCACATGTGAGCTGCAAGTGGGTATTTACAGTCAAGCAGAATGCGGATGACAGTATTGACAGATACAAGGCTCGCCTTGTTGCTCGTGGCTTTACATAGACATACGGGGTGGACTACCTTGATACATTTTCGCCAGTGGCCCGTCATTCTACTCTACGGATTTTGCTGTCAGTTGCGGTTACTCGTGAGTGGCCTCTGTATCAGTTGGATGTGAAGAATGCCTTCTTATACGGTGCTCTCCAGGAGGAAGTTTACATGCAACAACCACCTGGGTTTGCTGTTGAGGGGGAGTGTTCCAAGGTGTGCAGACTTCATAAGGCTATCTATGGCCTTAAACAGAGTCCCAGAGCGTGGTTTCAGAAGCTCTCAGACCTCTTTGAAAAACAAGGATAGAAACGTTCTAATGCTGATCATTCCTTGTTTGTACAAAAGACTTCCAGAGGCACTATTGCAATCATGGTTTATGTAGATGACATCTTAATTACAGGTGATGTTATACAAGGAATAAAAGGAGGCGAAAGAGATGCTTGGGTCGTGAATTTGTTACCAAGGACCTCGTAGTTCTTAGATATTTTCTGGGGCTGGAGTTCGCCAGAAATCCGTATGGGCTAGTAATGTCTCAGAGAAAGTATGTTACTGACCTGTTGAGTGAAACAAGAATGCTTGGTTGCCGACCTGCTACCACATCAATGGACCCTAGTATGAAGCTATATGATAATGATACGGATGAGGTGGATAAGAGAAGATACAGAGAACTGGTGGGCAAACTTCTGTATGCCACTATCACTAGGCCCGATATATCCGTTGCAGTAAGTCGAGTGAGCCAGTTTATGGAGCAACCACGCCAGGTTCATATGGATGCCATACATATGATACTCAGGTACCTCAAGTCATCTCCAGGTGTGGGTTTGCTGTTCAAGAAGGGTAAAGCGATCTCTATCTCAGCATGTGCAGATGCAGACTATGCAGGGTGTCCCAAGGACATGAAATCTACGTCAGGGTTTGCTGTATATATTGGAGATTCCCTAATCTCATGGAAGAGCAAGAAGCAAACCGTGGTAGCAAGGTCTAGTGCTGAATCTGAATATAGGGCTATGGCCCAGGTTAGCACAGAAATGATGTGGGTAAAGGCTGTGCTTACAGATTTACATATAGAAGATCCACTTCCTATGGCATTAGAATGTGACAATCATGCGGCCTTGTTCATTGCAAACAATCCAGCATTCCATGAACGAACCAAGCACATTGAAGTTGACTGTCACTTTATACGTGATATGATCCAGAAGGGATTCATTGCTACATCCCATGTCAATTCAGAGAATCAAACTGCAGATATCTTCACCAAGGCATTACTACGAGGCCCGTTCCAGAAATGTGCATCCAAGCTGAGCATGATTGATATCTATGCTCCATCTTGAGGGGGAGTGTTAACATATATTATTTACTTATTTACTCCTTAGTTATTTCCAGTTCCTGCGTACTCTTTATGTAATTTACCCATAGGCTACTCTCCTATATAAGAGAGCCTAGAGCTGATGGAATAAACTATGCTCTTTGTTTTTCCCAACAAAGGATGATAAGCATCATATCCAAGGATAATTTGATTGAGGATTTTTATTCATACTGATCATAAGAAATCATTTGTTGGCTTTACAAGAGAAGGTATTAATATTCTAATATTCATATTTTAAAACTTCTCAATACGGTCATGAGATTAGAAGATGTTTTCTTGGATTTGAATTGAAGTTCACCTGATAATCAATTAACCGATCCAACAACAATCAATTATGATCTCTTTCTTTCTTGAATCTTTACCATTTAGGAAAAGATTATGAATGGTCAAGAGTTAAAAGAAAATTGTTACTCTGATTCTGTATCCGTAAGTAAGGTTGCAATTAGATATAGTCATATAGATATTATCCTTTTCTGTCCTGCATTCTTGTTACCTACAAATTTTCCATTATCACCGTAAATTAATCCTCATAGTCAGTCCACTCTTGCATCAAAATTTCACGTTCATCTATACTCCACAACCAATGAATTGCAAGAAGAAACTGCCATTTCTGTAAACCAAGTGCATCTGATTTCCCAGCGCAAACATCTCTATAATCATAGCCTCTCATAATTGAATAAGGAAATGGATAATTCCAAAGAAGTATCAACATTAATTAATGAGTACTCTTTCTTGGTTCTAGTATTTATACATATACTAGGTGAATTTAACACCATTCTATGATATTTATTATCTTACATTTATAGGTAATTTTGTGCATGGTTATTGAAGTATTGAATAGGTACATGCATAGGTGCTTATAGATATTCAATAATCACTCAATTCTCTAGCAAATAAAAAAATGCAATAGAATTAGATGACTGGAAAATTTTGTATACAGTAGACAGACAAGAGGATAAACTATTTAAAAGAAATCCCTTATCCATCATCTCTTTATAACTATGATTTAAAGTTCTGAAAATAAGACTAATTTTTTAAAGATAATACTTTTAACTAAATCAAATACTTTATATACCAAAGACAACTTCTTTATACAAAATCGACATTAAGGAAAAACCATAGCACTCTACAGAATACTCCTGTATTCTAGATTTGGAATTTACTGGTCAAGCCCCAATTTTTTAAAAAATAATTATCTCTGGAATTTTCTATTCACAGTTTAATCTATATTTGATTGGATCCTTTTACAAAAATCAAAAGAAAAAAATAAACTCAATGACTTTGCATTTCACCTGTCAGGCCATGCATTAGAGTCTAACTTGATCATTAATTAGAGAACAAAATGATTAATAATGTACTAATGTACTAAGCCTTCTCCCACTATAAGTAGGGTCGGATACATGGATTCTTGCTCAAATCCATGTTGAAAGATTCGACTATTTTTACGCTGGCCGTCGACTACCTAACACAACCCATGCAAGAGTGGGATTTGAATGAACCCTGGTCTTTTGTGTGGTAGACACACTGTACTACCACTAGACCATTAAGTGGGTACAGAGAACAAAATGATTAATTCGTTAATATTTTTCAGCAAAAAGAAGATGGAACATGCAAGGCAGCAAGGAGGGGATTTGTAACTTTAAATTTAGATTTCCAAAATGGAGATCACAAGTATGCAGTGGCTGATCTAGAGTAATTCAGCAGATCAACTGCTGGACATCAACTGCAGAGACTTCTTTGAGGTCTTCAATTGCAGTAGCAGCTACATAATTTGATGCATGTTGCAGTTGATCCAATCTCCAGCACAAATGAGAAGAGAAGGCTGAAGCTCCTCTCTCGTTGTAGAATGGTGGAGAAATTTTGGGGAAATTGTGAGTAAGAGAAAGAGGGCAGAATGGGCTTTTTACATTGGGCAAAAGGAGTAGATGCTATTGGAGTGACATCCGCTATGACCTCATTAATGGCCATCAGCCATGACATCAGCAGGCTGACATCAGCCTGCTGATGTTATAAACCTTTTCCCCTTTTTTTCTGGAATTAAACAAGTTACCGAATTTTTTTTTAATTCATTTATTTGAGATGTTTAAAAATGTCCATATTCACACCTTGAATGTTGGATTTCGATGCAAAATAGCTTGTTTTGATCATCTCTAAACGACGATCAATATGAGTGTAATATCTGTATACTTTTGATCGAGGATGAATTCTCGAAATTTTCGAGATACGATTTTCGTTTGCGGTCAAATATTGTGATTTAAAAATATCGAATGACCTCCGATCGACGAACGGTCGATTCCGTTGGTCTTATTTCGTCGAATTGGATTTTATGGCAATCTCGGTTTGTTTCATGGTTTTCGATTTTGTGACGCGGCTTTTCTGTGGTACGCATTACTATGCAATCGATTTTTGGTCGATTGCGATCGAAAGACTTTTGATTCATGATCAATAGATCAATTTAGATCATTTAACCTTGATTAATAAGTTTATTGAATTATACGGACCCTAATCGGGTTGGGTTGGTTCGGCTTTAATTGGATCTGGATGTTACATCAAATGATATTTTTAAAAAGTTAATATTTTCAAATGATATATAAATTTTAATAAACTTACAATTTAAACCTTATATAAATATCTTGGTATAGAAGAATTTTCAAGTAAATTATTACTTCTAATAGGAATTTTAAATTTTTAAGATAAAAAGTTCATGTTTTAAAGAAAAAACAAAATTTATTTCGGAGTTGGAGATAATGGGAGAGATACATGAGGTTGAATCTCATTTTATCTTAAATTATGCTTACATTTTAATATTTTAAATGTGATCAAAATTATTTTTTTAGAGAAAAAGCTGTAGAGGAGGGGTTTTATCCCCGCTCCATAGGATGGTAGGCACATTGCTCTATGACGAAGCATTGAGCCGTTTTATCATTATTTTTAAAGAAATAGATTTGAGATTTGAGGAGGATCCATATAAAAAACTAAGAATATTATGCAAATAAAACATACGAATTAAGGAGGGACCATGTCCCTTCTCGATAGATACATACTAGATCCGGCCATGGCCATGACTTTGTTTAAGAAATCATGGGCTATACACCTAGAAGATGCGTACTCAAACTCATATTCATAAAGACCAACAAAAGTACATTTTCCATGTAAAATCCAGCTCTAAATATTACCCATTTCTTGCTAGCCACATTGTTCAAATCAATGTGACAATTCTAGTTCTATCATCCTTTGGGCCCCTCTAGCTGGTAACGATAGAGTTCTAAAATAGGTTTCATTACCAAAGCTATGTCTATGGGTCGTGTCATCTCCTAAATATGCCCAGACTTTGCATATATATAGAACATATGGCTGACATTTTCCAGATTTACGCCACAAGGACATACCCTACTCAACCATTGTAAGAACCTAGCTCTTCGAGTTCCAAATAAAATATGCCCTCCATTTGAGTAGCCAAAGGAAAGTTTAGTCTGCACCGAAACCTTCTAGCACCTTATCCAAATACAATCTTGAGTAATGATGCCATGATTAAAGGTCTTGGAAGCATATAGGACCTTGTACACCTTCTTAAAGGAGAAATGCCCATCTTGATAAATGAAAGGATCTCTTTTGTCCTTGAACCCATTACCAACTACAAGGTACCTTGACATCTGCAGAAAAATCCTCCACCATTTGATCCAAGAGGATTGCATGGAAGAGGGGAGTTCATGCACCATTGGATCGTGCATCCAAAATGCATAACACCTTATTTTCAGCTAATACGAACTTGCGAGGGAAGCGATCATACATAGCTCCCTCTTCCATGCAATCATCAGTTTAGATAGACAAACCTCTTCCATCCTCCAATAATGGTCTCAATGATGAAACTATCTAAAACAATATTGTTCAAACATCCATCTGGAAAATGGAAGGGGCAAGTATGACCTCGTACCACACCGAGAGGTTGGAAGTGATCCCACAAGTGGATCGAGGCTATCTAGTAAGTAAATATGCACCATCACCCCATATCCGTGCCACCCACTCTGTTCAGAGGTTTATTCATCTTCTTTAGGCTAAGAACATCTAGCCCTCCATTTTTGAAATGTCAAGCAACGAATTCCAATCCCTTAAGGGGGTACGAGATGACTCCTCGAAGAAGAAAATGAGGATAGCTGAAATGATAACCTTGACCAACATAGTCAACATTCCCATGAAAGACAAGATGCCTTCTATCTTGCCAACATCTTCTCAAGTTTCTCGATCAAAAGTAACTGATATGTCCGTCTTAATCTTCTGAAAAGTGAAGGCAACTTGAGAAAGTCAGGCAAACTCACTCTTGGGTCTCCAGGATGATCTCACATACTGCCTTTACCTTATTCTCCATGACAAATGGGATAAAAAAACAAACTTCCCACCATTGCTCCGAAGGTCAGAACATCCCTAAAGATGTTGAAAACTGTTTAGTCAACTTGTAGTGGGTTACACCACCTCAAGGAAAAATAGTGTATCATATGCATACTGAAGAGTGGGGATCGAGATACCATCTTTAGATTGCCTTTTGAAAAATTTCCACGGTTCGCTTGGTTGACCACAACCGATAGGGCATCAACCACCACCGTCTACAAAGAGTTCTTCACTTGTCGTTGTTGGTAAATGCGCAAGCAATAGTCACTTTGGTGCCAATGAATAAGGTAGAGGCAAAGGTCGTGATTCTTATTGTGGGTGCAAACATATTTTCTCTCATTGTATACATTGGTAGTGGATGAACCATCCATTTTTTTATGTCTTGGATAAAGTTTAGTCAACCTCTTTATTGTCAATCAACCTTAGTTGGTCCTGTTGGCTTCTCTACTATTGACATGACCTATGAGACTAATTCTGGGCATACTAAGTCTACCAAAATTGTATAGCTATCCTTAGTCGATCACATGCAATGGAAGTAACTCTTTCAAACCAACTCCTCCACTATTATATATATTTACCATAGCTAACCTAGCTACTACCTCAGGTATTGTAGATCAATACTTGTACTTATTTTCCCCAGTGACATTACCTTTGATCCTCTTAACTAGTGGAGGCATTGTTCTTAATAATTTTCCATCTTCTATAAATGTACGATCTTCTAGGTTGGCTAGTGGTTCGCAGTAATTGGTAACAACTTTGAGTACCATTCACTCTACCTTCCATACTCAAGCTTTTCCTTTAAGCTTACTTTCTTTTAGTTGTTTGTGCTCTCAATGCAATTATAACTTTATTCTTTTCAATAATTTTATTACTTTCAGGTGTATGGGTGCAACGGATTGTAGGTAGGGCTATGAGAATGAAGAAATTTACTTGGATGTCTTATCTAGTCTTACTTATCTGATGCTTCGCCAATCTCACCTGCCCCCTTCCTATGGCATTTTCATCTTGGTCACCAATTTGCCTCAGTTCTCTCTTTGATGTTCCCTTAATTATCTCTACTAAGGTGTGGGCTTTAGGATAAGTGTTTAAGTGTCATCCCTTTAGGGTATTTGTTAATTTTTATTTGTGTTAACCCTAACTTAGGCTCTCTTTATATAATGAGGCCTAGGGCAGACTGTTTGATAATAAAGTCTTATATTCCACATGTTATTGGAACATCGGTCGTAGATCATGTTCTGAACGATCATCCCTGTCCGATATCCCATATCTCCTTTTGAAGTTTCCCCCACCCTTAATGCAATACAATCGTTGCCTTCACGACAACACATCTCTCCTCTATGCGGCAACACATCTTTCCGATTCACGGCATCACTGTCATAGCCCCAATGGTAGTGTTGCTGCCTCCACCACACATGCCATTGTTAACATTAGCGATTTCCGACTATGCATAACGATATTGATTAAGCGCTGAAGTATGAGGTGTCTAACATCCGACTTTAGAGGGCATGCGGTGTCCGTCAAGTCGGATCCGGCAATCGTTGTATCGGGCCTCTCTCGGCTCCAACAGTCAACTCAAGTGTGCCAATCAACAATCACCCAACAAATAATTGAACAATAAATATAAGTGAAATGAAATTTATTATACCATACAAAATAGTATGTATAGTACACAAGTGTAGGAGTCAAACCACAAAGAAGCAACGTCGATAACCACAAAAATTGACAATCACAAAGAAAATAACAAATGTTTTTGTGTGTTTTATAGTGTTTCTCTAAGATTTATGGGTTTTTAATATTTTATATTTTTTTTAGATTTTGGATTTTTAATTTTTGTTTTTAATTTTTTAATTTTTATTTTAATTTTTAATTTTTATTTTATTTTTTAATTTTTATTTTATTTGTTAAAGGTTTAATAAATAAATAAATAAATATATATATATGATAAGAGATATAATATAAATAATATAAATATGCTATATAATAAATATAAATATAAAAATCAAGAAAATACCAATACAGACATTCATTTTTATTTTTTTTAAAGATTTTTAAATATTTATAAGGATTTATAAATATTAATAATAATTATATTAATATATGGTAATAATATATATGCTCTGTATAAGATTTTATATTTATAAATATATCTAATATAGAAAAAATTATAGAACAAAATCTTTTCATGTTTTCAATATTTTTCTCTATTTTGTAAATTTTCTTATAATTTTTATTTTTTTTACATTTTTAATTGATTAAAAATGTCAAAACAGGGACTTATAATAATAGGATCGTTTGTTTTGGAAATTAAAAATAGATAAATATCTCAAAATTTCCAAAATTTTTTAATATATAATATATAATATAGACAAAATTCAAAAATAGAAACAACTATTTTTGGATTTTTACATAAATTTTCAATGATTTTTATAGTATTTTTGGGTTTTTAATTTTTTGTTGTTTTTCTTTTGTAATTTTTAGTGATTTTTGGTCTGCAGTTGCAAAATACAATAATAAAGATACTATAATTTTTGGAATTTTTAAAAGTGATTTTATAATTTTTATTTATTTTTAAATGCAAACAGGAGAAAAAATGACTATTTTTGTATTTTTAAAATAGGAAAATAATTTTAATGGCCTCAAGAAAATTATATGTGATTTAGAATAGTTCCATGCACTTAAAATAATTTACCTATAATTTTTAGATGCAAAATGCTATTTATAATAAAGAAAATACAAGAAATAAAATAATTGTTCTGTTAGGGACCTATTTGCAATTAAAATAAAACCTCAATGCGTTCCAGAACACTTTACAAAAGTCCAGGGGGCCTTCATGCAAAAATACCCTGATATTCAACTGAATATGTGTTGGTAGGGTATATTTGCAATAGTCCAAAAAGTCAAGGTCATGGATGCAATTTATCCCAAAAAATATAACACTGATATAGAAAGTTCTTGGACTAAACAATAACACAAATCCATATGGGTTCCTTGTAAAATGTCTGTCCCTCACGAGTGTGCACACGTGAAGTGACGTGGACTGGACCTAAATGCAAATAAAATAAAGGCAGGGTTTTTTATGCAAATATTACAAAAATATTTTAATTGTAGAGGAAAGTTTGAGGACTAAAAATAAAATACAAAAAATATGGGGGTATTCAGGCGAAATTACTCGCGTGCTGATCGACGATTGACGTGCGCCACTTAACCACGTGGACGGCTTAGATCACTCGACACCGGTTCGCGATGGACCGCCGGATTAGATCTGGCTACTTGATCTGACGGTAACGGGCAGTTTCATCCAACGATGGCTGTAGGAACTGGAGCAGGGAGACGATCGGACGACGTAGTAGGTGCTTGGAAGAACAGGGAAGAACTCTGTCTCTTCTAATCTTTGAATTGATGAAGTTTCATCCTCCGACTCTCCCTCTTGCTGCTGAAATGCTCGGTAGCTTCCTTGACGTGATCCGCAGCTGCTAGTGCCCTTAGAATTGACCGGGACCCATCGGAGGGGTCCCGGTAGCTCGAAGAAGACAATGACAACTTGGAACCTCGTCCGGGTCCTAATCTAGCCCAAATGGCTCCTGAAGGCTCTGACCTACATGGAAAGGGTTAGAGGTCGAAAGCAATCTGCCTCGACCTCATTTGGTGTTGAATGGCAACGGGGCAGAGCATGGTGACGCTCTCTGGCGGAAGGTGGAGGAGGAAAGCTCAATTGCTCGATCTTGATGTGATCGAGGTGGCTTAGGTGGATCGAAAGATGGATAAGCGAGATGAAATGGAGATGGGGTGGTTAGATGGTCAGAATGAAGGATTGGACGGCGAGAAATAGTGGCCATAGCTCGAGCTCCGACGAACTACGTTCTTGGATATTAGGCAATATCAGATGAAATTAAACGAAACCTAAACCTAAACTATGCTACTTCTAGTGTTTAAGGATGGAAGAAGCAAGAAAAATGGAGCTCACATGCCTAACGACAAGGAGCACAGAAGCTCTGCCAGAAGGTCTCTAGCGATGGCTCTGATCACGTCCTTGCCTCCTCCTGTGCACCGCAAATCGACGCGGAGCTCGCTATCACCGAACTCGACCTGTTTAGATAAAGATCTGAGGGTTCAAGGGGTTGAAAACGAATGAAGTTTGAATAGAGGTCGGAGAAGGAGCTTTATATAGAGCGCCTTTGACTAGGGTTTACTCGAGGACCCAGGCTCCGTTGATCGATGTATGACGAAGGCGTGAAAGAGCATGGATCGAGGAACATCTTTTCTGGAGGAATCATCCTCTGAAAATGCAAGATGCGAGCGGGGAAAATCGAGGAAGAAGGGAGGTCAGCGAGTCTGACATGGCTACAGTCGTAGGGGGGTCAGTTGACCGGCGGGTCAACCAAGGACAACCCCTGATTGGGCCACGTCAGTCGCATGATGACAAAATAGGGAATAAATCCCTTATTAAATCAATTTAAAATAATAAATGATTTTATATTTTTTTGTCCAAACTTGAAAATGTTTATTATTTTATGCAGTATTTTACTGTGATTTTTATTTATTTTTACCAAGGTTGCAAAAATCGGTAGTCGGTACTCGGTCGGTTGGGTCACTGACTAAGGATTAATCGGCAGTCGGACGACTAATCGGATTTAGTCGGGCTTTAATCAGTTTTGAATTTTTTAATTATTTTAAATATATAAATCATTTTTGTATGTATATTCTTATATATTTACATAGATTTGTACATTTTTTATATTATCATAATGAAACAAACAAAGAAATTAAATTTAAATAAAACATTAAGCATATTAGAATAAGTTTGCTTTAAAAAATTAAAAATAAATGGTATCTCCAAGTAAAAATCGATCAACTAATTGACCTTAGTCGGAATTAGTCAGTACTCAGTCGGCCACCCCACTGACTAGACTAGTCGGACCTATTAGTCGGGCCAGTCGGGGGATTTTTACAACAGTGATTTTTACAAGTTAATTTATTAGGTGTTAAATTTTACATGTACAATTATATGTAAATTTACCTATATATGTTATATTTTATTTTTATTTTATATTTTGTATTTTATTATTTTATGTACATAGTTTGTATATTTATAATTTATTTAAATACTCACGCACATATTTTTATTATATTTTTGAGTTTATTTGTATATTTAAATAAATAGGGATATATATATTATGTAGGTATAATATATGTATATTATATCTTTGTACTTTACACCTTCATTTATTTTATGCATTTTTCTTGGTTTTAATTTATTTTTATTTTGCACATGTATTTTAAATAATATTTACGACAACAACAACAAAGCCTTTTCCTACAATTAAGTAGGGTCGGCTACATGGATTCTTCGCCTCCATTCAGATCTATCTTGGGTCAATCCTGGGCTTATATCCACAAAACAAAGATCTCTTCGTATGGTCTCTTTCCAACATTTCTTGGGCCGTCCCCGCCCTCTCTTAGCCGGCTCAACATCCCAACACTCGCATCTCCTAACTGGTGCATCAGCTAATCTTCTTTGCAAATGACCGAACCATCTTAAGCGGTTTTCTCGCATCTTATCCTCGATCGGAGCAACACCAACTTTCTTTCTGATTGCATCATTCCGATTCCGATCTTTACGTGTGTGTCCACACATCCACCTTAGCATTTTCATTTCTGCTACAGCCATTCTCTGCACATGTCTATGGTTCACAGGCCAACATTCAGATCTATAGAGCATAGCAGGTCTCACGGCTGCTTTGTAAAATTTTCCTTTAATTTTTAAAGGAATTTTCTTATCACAGAGAACAGCAGAGGCTCCTCTCAACTTTAGCCAACCTGCATTTATTCTATTAGTAACATCTCTATCAATTTCCCCATCATGTTGCAAAATAGATCCCAGATATCTAAAAGAATCTCTCTTCCGAATGTTATCATCACCAATCTTCACCTCAATTCCTTCATCATTGCTTCCATCACAAATATAAGAATGTGAAAAATACAAGGAATAAATAAATTGAATATTCTATATAGGTGTATTGCACAATGAGTGTCCAAAAGTCAATGTTTGCATCTTAACTCCAAATTGAATGGAATCACCTTCAATAAATAGATAATTTAATTTTATGAACAATAAAGGTGAGTTTGGTGAATTTTGATTTTGTATGGAGAAGATACCTGTCTGAGAAGTTTTTTTGCGGCTTTTTATTAGTGAAATAAATTTTATATTTTTCTTTGTATTTTCATGTACAACTTTCATGTTCAAAGTTTATTAAAACCTATTATTGTGAATAAAAAATTAGGGTTTCTGTGCATTTATTGGCCCTTATCTCTCCCTACTTTATTCCTTGTCGCCCAAGTCATCATGATGATTGGGTCTCGGGGTTTAGGGTTACTCAGTGTCATTGAGACTTCCTTCTTTTTCTTTCCTTTTCTTTATTCTTTTGTTTTGCAATTAAATCACTGATTTTATACAATATTTACAATATAAATAATGAGTGTTATTTGTGTAATTTAACGCTATTTATATGCATTTAACTAGGGATTTAAGGCCAAAATGGAAGGATAAAGGTGATGAAATAGAGATTCATCACCCCTATGCTTGCCTTTGCTAGTCCCTAGCAAACACTTATGCCTATAAGTGCAGAAAGAGAAAATAAACAAAAGAAAAAGAAAGAATTTAGAACAATTTTTGACTCTTAAACTTATCTTATTAAAGTCAAAGTTTGGAGCTCAATTAAGTTCTTTGGATTCTTGGTCTGTTCGGAACCACATCAAGGTTAGGCTATGTGACACAACCCTTAGGTTTCATAATCATAATATTCAGCTCCATCCACAGTCTGGTCAAAACCATCCTCTCAATCGCATAATCTTGCAACCTTGAAATGACAGATCGATGTGTGAAATTTTCAACTCTTCCCAGACAAATCACAGAACTATCAACAGAGTCTGCTCCTCTGGTAACTCATCCTCGTGGAGACATATTTCCTTCTAAGATTATGTACTGCTAGTTTCACAATCGAGAAAGGGAGAAGTTAGAAGAATGGGAAAAGAAGTGGGAATGGATCGGTGTAGTCTTCATTCTCTTTTGATGCTCGATCAAAATAGCCGAGTCTTCTCCAAGAAACAGGCTTTTTTCTGGAAGCTCCATATTTTTGTGGAATTTTTGGGTAGGCTTCTTTTGAATATTCTCTTTGACTTTGCATTACTTTGCATTCTTGTTTGTGCCCCGACAGATATAGTCTTTTGGTCTGCCCATGTTTTGGGGTCTTGGAAAAAGTTGCGCCAGAATTCATTCCTCATCCAAAGCATTGCCTCAATTTATTTTTTTAAGAGGAAGGTGGGATAGACCTCCTCTAGAGATCTAGCCAACATCTGTTCCGCCACGCCCCCATCCACGCATGCAACACGGATTCCCGAGTGCACATCATTGCCTCAATTTAGTCTCTAGTATTTAGATATCATGGCTACCAGAAGAAGTGGGTTGGAGTACCGGTTTCAGCAATCCCCAAGAATGGTTCCTGAGCCACCCTTGATGAAGCGGCCTAGCATCGTCCCGACTTAGATTACAAGATTTTTCAACAATCCATCTGGGTTGAGCTAAGTGTTAAGTGCAAGGTTCTAGTCAAGCCACTGTCTCAAGAGTCATACGGATGATATGAAGGGTTCTAGTTAGACACAATGAATCGACTCATGAACAGTCTCGTAGAACCTAAAGAATTAAGTCAAGGTGACTTGAAGTATCCCGATTCCAGTCATCAATGGATTCATCAGAAATTAAGTGGATTAAGGTCTATACCAGGCTCCAATCTTCAGACTTTATTTCAGACTTGTTCAATTATCTCGATCATTTCGAAAAATGCAAATGCTATGTACAATGCAAAAGAAATATTTTTGTGAAAATATTTTCTATTTTGAACTTTTTTATGGATTTTTGGAAAAAGCTTTGCAATTTTATGCAATTTTTTGAAAAGATTTTGTAAATTTTTATGGGTTTTAATTTTGCAAAATTTTAGGGATTTGTAATAAAAGTTAGTGAAATAAATAATGTGCAGATATTTACACGGGAGTGCTTCTATATTTATACGAGTGAGGATGTGTTTTTTACAGTGGGAATTTACAAGTTGAAAGTGATTATTTACAAGTTCTATATACGGATTTTATACAACTTTTATAAAGACTTTTATTTGAGTTGTTATTGATACAAGGTTCTTAAAACATTTGAAATCATTTTTGCAAAATATTTTAAAAATTTACGAGCATTACAAAATTTAAAAATCATTTTGCAAAGATTTTTTCAATATGTATAGATTTTTCAAAATATTTTTACAACCATTCTTCAAATCGTTTACAAACCAATTTTCAAAAATTTTATTCAAACAAATAAAACAGATTTTGCAAACAAGAAAAATTTATAAAGTTTTGAAAACATTTTGCAAAAGTTTTCCAAATAGTTTTTCAAAAGATTTTCAAGATATTTTTCAACCATTTTCAAATCATTTTATAAAACATTTTAAACCCATTTATTAACTGTATTTACAAATAATTGTGTGTATTTCTATTAAGTGACCATAATATTGAGCAAGTACTAGTTATGGCTAAAGTATATACATCGTATATACGACCCCCTTATACTTAGCTTGCACTATATCCTCATAGATCAAAGAGAAAAAGAAAAACATAACTCATACTAAGTATCAAAAAACCTATACTACAACGATTAAATAATAAAAGAATGAGAAGTCGATTGTCCCTCTTATACTTATGATCAAATAATCCTAAGTATAACAGACTGTATACAAGGCATGGAAGGTCAAGGGTAGAAATTTATGAAATCATCGGCCCAACCTATCTCCCCCTATACTTAGGGCCAAATATCCCTAAGTATAGCTAGAATATCAACAAGTTGTGAGACACGTGAGTGATTAAAGAATGAACAACTCATGGTACTCTTCCCCCTTTACTTAGGACAAAGTTTGTCCTAAGTATAACAGTGATGAAAGGGACAAGCACTTTTCAGAAGAATTAGAAATAAGAAGAGGAAAAGAAAAAAAAGAAAAAAAAATAAAATTTTATAAGATTTTTGAGCTTAAATATCTGATCCATCTGTTTTTCTAAGCTCTTCTTGAAATGCCACTTGGATTGAGTCTATAATGGACATGAATGTATCATGCTCTAGGTACGGCTTCAGCAACTGTCCGTTGACCACAAAAGGTTCTTCGTCGGGTGACAAGTCAGATATTAGTAGGCTTCCGTTGTCTCGCACAATTTTCACTATAAACGGCTCGGTCCACTTGCTTTTTAGCTTGTCTGAAAATATTTTCAACTTAGCATCAAATAACCAAACCTTCTGTCCAGTCTCGAAAGTCTTCCTTCGGATGTATTTATCATGTCATTTCTTGACTTTCTCTTTGTACATTAGGTTGTTGTTATATGCATAGTCTCTGAATTCTAGCAGATGGTTCGGATTAATTTTCCTGTTCCTCCCAGCTTTCTCGGAATCCAAGTTACTCATATTTAATGCCCCCACTTATTTATGATTTAATTTCACGGACAGATGACATAGCTTGCCATAAACGAGGTGGTAGGGGGACATGTCAACAGGAAACTTGTACGGTAAGTCCAAAGAACTGATTCGAGCAACTGTGACCAGTTCTTTTTATCAGGTCGTACAAGTTTCTAAAGAATTGTCTTTATCTCTCTGTTTGAACATTCAACTAAGCCATTTGGCTGTGTGTTGTATGATGCAACAACACGATGTTCGATGTATTCTTTGATCAATTTCTTGACCTCTTTGTTTATGAAATGGCTTCCCCATCATATATCAGAATTTTTGGCATACTGAACCACGATATGATATTGTCTTTGACAAATCGATAGACAGTCCAACTGTCGGCGACTCGAGCAAGGATAGACTCCACCCAATGGTTCATATAATCAACATCCATCATGATGTACTCAAAACCCTATTTTTTAGGAAACGAGCCCATAAAGTCAATGCCCTATGTATCGAAGACATTTGATATATGAACGTCTTTTAGAGGCATTATATTTCTTGAACTGATTGTGCCGCCCATTCTCTGACAGTCGGTGCATCTTTTGACATATTCAGTTGCATCCTTAAAGAGTGTTGGCCACCAGAGGCCACATTGAAGCACTTTAGTTGTCGTTCTCTTTTCATAAAGGTGTTCACTAGCTTCAAGTTTATGACAATGTTCTATAATGCCTGTAGTTTCCTCTTGAGGTATACATCTCCTTCAGATGCAATCCGCTCCCTCACGGGAGAGATGAGGATCCTCACACTGGTAGAAATGGATGTCTGTCAAGAATTTATCAATTTTGATCTTCGGCCAATCAAACAGGGTCTTCTTGGAGACAAGGTAATTTACGATATCAACATGCCAGGTGAGTGAGGTGACAGACAAGATTGCCTCTCTGGAAAGGTTTCTGTGATTGGAATTGAATTCTACTCAGGGGGTATAAATATCAATTATTCTGAAAAGGTGGTCTGTCACCACCTTTTTAACTCTAGATTTATCTCGGATTTCTAGATCGAATTCCTGGAGTAGAAGGATCCATCAGATCAGATGAGTTTTGACATCCTTCTTGTTTTGTAGGTACCTAATGACAGAGTGATATGTGTAAACAATAACCTTGGATCTCAGTAAATGCGATATGAACTTCTCTACTACAAACACTACGGCTAGCAGTTCTTTCTCTATGACAGTGTAATTCTTCCAGGCCTTATCAAGTGTTCTGTTAGCGTAATGAATTGCAAATGGGAGTCCATCCCGTCTTTGTCCAAGAACAACACCAATTGCGTAATCAGAAGCATCCGTCATGGTCTCAAAAAAAAGAGACCAATCATGTGGCTGTAGGATAGGAGCATGTTTGATGAGATCCTTCAGTAGATTGATGGACTGGAGAACCCGTTCGTTGACTACAAAATCGGTCTCCTTTCCCAGAAACTCGGTCAGCCGTCGTGCAATCTTGCTAAAGTTTTTAATGAATCTTATGTAGAATCCCACGTGCTCCAGAAATGTTCGGACTTGCTTCAAATTGGTTGGTGGCTCGAGTTTGGAAATAACTTTTACCTTAGCTGGGTCAACCTCCATGCCACGCTTGCAAAAGACGTGACCCAACACAATGCCTTCAGTAACCATAAAATGACTCTTTTCCCACGAGAGCACTAGATTTACTTTGCAGCATCTCTTCAGAACTCGGTCTAAATATCCCAAGCAATGATCAAAGCTTTCCCGTAGACCGCGAAGTCATCCATGAATACTTCGAGGAAACTACCAACTATATCAGCGAATACTGTGCATTGCACAATCCAAAGGGCATTCTTCTGAAGGCGTAAGTCCCAAACAGACAAGCGAATGTAGTCTTCTCTTGATCTTCATGCGCGATGGTGACTTGGTTGTATCCGGAGTAACCATCCAAGAAGTAAAAATATTCCTCCGCGTCTAGTCTTTCTATCTGGTCGATGAAGGGCAATGGAAATTGGTCCTTCTTGGTAGCAAGATTGATGCGTCTGTAATCTACACAGACGCATCAGGAAGTCAGTACTCTGGTTGGAATCTCCTCTCATTTGTCATTTATCACAATGGTGATGCCATATTTCTTTGGCACTACGTGCATGTGAATCGCCCACTTGGAGTCGAAGATGGGATAGATGAATTCCGCATCACACCATTTTGTAATTTCTGTCATGACAACCTCTCGAAGGTTATGGTTCAGTCTGTGCTGGAATTCTCGGGAGGGCTTGCTGTCTTCTTCGAGGTAGATGTGATGTGAGCAGAGCGAAGGATTTATTCCATGGAGATCCTTTATATTCCAGCCTATCGCCTTGCAGTTTCTTTCAAGAACCTCAAGCAGATGAGATTCTTGTTCTTCGGTCAGATGATGAGAATTTATAATGATCGGATATATGTCAGGTCCACTAGTAAGGAAGGCATACTTCATGTTTGAGGGCAAAGGCTTGAGCTCCGATGGGGTTGGAGTCAGCTTGTTGGCAACTTCAACAATTGTAACAAGTGCCAGATCTTTCATTGGTTTGTTGTCCACCATTGAACTCTCAGAATATGAGTTTAGACCATCACACAGATCTGTAATGAATTCTTCGTGCTCAGACGAGAATGGATGTTCAATTATTTCAGTATAACCATAAGAAAATATACCATCTTCAAAGACATATGTGAATTTGACTGCATTATCCAGGCCTTCCTCAGTGGAGAGGACTTCATGTGTTTCTTTGTCATCAAAGAAAAAATTTGTGTCTATGATCTTAGTTAAGAAGTCGCAATCTTCTGATTCATGTGGCACGGGCTCTCTCAACACAGATACAACTTCGGCTGGTTTTGGCTATGGAACTATCTCTATCTGAATTTTCTCACTACTAAGCAGAATGTGATCTCTCCAATGCCATAATCCACTACTGTTTCGGTTGTTCGAAGGAACGACTGTCCAAGAGTGATCGGGGTGTGGAGTAGAGGTGTGGAGATGTCCATGTCTTGCATCCCTTGAAGGTGACGATCACATCCTCACAATGGGCATGTACTCCATGGTCTGAAGCAATGACATTTCAAGCATAATGTTTTGCAAGATTTCAACAATGCCGGGATTAGATAAAGTATTTTTCATTTTTTTAATTTAATTGCATCGAAAAAAAGAATATTTACATCAGAAAAAAGTTCATTCTATAACTTTGCATCCATATCTTTGTGTACAGGTAGATGATAAAAAGGTGTACAATCATCTACATCTGGTGGACCAAAATGCACTGTAGGTTTGGCTCCATCGGTTGGCTCTGGTTCGGCTGCTGCTTGCTTCTCCATTGATGGCATGACTTTGTCTTGGGTGTTGCTTTCTTTTTGTATTTTCTGATTTTCTTCATTTTTTGTGTTTTTGTATTTGTTGCTGTTGCATCAACAAAAAGTTCATTGGCCCTTTCTGCCAACCTGACTGATGACTCGTCATCAGATGCTTTCTGCTTCCCCTTCGCTGTCGCAGTCACATGAAGTGCCCTACCGCTCCCGAGAGTTACAAAATTAGATAAAGCAATATCATTTTTACCTGAATCGGTTTGAGCACTGCAGACTACCTGCTCCTTACGACAAAAGTTGTTCGGATTTGCTGCGACCTGAGTTGGAATGATAGTTTTGGTGGCTGTCAGGTTGTCGATCTTTTGGCTCATCTCAACCATGTTCTTGATGAGCTGAGTCAAGTAATCAAGGGTCATGTTGATCAGTGCGACCTCAGATGATTCGGTCTGGTGTGGCCGGCCGCTGACTCTGCTGGTACGAGGGAGGTTGTTGTTGATAACCTTGAGAATAGTGAGGAGGAAGAGAAGGATATTATTGGTAATGGGGAGAGGAGTACTGATGCTGGAAGTGAGCAGGCGGCTGTTGCTGATATTGCTGTCGGTACCCCGGTTGCTGGTAATTTTGCCTCTAGGTGTATTCATGCTACAAAGGTTGTTGGTGATGTGGTTGGCTCTGCTAGAAATTCCTCCCTCCTTGTTGCTGCTGATATGGCCGGATGGCTGTGTTCTGACCCTGTGAATGTCTTTGAGGACGGGTCAATTGATGATCATTGCTCAAAACGTCATTCACCTCCTGGATGTGGTGGAGGTGGGGAATATGGCTCAATGTACTGGAGCTGTGGTTCAGGTTGATAAACAACGATATGTGTCTGTGGCTGTGGTAGTGACTGCTCGGGTGCCGACACATAGTATGCGTGCTGGACCTGAGGCTGGCTGGGACTCGACTGAGGTTGGTGTTGCGTGGTAGGCTCTTTCTGCTCAGCGGAAGTGTCGGGGGCGGTTGCTACGGAGTTGCAGGCATTGATAGTATTCACCAATAGCTCCAGCTTCTTGGTGATTGTGTCCAGCTTGTCCAAACCCTTCATTTTTTGTTCGATCACAACTAGTTTCTCTAGATCACGTGATCTCTTCTCTATGATGTCTACCTTGGATAGGTGACTGCCAATGATGCTGAGATCTGAGTTCTCGCACATGTCCACCATATTGATATTTTTGCGAAGGATCTGCGGTTGTACTTGGAAGGAATGAGAGGAGGAGAGTGCAACCTCTCCTGCAGCCATCTCCTCAAAGATTTGCCAGACTGCATCATCATCCTTGTTGAAATGGGATTCTCCGTAGGCAGCATCAACCAGACGTTGGTTGTTCTCAGTAAGTCCCTAAAAAAGGTGCCGGACCAAATTAGTCTTCGGGATATCATGGTAGGGGCACTTCTCAATCAAATAACTGAATCTATCCCATGTCTCGTGAATGGACTCTTGTGGTCACTAGGAGATGCTGACAATCTTGGGGTGCATCAGATTGAGACGGCCAAATGAGTAGTATTTGTGCATAAAAGTGGACTTTAATTCTTCCCACGTCGTCACCACTTTTCCCAAATGGTAGATCCAGTAGAGTGCTTTACTTGAAGGTTGAAATGAAAAGCGGTCATCTTGACTACGCCCAATGGGATGTTGGGGTAGTGCGTTGTGCTACACATGCATCCAAACTACTGTAGATGGATATAGAGTTCTTCATTCGTGTTCCTGTGAAAGCTGGGGAGAAGAAAAAGGAGTTGCGGTTTCATCTTAAAGTGTTCGTGGATCAAAGGAATTTGGATCTACTCAGTGATTCGGCCGGCCCTAGGTTTGTATGTCTGCTTTAGTGTGGGCTTGGGCTGGCCTCTCCTTCCCTCTTCCTCGCCTCCACGGGGTTCATCTACAGAATGGTTGTCTTCGTCATCACCATGTAAGTCATCATCTCCTCCTCCTCGTGCTTTTCTCTCTTCTGACATCCTCCTCAGTTTATTCAACATATCCTGAAAGGTGACCTGGGTCAAAGCTTGATTAATCAACTGCTGTTGTATTGCCTAAATGGAGGCCAAGAGCTAATTGTTCACTTCATTCTCGTTTGTACCGTGCTCGGTATTCTGGTTAGTTCTAGGAATCCATGGTCCCTTTCCTCTACATATATGAGCCATCTCAGAATCTAACTGTGTCTACTTGGGCTCCATATTGGGGTCTTGATCGTTAATAAGGAAAATACCCTCGTCAATCTTCATGCAAGCACCAGATGTAGAGAATAATTAAAAATTAAGGCCAATCCTGAATTTTATTAATGATGAAGTGTAGGAAGCGAAATCGATCTCCATCCAAAAAGGATAGAACTCAGGAAGAGAGTTTTCCTGATCTGTAGTAGGTACTGATGCGGGGAATCCTGAGGATGTTTCGCAAATTTCGAACCAAGTACTTGGGATCGTCTCGGATTATTGGAGATGTCACACTCATGGAGTCGATGTGGACGTTCGCGGAGTCCTGACTAAGCCATCCAGGAGTCGACATCTTGGAAATAAAAAAGATTGAGGAAGGATGAAAAATACGATGATGAATAAGGATTAAAAGGAGTGTAAAACAGTAGAAGGATTAAAGTGAGCAAGGGTCAAAGAGAGTAGAAAAATGGAACGACAAAATGTCATAAATGTGCGGGACTAATCTTTGAACTTAATCTGGATCCAAACAAACAACAAACAAATTTGGGTTCACCAACTCAATACATGTGAAGTTGTGAAGGATCGACTATTTTTTTCTTTTCATTTTTAGTGTTGTTTCAAGCAATCTTGTATCACTTCCTCATCGACTAGTCCTAGAGGAAAGTGAGTATTGACAGAAAAGTATCCCGTACTTGTTCCACTTCCTTTGTATTATGTGATCTGTACTTTTTGAGATCCTCGATATTGGGCCTGGGGGGCTACTCAGCCAAAGAAGAAGAGAGGAAGTCGATAGGCAAAACCACTAAAGTGCTAAGCCTTCTCCCACTATAAGTAGGGTCGGCTACATGGATTCTTGCTCAAATCCATGTTGAAAGATTCGACTAATTTTTACGCTGGCCGTCGACTACCTAACGCAACCCCTGCAAGAGTGGGATTTGAACCCTGGTCTTTTGTGTGGTAGACACACTGTACTACCACTACTTCCCTAAAAAATGAGGTACTCAAAGGTAAGACGATGAGACACACACCCGTAAGGGCGTGGCTACGCTAAATACTTCAGACCAAGTCTGATGTTCTACGCAAGGCAAGAACACCATCGTTGACAAGGCCCTACTCGCCTACATACGATAGAAATGGCAATACTTCATCGGTCCGAGGTAATAGTCGAGGCAGCCACAGATCGGGTCTTTGGCTCTATTTCTTAAAGGTTGTGCCTTACTCTGTCTGGAACCTGAATACAATGTGGGCTTTGTGAAATCCAAACAATGATGTCCGGTTAAATATTTTAATTAGGGTCAATATTTATTTAATAGTCCCCTTGTTTTAATTTTGGAGTTTCACTTTTTTTGAGTATTTTTCAAAAATATTCGTCTAACGATTTTTTTGAATTTTCTTTTAAACCTAAGTGATCAAAAACATAGGGAGATAGTGGTAAAGCAATGCAAGGAGACAATATGATGGAAATCTCACCTTAGTTTAAAAAATGATGGATGCTCAGATAGCGGACTTACAATGCTTCCCAACTCTCTCCATGCGGGACACAAAATAGACAATTTTAAACCTAATCTATATGATATGCAAAACGGTGAAATCATCATAAGCAGAAATCGCTATTATCGTGAAGCAGAAAATTGAGTTTGATCGAGATCCAAACGTAGACTATAGAAGCATGCAAATATTAGATGTGTGGACCTAGTTTACTGGATCAAGCGGCCAAAAAATGCTATGATCTCAATCATAGAAAACAAATAAAAATAAAGGTGTAAAGCACAAATCACGATAAAGTATAAACAAATGAAAATAAAGGGAAAAATAGGGAGGACGAAAATGTAGGAGGAGGAGAAAACCGTGGAAAAATCCGGTGAGTCCCCAAGTGAACAATCACTTGCTAAAATAGGCTCGAGAGTTCAAGTGTCAACCTGTATTATTACAAATTAATATTGGGAATAAAATGACTGCCTCTCTCTCATAAATAAAGGAAAAATTCTATATAATAGCTGCTCCGTCTCTCTCACTCCTAATCTCTTAAATTGGCTCAAAGGAAGAATAACCAATCTCCTCGCAACTCGGGTGCACCAGCTTCCTAAGAAGTTGCCTTTGCCACGCGGTCCCTCGCAAGAAATTTAACAGAGAAAATGTATTAGCACAGATAAACAATTATATCAATAAATGAAAAATATAGCAGAAAATGATGAACTAAAAAGACACAAAATCTATCCTAAGCGTTGGTCCCCGACAACGCGCCATTTGACAAAACTCTGAAAAGGTGTCTAATGTCCGGTCTTGGAGGGCATGTGGTCTCCGACAAGTTGGATCCGACAATCGCTGTATCGGTGCCTCTTGGCTCTCAACACTCAACTCAAGCATGTCAATCAACAATCACCCACAAAATAATTGAACAATAAATATAAGTGAGACGAAATTTATTATACCCTATAAAATAGTATGCATAAGTATGGGTCGAACCACAAAGGAGCATCGGGATAGCCATAAAAGTTGACAATCACAAAGAAATCGACAAATGCTTTGTGTGTTTTATAGGGCTTTTCTAATTTTTGTGGGTTTTTAATATTTAATATTTTTTTAGATTTTTAATTTATATTTTTTTGTTTCTAATTTTATAATGTTTATTTTTTTTATATATTTTCTGACTTTTAGTTCTCTTTTTAAATATATAAAGGTTTAATAAATATATATAGATATATATATATGATAAGAGATATACTATAAGTAATATAAATATGCTATACAATAATTATATATAAAAATCAAGAAAATACCAATAAGGACAATCCTTTTTATTTTTTAAGGGGTTTTAAATATTTATAGGGATTTATAAATATTAATAGTAATTATAAGTAATATATGATAATAATATATATGCTCAATATAAGGTTTTATATTTATAAATATACCTATATTGTAAAAATTGTAGAATAAATTCTTTTTGTGTTTTTAATGTTTTTCTCAGTTTTAGTTAACTTTCTTATAATTTTTGTTGTTTTTTGTATTTTAAATTGATTTAAAATGTCAAAACATGGACTTATAATAATATGCATGATTGTTTTGAATTTAAAAATAGATAACTATATCAAAAATTTCCAAAACTATTTTTAATATATAATATATAATATAGACAAGATTCAGAAACATACACAATTACTTTTGGATTTTAACATAAATTTTAATGATTTTTTAAAAAGTTTTTTTTTTTTTTTAAATTTTAGTGTTTTTTTTATTTTTTAGTGATTTTTGGTTGCAAAATACAATAATAAAGATCCCTTAATTTTTGGAATTTTAAAAAGTGATTTTATAATTTTTATGTATTTTTAAATGCAAACAAGAGAAAAATGTAACGTTTTTAAATTTTAAAAATAGAAAAATAATTTTAATGGCCTTAAGAAAATTATATGTGATTTAGAATAGTTTCAGGCACTTAAAATAATTTTCCTATAATTTTTAGATGTAAAATACTATTTTTAATAAAAAAATACAAGAAATAAAATTAATTGTTCTACCAAAGACCTATTTGCAATTAACAAGGCCCTAAAAATCCTCGTATATTCAATTTAATGCATGATGGTAGGGGTATATTTGCAATAATAAAAAAATTCAAGATCCTGGATGCAATTTATCCCAAAAGTATCACTAATATATAAAGTGCTTGGACTGAAGAATAACATAAATCCGGAGAGGGTCTTTGCAAAATGTCCCTCCCCATGTGCATGCACACGTGAGGTGACATGGACTGGATCTAAACGCAAATAACATAAAGACGGGGTTTTTATGCAAATATTACAAAAATATTTGAACCACAGAGGAAAGTTTGAGGTCTAAAAATAAAATACAAAAAATGCGGAGCTATTCAGGCAAAATTACCCCTCGTGCGCTGATCGACGGTTGACGTGCGTCACTTAACCACATGGACGACTCAGTTCGCTCGACACTGGTTCGTGATGGACGGGCTGGATTAGATCCGTCTGCTTGATCTGACGGTGACGGGTGATTTCATCCAACGGTGGCTGTAGGAACTGGAGCTGGGAGGCGATCAGACGACGGAGAAGATGCTGGAAGAATAGGGAAGAACCCCGTCTCTTCTATGCTTTGAATCGATGAAGTTTCATCCTCCGACCCTCCCTCTTGTTGCTGAAATTCTCGGTAGCTTCCTTGACGTGATTCGCAGCTGCTGGAGCCCTCAGAATTGATCGGGACCCGCCGGAGGGGTCCTAGTAGCTCGAAGAAGATGACAACACATGGGAACCTCATTCAGGTCCTAATCCAACCCAAATGGGCTCCTGAATGCTCTGACCTGCACAGAAAGGGTTAGAGGGCGAGGGCAAATTGCCTCGACCTCATTTGGCGTTGAATGGTAGTGGAGCAGAGCGGGGCAACGCTCTCTGGTGGAAGGCGGAGGAGGAAAACTCAATAGCTCAATCTTGATGAGATCGAGGTGGCCTGGGTGGATCCAAAGATGGAGAAGCGAGAGGAAATGGAGATGGGGTGGTTAGAAGGTCAGAACGAAGGGCTTGACGGCGAGAAACAATGACCGGAGCACGAGCTTCAACGAACTATGTTCTTGGATTTTACTCTATATCAGATGAAATTGAACGAAACAGAAACCTAAACTATGCTACTTCTAGTGTCAGGAATGGAAGAAGCAAGAAAAATAGAACTCACCTACCTAAGGACAAGGAGCACAGAAGCTCCACCGGAAGGTCTCCGACGAGGGCTTGGATCATGTCCTTACCTCCTCTTGCGCACTACAAATCGACGGGGAACTCGACCTGTTTGGCTAAAGATCTGAGGGTTTAAGGGGTTGAAAACGGATAAAATTTGAATGGAGGTCGAAGGAGCTTTATACAGGACGACCTTTGACTAGGGTTTACTCGAGGACCAAGGCTCCATCGATCGATGTATGACAAAGGCGTGAAGGAACATGGATCGAGTAACATCTTTTCTGAAGGAATCATCCTCAGAAAATGCAAGATGCGAGCAGGGAAAATCAAGGAAGAAGGGATGTCAACGAGTCTGACATGGCTACAGTCGTAGGGAGGTTTGTTGACCGGCGGGTCAACCAAGGACAACCCTAATTGGGCCACGTCAGCCGCATGATGACAAAATAGGGAATAATTCCCTTATTAATCAATTTAAAATAATAAACGATTTTATTATTTTTTGTCCAAACATAAAAAATGTTTATTATTTTATGCAGTATTTTACTGTGATTTTTATTTATTTTTACAAGTTAATTTATCACGTGTTAAATTTTACATGTACAATTATATGTACATTGACCTATATATGTTGTATTTTATTTTTATTTTATATTTTATATTTTATTGTTTTATGTACATAATTTATATATTTATGATTTATTTAAATACACTTGTACATATTTTTATTATATTTTTTCTGAGTTTATTTGTATACTTAAATAAATAGTGATATATATTATGTCGGTATAATATAGATATATTATATCTATATACTCTACAGCTTTATTTATTTTTATACATTTTTTGTTTTAAATTATTTTTATTATGCACATATATTTTAAATAATATTTGCAAATTTATAAAAATATAAGAACGCGAAAAATATAGGGAATAAATAAGTTGATTGTCTATACATGTATATTGCACAATGAGGCCCAAAAGCCAACTTTTGCATCTTAACTCCAACTTGAATGAAATCACCTTCATTAAATATATAATTTAATTTTATGAACAATAACTGTGAGTTTAGTGAATTTTGAGATTGTATGGAGAAGATACATGTCTGAGAAGTTTTCTTTGTTCTATGTGTCCTGGGCATACTATGCATTATTTTGGATGAAATAAATTTTGTATTTTTCTTTGTATTTTCATATACAACTTTCATGTTCAAAGTTTATTGATTTGAGGTGTAAAAATAAGAAAATAAAATAGGTCCCAAAACCTATTATTGATGAATCAAACATTAGGGTTTATGTGCATTTATTGGCCCTTATTTTTTCCGTACGTTATTCCTTGTCGACCAAGTCATATTGATGACTGGGTCTCGGGGTTTAAGGCCACTCGGTGTCTTTGACACTTCCTTCATTTTCTTTTCTTTCCTTTATTCTTTTATTTTGGAATTAAATCAATGATTTTATACAATATTTACGGTATAAATAATGTGTGTTATTTTTGCAATTTAATGCTATTTATATGCATTTAACTAGGGATTTAAGTCCAAAATAGAAGAATAAATTTGATGAAATGGAGATTCATCAGGTATACACAATGGATACCACTGTCGTTCCTTGTGGCTCTTGCATTGATTTAGATGAGTAATTGATTTTTGTCTCTTGTACGTCTCTGTTATAAGAGAAGGCATCCAGAAGTTTGGAATCCGAGATGACATCATCAACTACAGACAAGGGGAGCATGAGGAACACATTATATGGTTGGATCGTCAAGTTAGACGGGGTTGATTATGCCAAATGGTAATAGATCTTCTTAATGTGAGTCAAATGGCAGAGGAGGCTTCATATTTTTCTTGAGACACAACAAAGAAAGGGTCGGTATAAATGCTATATGATAATATGAAGACAATGATGAAGTGTGTGTATGTGTATGGTGTTTGGGTAATGTATTTCTCATATCGTAGATGAAGTTATCCACTTTGAGACCACATATGATATCTGGAACATTTTAAACGAGTCATATTCTCAGGAGATGAATGTGATCCATACGTTTTAGATCTATTATGAGTTGATACGTCTTAGATGAGGGGAAAATCCTCCTTACAGTACTACCTATAACCGAAGGTGCTAAAGAAGGAATGCATTCTCCAAGGCATGTTTACACGTGTATGCCATATAAGACAACTCCAAGGGCCGGTGGTCAAGACATTCCTAAATGGACTGTGCACTCAACAAGGGATCATACAATGTGGCTACCACACTACCTATTCTCGAGGAGACACGACATGCTTAGTCTCCTTGGTTGCCCAACAACTTGTGGTACTAGAGCCCTAGGCTTCCATTCTCGTTGCTATCTTTTTACGAGAACGAGGTGTATTTGGAGTTGGAGGAGGTCGCGACAGAGTCACAACAAAAATACTGGATCAGTCGGTGTCACCATTAAGTCGGTGACAAGATCGTTGTTGCTTCCTTTTGTTTTCAGCAATGTGGAAAATTCGTGATTACGTTCTACAAATCCAAAATGCACAGGCGTATTAAAAAAGGCCACTACTTGCGGCAAGGCCAATAAAGGTTCTTTTATCTTAGTGCGAGAACTTCCAATGAAATTATGAAAAGGTGTATGCATGTCATCAGTTTTAGACCACCAAACATGAAATCAACTAGCTCTCTAATACTGTTACAGCTTGTCCTAGCCTCCTTTTAATCATTTTCTCACACAACTTCATCGTATGACTTGTCAATCCCCATCATGAACAGTTTTGTATATATCCTTTGTTCTTGTGTAAATGTATGACAATACCATTTCTCCATTCATTTGGTATTTTCCTGCTCAAAAAATATCGAATAACTTGTAAGCCAAGTACTACTTTCCTTCGTTGTCTTTTATACATCCACTAGAATATCATTAGCTGCTATTGCTTTCTTACTTCATTTTAGAATCCCTTGTCATCTCCTTTAAATTCAGCAATCAAAAGTACTATTTATGTGCGATCTAGAATCTAAGAATTCAACTGACTTTATTTTATCTCTAGACACTGATATTTTTCATCCTCTATGATGCACAACTTGCACAAAACCCTTGGCCTTTCACTTCCTAGCCTTGGACACTTTGAAAGTGTTTCTTGCATAAAACACTTGCGAACATGTAGAAGTTTTGGGTAGGCGTATCCTCGATGTCGCACCCTTCTTTAAAAAAAACTTCTTTCAAGTCAAGTTTCACATGTACAAATGACGAAGCTTTTTTTTCACTTCCTTTTTTGCCTTTTACACTTTCATTTCTATAATTTAGGTTTAAAAAACTTGAAACTCTTCATTTTCATTTTAAGATTTACTTATACTCCTTCCAAAACTCCCATTTGTGTCGGTACACCTTCCTTGAGAACACCTACAACTTCTTTCACAACTTTTCTAATACAACTGGCCCTTGAATGCTATACTTAATCAATATTTTTCAAGAATACCCTGTTAGCTTCTTTTAGCATTTTCTTCTTGAAACGTGTGTTTTCTTTTAAAGATTAAGCAATTTAGTTCTTGTCTCTTTGTGTACAACATTTGTTTCTTTCGTAGCTTCCTTGTCTGATCATCCAAAATTAAGAGACAGTGTTTGTAACTAAAATTTCATTTGGAATGACTTTGTAATATTGATAGCGCGATCGATCTGTCTAAGTAAATTATTAAATTTGTGTCTTTGTTGAACCATTCTTTAAAGTATTTACGTGTTCATCTCTTTTAAAAGAAAGTATTTGCTCTAACAAGGTCACATGATACTTTAAAATGAAGTCTTTTCTTCTTCCATTTCTATCACAAATGAAAAACATGGTTACCATATACTGTAGAGAATTATATTATTATGTTTTGTACCGTTTCTTAATTCTTGTTTACTTTCTGAACTCTTATGTATTTTACCCATGAGGTCTCTCTCTATATAAGAGAGACTAGGGTTCTTTGGAATAATAGATTGCTCACTTTTTCCAACATGGTATCAGAGCCTAGGGGCTAACTCTAACCCTAGACCCTTCCACCGCCGCCGCCGAACCCTCTCTCTCTTCCGCCGGATCTCCTCTCCACCACCCTTCCGCTGCCGCCATAGCCCCCCCTCTCCCCCCTCTATGCATGGGGTCCAATCCTCCATGCCACCCCCTCCTCGTCGGGCCCCCTCCTCCATGCTGTCGTAGCCCCCCCTCCTCGCCGGGCCCCCTCCTTTACGCCGCCGGGGCTCCCACCTTGCCGTAGGGCACCCTACTCCGTCGGTTCAAGCCCTAGGTGGGGGACCCTAACCGCCGGGTTCCCCTTCCTTACAAGCCGACACCACCGCTTTCGTCGGTCGTTCTACCTCCATGGATTTGAGTGCGTAATGTCTACATATGCACTCAAATCAGATCAAGTTTTTGTAGACACTGGTTTCTGGTATACAATTCCTAGTTCTTCATCTACGGCGACATGTCAGAGAACAAAGTTGATATGCCTTTCATAGGCGCCTTCAAAGGTCCTGCGCCAATAGTCAAGATGGACGGGACAAACTATGAGCTCTGGGTGATGCAGTTTATGAGCCTCATGAAGTCAAACGGTAATAAGCATATACTTACCGAAGATGAGCCGGCAGAGAAGACTGGGATATATGCCTCTTGGGAGGCTGATGACTCTAAGGTTTGGCTGTCAGGCACACTGTCGATGGAGATTGCCAATGATGTCCTCCATCAGCCCACTACCAAGGCAATGTGGGATATTCTGGCCGCTACGTATTCCCAAGTGCGGAATGAGACCAAGATGTTACAGCTCCAACATGATATATTCACGATGAAGTAGAATGACAGGCCACTTCACTCATTGTACACGTCCCTGAGAGGGATGTTCGAGAAGTTATACAGTACCATACCACTCACGGCGACTCCAGAGCAGCAGAAGACATTTCGTAATGCTACCATGGTGGGCGTACTACTTGCAGCCCTCGATCCTGAGTACGAGGCAACCCGCTCTCAGATATTGGCCGATGCAGTCATTCCTCCAATGGATGACGTTTACAGGAGGCTCAGTCGCATATCAGTTTCTTCCGGCACATCTACTCCACCCCCATCGGCGATGGCAGTATCGCGTGGGAGAGGTGGTCAGTCTTCTGGTCGTGGCCGTGGACCCCGTGGACGGGGAGGTCGCTTTCGCCAGTCATGTTCGTTCTACCATCGCACAGGCCACTCGGAGGATACATGCTACTCTAAGCATGGGTTTCCAGCATCAGCGCGTGTAGCCGAGCATGTACTGCCCCAGTCAGCATCTACTGCAGATAACCGATTCGAAGAGCTTGTGGCACGTCTACGTGATTTTATGCCACAATCGTCTACTGATTCTCCAGGTGGACCTTCAGATGTTGCTGCTACAGCTTCTGCCAGTTCGTCTGCTGTTGCTAGTACCTCAGGTAGTACTACTGCCTTTACATCTTGTCATGATATATCTGATTGGATTATAGATTTTGGCGCCACCCATCATCTCTGCCGCGATAGAGAGAGACTTGAGTCCTACAGGGACATCCTACATGGTCGCTCAGTGTTGATAGCAGATGGTACTCATTCCCCCCTTGTTGGACGGGGGGAGGTTTCCTTGTCACCTTCTATGCATCTACAGAATATTCTACATGCTCCTGAGTTCTCCATGAGTTTGTTATCTATTAGTCAGATTACGAAGGATTTGCACTGTCGTGCTATATTTGACCCCTCATCTCTTATTTTTCAGGACATACCAACGGGCAGGGTGATTGGATGTGGCTTTGAGCAGAATGGCCTCTATCGGCTGGTCCGGAACTCTTATGCTGGCGTCTCTTCTCATTCCGTCAGACCAATATCTCCGTACATCTGGCATCTTCGCTTTGACCATCTCCCACTCCAGAAAATGCGACATCTCTTGCCTCAGATCTCTCTCAGTTCATCATTTCGCTGTGAAGCGTGTCAGTTGGGAAAGCATCATCGGTCTAGCTTTCCTAGTCGTCAGAGTCGGAGCAGTAGCTCCCCGTTTGAGTTATTTCACATTGGTATTTGGGGTCCGAGTCGTGGACCTGATCATCAGGGACACATGTTTTATCTAGTTGTGGTGGATGACTTTTATCGTGTATCTTGGGTCTTTCTTTTAAAGAATAAATCTGAAGCAGGGATGTTATTAAAAATTTGATTAATGAAGTGCAGAATGTTTTTTCCTCTACTGTCAAATATGTTCGTACAGATAATGCATTGGAGTTCTGCACCTGGTCTCTCTCTCAGTTTCTCTCATCTAAGGGTATTATTCACCAAACCACCTATGCGTACACATCTCAGCAGAATGGCGTGGCAGAAAGAAGCATCGTCACCTTCTTGACATCACTCGAACCCTCCTTATTCAGAGTTGTGCTCCTATCACTTTCTGGGGGGGATGCTGTCCTTACAGCCTGCTACCTGCTCAATCGAATGCCATCATTTATCCTTGGTGAGAAAATTCCTCTTTCTATCATCTTTCCTGATAAGGAATTATTCTCACTTACTCCTCGTGTCTTTGGTACTGTCGCGTTTGTTCATCTCCTGTCCCCTGGACTTAACAAACTCTCTCCTAGAGCTGTCAAGTGTGTCTTTGTAGGTTACTCTCGGACTCAGAAGGGCTATCGCTGTTATGACCCCATAAACAAGAAATATTTTGTCAGTGTTGATGTCACGTTTTTTGAGTCGGTTATGTACTTTTCCCCTGTAGGTGGCAGGCTAGTCTCGTCCACTACCAACGATGATGTCTATGTTCCTCCTCCTCCTAGTTTGAGTTCACCTGAGTTCACTCCAGCTCCAGTTGCTATGCCACCTCCACCACCGCCACCTCCACCACTGCCACCCCCACATCCTCCTATTCCACCTTAACCAAAATTCTATACGCGTCGGTCAGGTCCTGCTCAGGCCACACGTCAGGCATCCATCACGCCTCAGGTATGTTCAGATGGCGTCACTAGTGACGGGTCAGATATGGTACATGTGCATGATTCTTCATTGCAAGAGGAGACTACATCATCCAGTACAGTGGACGACGACCTTGATATTCCCATTGCTATCCGGAAGCAGAAACGGACTTGTGCGCCTTATCCTTTTGCTTCCCAGGTGTCCTTTTATCGCCTTACAGGCGACTTTCAGAGATTTTCTGCCACTTTGTCTTCCGTGGACATACTACGGACCTATCAAGAAGCTATGAAGATTGATTGCTGGCGACTGGCTATGGAAGATGAGATGAGTGCCTTACAGTCTCGTGGCACATGGAGCTTGGTTAATGGCCCCCCTGACGCATCCATTGTTAGCTGCAAGTGGGTATTCACAATTAAATACCATGCTGATGGCAGTCTAGATCGATACAAGGCACGGCTGGTCGCGAGAGGTTTCACACAAACCTATGGCGTGGATTATATGGATACATTTTCTCCAGTGGCTCGTCACTCTACTCTTCCCATTCTTTTATCAGTTGTTGTGGTACGTGACTGGACTATATCTCAATTTGATGTCAAGAATGCCTTCTTGTATGGAGATTTGTAGGAGGAAGTCTACATGCAGCAGCCACCAAGGTTCACTGTTGAGGGGGAGAAGCATATGGTGTGTAAACTTCACAAGGCGATTTATGGCCTTAAGCAGAGCCCAAGGGTGTGGTTCCAGAAGCTTTCCCATCTGATTGAACGACAGGGGTTCAAAAGATCAAATGCAGATCACACGTTCATTCAGAAGTCTGCTACAGGTATGGTTGTCATCATGGTCTATGTTGATGATATTCTGGTCACGGGAGATGATGTTCAGGGAATAAAGAGGGCAAAAGCATTCCTGTGTCGTCAGTTCGTCTTGAAGAATCTTGGAACCCTAAGATACTTTATGGGGTTGGAATTTGCCAGGAATGCACAGGGTCTGGTGATGACCCAAAGGAAGTACATTACAGATTTTTTGATCGAAACAGGCATGGTTGGATGCAGACCATCGAGTACTCCTATGGATCCAAGCATGAAGCTGTATGACGATGACACTGCAGAAGTAGATAAGAGGAGATATAGAGAGATGGTGGGTAAGCTCCTTTATATTACCATAACTCGACCCGATATTGCCTTTGCAGTAAGCCGGGTGAGTCAATTTATGGAGTAGCCAAGACAAGTTCATATGGATGCCATATACATGATACTGAGGTATCTAAAGTCTTCTCCAGGCTCAGGGTTACTATTTCGAAAGGGCGCAGATTTATCTATTTCAGCATGTGCAGACTCAGATTATGCAGGGTGCCCTAAGGATCGAAAGTCTACCTCAGGATTTGTCGTTTTTGTTGGGAGCTCTCTGGATTCTTAGAAAAGCAAGAAACAAACTGTTATGGCAAGGTCCAGTGCTGAATTTGAATATAGGGCCATGGCGCAAGCAAGCACGGAGATGATGTGGGTTCGATCTGTATTAGAGGATCTACATATAGCTGTACCTTTACCCATGCAGCTTCAATGTGACAATCAGGCAGCATTGTTTATTGCCAACAATCTAGCATTCCATGAAAGAACTAAGCATATCGAAGTTGACTGCCACTACACGAGAGACTTCATCCAGAGAGGCTTGATATCTACATCTCACGTTAGCTCAGGGGATCAGACTGCTGACATATTCACCAAGCTGTTGCTCAGAGGACCCTTCTAGAGATGTTCTTCCAAGCTGAGCATGATAGACATCTATGCTCCACCTTGAGGGGGAGTGTAGAGACTTATATTATTATGTTTTGTACCGTTTCTTAATTCATGTTTACTTTCTGGACTCTTATGTATTTTACCCATGAAGTCTCTTATATAGAGAGATTAGGGTTCCTTGGAATAATAGATTGCTCACTTTTTCCAACATATACTGTTGAAAGCTCCCACGTCTAATTAAGTTTCCACCCAAACAAGTCATTTCCTAAAAGTGAGATATCTCAAAAAATTTATCCAACTCCTGTCAAAACTTATTTTATCTAAAGTGAGATATCTCACGTCTATATGCACAAATGGCATTTAGGATCTCCACTTCAAAATCAATTTAGTTGTCCTACCTTGACTTCTAACACCTTTTACTTCTACAACACTTTAATCTTTATGCAACAGAAAATGCAACTTCATTATGAGTTTTCCCCTTTTCCGAATAACAACAACAACAAAGCATTTTCCCACAATTTAGTAGGTCGGCTACTTAGTTTCTTTGCCTCCATTCAGATCTATCTTGGGTCAATCTGGGGCTTATATCCAAAAAATTAAGATCCCTTCATATAGTCTCTTTCCAACACTTCTTAGGCCGTCCTTGCCCACTCTTAGCTGGCTCAACATCCCAAAGCTCGCATCTCTTAATTGGTGTATCAGCTGACCTTCTTTGCAAATGACCAAACATTCTTAATCGATTTTCTCGCATCTTATCCTCAATCGGAGCTACACCAACTTTCTTTCTGATTGCATCATTCCAAATCCGATCTTTACGTGTGTGTCCACACATCCACCTTAGCATTTTCATTACTGCTACAACCATTCTCTGCACATGTCTATGGTTCACAGGCCAACATTCAGATCTATAAAGCATAGCATGTCTCACGGTTGCTTTGTAAAACTTTCCTTTGATTTTTAAAGGAATTTTCTTATCACAGAGAACAACAGAGGCTCCTCTCCATTTTAGCCAGCCTGCATTTATTCTATTGGTAACACATCCATCAATTTTCCCATCATGTTGAAAAATAGATCCCAGGTATCTAAAAGAATCTCTCATCCGAATGTTATCATCACCAATCTTCACCTCGATTCCTTCACCATTGCTTCCATCAAAGGTGCACTCCATATATTCAATCTTAGCCCTACTTATACGAGTTTTCCCCTTTTCCGAATACCATATCTTAAAGTCAGTTCTGTCGTGCATGGATCAATGCACTGCCTTGCTGTTTGTCTTCGCTGCAACTTCACTTGGTGTCTACTCTGGGTATTTACTGCTTGTTTTAACTGCCATTATAACTTAATCTTACACTATGCCTCCACTCTCATGCTGACATTGCCGCATTCTGGTTTAAAATATTCCCCAAAATCAACATACCTGGGTCGTTAACTATTCTTCTGTTACTTCTCCTTCAATTTGAATCTCTTCGGCAAATGCTTCTGCCATGTCCATAGGAATCTGTTTTAAAATGCTTATACCCAGGACATGCCTTAATGGCACATGGTCCCAATATTTGATTCTGGTTGAATTTTCTGGCGGACTATACGTACCTTGTAACTGCCTTCGTTAATATTTCATCGTTTCCTTAATTGACTATTCATTCTATTTCTTTAGTGTGTCCTTTGAGTGTCAGATACTCCCTTCCGTTATTTTATTGATGTCTTTTGCATATAACTATTGCAAGTGTCATGATATTCTAATCAGCCATCATTTTTTGTAATTTAACAGGTGTTCTTTATACTTTATAGTGTTCCTTCAAAAACACATTAGGGAAATGTGTTGGTAATGATACCACCACTTTACTTCGTACTGTCGCAATTAGCAAGGCAACGTGGGAGTCTACAATAGATTGGGATGTATAAGACACATGTCCTTTTGGTTGAGTTGGCAATTTATTGCCATTCTGATGGAAGGACATTTTGTATCATCCTTCTCAACGCATTATGACCATGGAAGTAATGATCTACATGCTTATCTATAAGTAACATGTTTTCTGAACTAGGACCATTTTCCGGTTCTCATCAGGAGCTCACTTATATATTACTTGAAGCGTGCATTCCCTATCCTTCCCAAAAAATGTGTAATAAGACAAACTTTTATTGGTGCATGTCGACGAAGGCACATCTTGGCCATCAAGGTCTACAGTAGGAGAACAGATTTCTGAAGGCAATAGTGGTTGGCTCAAGGGATTAGGGGAAAGGGAGGAGAGGGAATGGAAAGGAGTGGAAAGGGAAGGGTATTAATGGTTGCCAATTTTGTTTCAAGAAAGCAGAGAGAAAAGGAAGGAGTGGTGGTATTTGCTATTTAAATGCATAAGTGGATGGAAACGGGAGGAAAGAAAAACGATTTATTGCACCTTAATGGTAATGTAATCATATTTTTTCTTTCATAAATAAAAGAGGGCTAAAATAAATATGTAAAATATTAATATGGGACTCATTTCCTTCCTCGCCCAATCCCTCTAATCTGAAAGGGAATAAGATCCGTCTCTTCTATTGTTTCCATCAATAATGTCACTCCCTAGTCCCGTCTTTTCTCTTCCATGCTTGCATAATTCATCCATCCTAGCACACCCTAAATGCGTGGACCTTCAGGCTGCGCTGCTGATATATTGGTAGTTCATAATGATGATAAATTATTAGAAGATATAGGTGATTACATTGATTGGCTGCTAGAGGGATGCAGTGACGGAGCATGTCAGTGGCGATGCATTGAGTGGGTGCATGAAGATGTCATAATTTTATGGGATGTGGGTCTCTTGTTTAAAGCTTGTAATAAATGATGGGTTGTGCATTTTTAAAATGATTTTAAATTTCACAATTCAATTTACTGTTCAATCCCTTGTTTCTGTGCAGTCCTAACTCTGGACGTTTGCTTGTTTTCTTTATTTGAAGCACTTCTGGTCCTACATCTTTGACCTGAGAACGTTCATCAATAGTTAATTTATGTTGGTTTGGGACGTAGAATCAATGGTGGTAATATTATAACTGCGCCAATGTTTTGTAGAAAAGGACCTCCTGGAAATGCCCCCTTGTTACATTATTCTCTCTTCTATTAAAAACCGACCAATATTTATTTTGTTTATTTTCTCATGAAGTGCATAGTACTGGGTACTTGCAAGTGATAAAGAAGCTTGCTACTTTGTTTATATCGATAAGTAACAAAATCTGTATTTTTATTAGGAAAGTTGCGCATCAGAACATTGATTCAAATTCTTTGTTAACTACAGATGACATGACCTATTATGCTGCCTTTTTTGTTGGGCAAGATCCTTCAACAGCTGGCATGCTACTGTGTCAAGATGTTTGAAGGTCTTCAAGAGGTTGTGGACATTGATTTTCATCTGATAAGACAATGAGAGAACTGAATGATCCCCTTGGTAATTTCACGAGTTGTGATGCTTATAAATTATTTAACAGTCTAAATGTTTTCGCTGTATATACCCCAATAAACCATCATCATGTATCATAGATAAGTTCGACTTCAACGTCAGAATTGTTACGAATTGTAGATGTTCGGATCAATAGGAAAAGAATGATTTTTTTGCTTTTTCGAGAAGTGTGTCTTCGATTAACATTCTCATGATGGCTTCTGTTTTTCCTTTCCATACTGCCTCAAAACAAAAGCCCCTTATCCTTCTTTGTTGATTTCACGATATCCGATATCTTTCGGCTTGGCGGTGACCGACAAGGGATGAGAATCCTTTGATTGGTTGTAGCTGTGGCAGGGACAGATCGGTTAGCTTCTCAATGGTTTGTTTCCAGAGTTCACTTTGGATCATGTGCTGTAATCCTGTGAAGAATGGTCTCTATCTATCTCTGACCAAAAGAGACATTTGCCTGCATGTTGGTTTCCTCACTTCAAAGTTCAAATTCCGGTTCAACAGGGACATCTTTAACATGTTCAGATTCCTGAACTCATCCACAGAGAGCTTCATGTGCTTATATGGAATCTCACCATGTGAAGAGGTTAGAGCATCGAATCTTTTAAGAACAGTATTTTGGCATCGTTAATTTCAAGTTTAATGCATGATGAATTTCGACATATACTAGATTGTTGGGTTGGAGATATGGTATAACTGCCGTGGCAACTGCTTGCTGAAATGAAATGGTGATGATTCTGGTCAAAAAAACATTCTCTTTATTTCAAAGCAACGATTGACAAATTATACTTGCCTTCTTTCACTTTAGGGAAAAGCAAGATACATGCTTCTTTTTTTCCCCCTCACATTGTATGAGGAATATGTAGAATCCACTGCTCAAGGGTCTGTACGTATTTGTAAGTAGAACTTGCACTTTATTGACTGACCGAATTTTTGAGATACCTTTCTTTTATAAAAAAGCAAGTGGGAGATGCCCCCTGTCACAGTGATGCTACAGTTTGCCACTCCCGAGGGTCATCTGTTTTTGTGAATTCTAGATCTTCCCTAAACACTTTAGCCAGATACCCAGTTCTTTCCTTTTTGTTTCTCAATGGCAGCTCCATTATTAGCACTCTCTTTGTTTTTTCGTTTTCACGTCATGTGTGTAGGATTTATCTTGAGTCCTTTGTTGTCTTCTTTAACAGTTATATAGATGATGTCTTGAGTCCATTTGATGTTAAGCATTAAACGAAGAGCTGAAATCTTTAGCATAATGCAGAGATAAGATTGAGACTGGTCTTCCAATAATTTCGCAGCAGTTGACCGAAATCTTAAGTGCTTGCTTGAAATCTTATGGAATCAATCTCAAGAAGCTGACACCGTCTTTATTTGCAGGAATCCTTCCGAATCGGGACCCTAGGTCCACATCATAATGTTGGCGACTGCGAGAGTGTCCTCTTAAAAGCAATCTGTTCTGTCCTTTTGTTTCGATGGCATGTACATTGTTTTTGATTTGATGGGGGCTCATTTATACAAGTTGCCTATGTCCTTAAGATGCCAATATTCATTCAGAAATCTGTACCCACCTATAGACCCACAACACATTAAAAATGCAATTCACTTCATAAGCTAGATACTTGTTGAACAGTTTGTTCTAATTCATTTTTTAAATAATTAGAGACGGGCTTTTACAATTCAAACGGGTTAGGTTTAAATCAGGTACTCATCCGCATTCTAAGGTCATGGCACTCGGAAGCGGACATGGAATTTTTTTCTACAAAAGATAGGCAAGAAGTACCGTGATTATATTATCAATCCCAGGATGAGGCGGTGATATTGTGATTATATCATCTATTATATGTGTGTCTATAAATAGTTATTCTTCGTCGAATAAAAAGGAGGGATAAATCTCGCTTATTCCTTCTTCAAGGAGACTGAAGGATTAGGTGTGTTTTGAGCCCCTAATCCATGTAACTGCACTAGCAGCATAGTAATACCCAAAATAAAACATGAGCTCGTGTCCACGTGCATGCATGCGATGACTTCCTTCCTCAGACATCAAATTTCCAACTTGAAAATAATCGAAGGTTGCTGTCATTTAGGGCCCGTTCGGTTCGGGAATAAGCATGAATAAGGATGGGGAATAAGGAGAATAATGGTATATTCTTTGTTCGGCTGGAGGATAGGAATAAGGAGAATAAGGTGAAATAAAGGTAGGTAAGGTGAGATAAAGATAGGAATAAGAGTGAAATAAGATGGAATAATGGGGAATAGTCGTACCACTGGGAACCGTGTGGGGAGGAGAATTGACCCCTTATTCCTGGGCTTATTCTCCTACCAAACATGGCCTTAGGTTTCGGAGGAAGACAAAATGGAAAGTATTATTTCGCCCATAGCTGTCTGTCACAATGACTTGATAAGCACAGGTGAATGGTGATTTGGTTGATTATTCGAACCTAATCTCTCTTCCGAATGCAACCGTTCATCATCTCCATCGTACGGTCCTTTTGACTTGTCATCAAACACCACATCATCAAATCTTGTCACGGCTCTTTCTTTCTCTCTTACTTTCTCCTAAAGCAATGATTTGGACGGTCGAGATGGAGCCACCTCTGTTCTAGTGGGTTTGGTGTACTGTTCGGAGTCACACGATAAACATCAATCTATCTGTCCCTATGTACTCATCCTCATTTTCAAAATGAAGTGCATTGTATATCTTCAATCGTCTTCGCTGAAAAATAAGTATATCCCCAGTAGAATGTAATATTTTGTAACTTATTACATCGAGATGATTGTATTTATGGATTTTTCGCGGTATTCATGTGAAACATCTTGCAGCTACGCTAACTAATTCGATTATTAAAAAGACTTGATATCTTATGAAATGTTGCAAAGAGCTCAGATATAAAAAATCGTCCCTATTATGGGAAACATATACCAAATTCCCAATGTTAGAATACTAATATATATGCGAATAAATTATGTACTCTCAGGTATTGAATATTCGTGAAGTCTGCCCATCAACTTTTTGGACATTGTGGGGGTGAAATCGACCACTTGGTCCATTGATTGCTGATCTTAATAATAATAAAAAGATTCTCGTCGACACGAGTTGGGCCCATTATTAATCAATAAGACACAAATAGCTAATGCATCTTTCGAGTATTTTATTCTTCTATCATGCGATTTCGTTTTTGCATCTCCTTGTTACTTGAGAATATCATAAACTGCATCGCCATGTAGAAAGCTTAGCTCATATACGATTGTTTGAACAGACGATATATGAAATGTTTGGTTCATGATTAAAAGTTAAGAAGGGTAAGTTGTGGATTGAAAGCATAAAACAGGTTTAACTACTAAGTATTCGATTTTTATTTTTTTTCAGCTATGCTTGTGTGAAACATAATACCACCTTACCATGCTTTGCTCTTTACAACTAACTACTACTTAATCGCACCATTTACATCGTTAGCCGCCGTCGTGAATGTTATTAGATCATGTAATTAGTTTAATTATAAGGATAAAAAGTAATTACAAAATTAGATATCCTTTAAACTTTGCAAATTACATTTCTGTCCTTATCAACCATTTTGTTCCCCTGTCTTACTCCTCACCCCCTTCTTCTGCTTGTTTCCTCATCGTCGGCAACCATTCCATCACTATGTTTGTTGTCGTAAAGGACTGAGGGATCTCGAGGCATGGGATAAGCTTGCAGTAGGGGTGGGGGGAGGGTTTGAGCTCTGTGTGCGTCATGAGGCTCATGGCTGAAGGATTTCAACTTTCAAGGCACGTGGGTGGGGGGAATCAGTGACCTAGGGATGACCATGCAGATGGAGAGGAAGGTGGGACCGGATATGTAATCAAATTACAGTAAGCGTGCACGATGACTTTCTACCTTATCGAGGGTCTATGTGTAACACCCAAGCTCTAAACATAGTTCTACGTCTAAGACTCAAAAAGTGTGGGTGTGAGTTATAAGTAGTGGAGATTACTACTTGACAAGTTGGGTTTAAACATTTTGGGTAGTTCTCAATGAATCCACTTGGATCCAAACCCAACAAGTTGTTAAAGCTAATTTTCCTCGATAACGGACGAGAGACATGAGCCTGTGACGTTACAGTATGTCCTGGGGAGGTAATCCATTCTGTTGTGTTATTATAGACGAAGTTATTTGGATACATATAATAATACTCTAAGAAGATCTGAAGTCAAACTCTTATCTAGTTGCTAAGATAGGAGATGAATCTTAGCACATAATATGTTAAATTCCATCTTGATTGTTAGCAAAAGTTGCAACCCTTCGTATCTTGACTTTACTGCATTGTCCATTGCCCTTGACTAATATGGACGTAATGGAAGATCCATGGGAATAATAATATCACGATTATGAGAGATTCATTGTCCTTCCTTGCTAGTTGTATTGAATTATGCGGATGATGGGCATAATCTTGGTGGTATTGGATGATCATTTTCGTTTGTGCACATTGTTAAGATTAGAGTTTAATTATGATTAGGAATCTTAATGGTATTGAACTCCTAATCCTAATAGTAGCTAAGTTGTATTTATTTATAGTCCTATTGAGAATATGACTATGGGGATGTAACCATGCTATGTATAGAGGGGAGTGGAGGCTTTGCCTCTACACCATAGTAAGAGAGGATACCACAAGAGGAGAGAGAGAGAGAGGTGAGAAAGAGAGGTAACAGAGAGAGTTATACTCATTCTAATTATAGTGATCTTTCTTCTCTGGTGGTCACGAGAGGTGACCAACCGCCGTTATATCTAGTTGTTCTTTTCTTTCATGTGCTTTCGTGGTGGTGGTGATTGCACATCCGTATCGTTATAAGATGGTCGTATTCCAATGACTGGTATCTGAGTGGAGACGATACCGGATCATAACTCATCAACTGGTATCAAAGCTTGGTTCAATGACATCGAGGTATATGATGTGGCGCGTCAGAGGGAGATTCGAGACAACATTACGCAACAGGTGTTCCTTCTTCGGAGGCTATGAAAAACCAACGATTACGATGAACTATTGAGATCGAGAGCATCCAGAGTCTGATTGAGATGATCCAAGAGTCCAGATAGCGATTTTTGCGCACTCTGGATGAGTTAGACGGGTTCGAATTGTGAAGATTCTGCTCTGATTTTTCAGATTGTGCAAGGAGGTACGATAGGAAAGAGGATGGAAAAATTTTCATCGAGGGCTGCATCGTTCTCTGTGGAACCCTTCAACAGAAAGAACAACTTCACCTTATGAAAACAACATGTGAAGAACATATTCACATGAGAAAGACTCCTGAAAGCTCTCCAGGATAAAGAAAAGAAGCCAGAGAGGATAAAAGAAGAAGAGTGGAAGGAGATGAGGGATCTCGCGAACAATACAATACAATTGTTCTTGGCAAACAAAACTTTTCGTAAATCCATCAGCATGGATGATCCAGCGGAGGTTTGGATAAAGCTTGAGGGACGATACCAGACCAAATCTTTGACGAACCGGTTATTGATGATATAGTCTAAAAAAGATCGAGGGGAAAAAGCTTGAAGTGCATTGGATGAATTCAACAAGATTCTAACATATGTGCTCACACTTGAAAGAAGAATGTGGAAGGAGAATCTCTCTTCAAGGAGGAGGATAAGGCACTAATCTTGTTGAGTTCCCTTGCATCTTCCTACTATCATATTGTGACGATGTTACTCTATGGCAAGGAGACTATTACATTGGATGAGACGGTTGTTTCGCTACTTATGAATGAGTCTCAATGGAGGTCGATGGATGAGGCAACAAATGATGAAGGCATGTTCTTGTAATCGAGGGTGGACGTTCAAGACCAAGAGAGAAAGGATTTAAAGGTCTTTCCAAGTCATGAGGTCTGATCAGATGCTTCTATTGTGACAAGGAGGGTCACAAAATATCTCATTGTCCGAGACGTGAGAAGGAGAAAGGAAAAAAGAAGGTTGGCGATTCTGAATCTGACCAAGAGGATTCCATCACAATCTACAAGAGAGACTTGCTAGTGTGCTCTAGGGAGATGAAAGTAGATTCAAGATGGTTTTTGGACTCGGTGTGTTGAGATCATGTGTGCTCTGCAAGGAGCTGTTCAGTACATATCATTCATGCAATAATGGTACGGTCAATATGGGAGATGGAGAGGTTCACCATGTCTAGGGGATTGGATCAGTGCTATTCTGTATGTTTGATGGAGTAGAACGAACTCTAAAAGGTGTCAGACACATTCCTACTGCCAAGAAGAATCTGATTTCATTGGAATGATCGAGTCACCATTGAAGGGGGAGTTCTCAAAGCGAGCAAGGGAGCATGCACGGTGATACATGGGATGAGGATGTCGAACAAGGAGTATATGCTCGAGGGAAGGGTCGTGACAGGTGATGGAGTTCTTTTTATTCCTAGGATGAGCGGTATGATGAGAGAGCGACATGTTATTGGCATCTCTGCTGCAGAAGTACGCAACAAGGAGAAGCAAGTGTGATTCTCTTTACCCAAGGATGTCAACACAATTCTAGTCACGATAGATTTGTGGTGTCGTATCATGAGGTACAATGTTGAGTTGTGTGAGTACCCGAGAGGGGGCATGTCGAGGGCACCCAATGACAGGTGTGTCACCCAGAGTTAGTGAGATCCCGCTAATGAGACATGCAGATGACAATGATGGCCTAGTGCAGACTCAAGACGATAAAGTAATCGTGATGGAATTCAACTCAATGGGGAGATTGTTAGGATTAGAGTTTAGATTGAACTCCTAATCCTAATAGTAGTTGAGTCGTATTATATTTATAGCCCTATTAGGAATAGGACTATGGGGCTGTAGCTGGGCTATATATAGAGGGGGTAGAGGTATTGCCTTTACACCACACCAAGAGGGAATACCACAAGAGAAGAGAGAGAGAGAGAGAGAGAGAGAGAGAAGAGAGGTGAGAGAGCGAGGTAGCGGAGAGAGTTATACTCGTTCTAATTATAATGATCTTATTTCTCTGGTGGTTGCGAGAGGTGATCGACCTCTATTATATCTGGTTGTCCTTTTATTTCATGTACTTCCGTGGTGGTGGTGATTGCTTATCTATATTCGTATAAGGTGGTTGAATCTCAACAACCAGTATCTGAGCGGAGACGAGGATCGTAGCTCATCACACATGCCTCTTATGGAGCTAATCTATGCACCCATGTTGGTTGTGTCCGTTGTACAAACAAGAGTGAGATCTTTTATTGAGGTTTTCTTGTATCTCAAGGATCCCTGCAAGTTTGCCGATGATGTTGTTGTGCCCCTTCGGAATTCAATACTTGGCTATAGTTATATCTTATTACCAGTGGCCCATGTAGCGATGTGTCATTTAGTTACCTCATCTATAGTATAGGGTCCGAGGACCTCGATGAGGTATGTACTTAGATATTCTCTCTCATCATGCACCTTTCTTAACCTTGGGTGCTATCCTCAAACCTCGGTGAGGTAGATACTTTGGGCCCCATGCCAATAGCATAGTTCTTTTGACCTTAGACCTAAGACCTCTGTAATATATACTTTTATTACCCAGGCTGGTTCAGATTTTATTAGAGTGTCCCCTCCAAGGTGCTTTCTAAACCGATCAGGATCTAATCATCCAACAAAAATAATACACAATCCAATTTAATAAATCAAGCCAATCCACATTTTCATTAATGAAAATATTGTGCATTATGTGAGAGATGCCAAATGATGCTAAATAAGAATGTCTAAGAAAAACATTAATAGATGCACTTCCAAGTCAAGAAAATTACTTTGAATAAATGATAACTGATGAATAGCTACCTTTGAAGTTGTTGACTAAGTCTCCAAATAATATGTTGAAGTCTTCTTGTAGTCCACTCATGTACTTGAGCTATAAATGTAAAAAGTGAGAGGCAGTATGCCTAACAAAGATAATGGAAAATCCAGCAATATGAAAGAGGTTAGGAGAGTAATGATATGTGATTCATTTACTTTGTACTCAAATATGACCCAAATTCCCTAACAAACATGCTTATATATCACATACAATGACAAGCTTATAAAAAACAACGCAACTAAAAATCTTGTCAAATTTAGACAAATTACATATAAACAAAACCAATGAGAGAATACTAAGAAAACAACAAAAAAGAGCCTCAATTGTGCATTCATATCTAACTCAATAATTCTATGAATAATATAGAATCTTATGGATTTTCTACCGACCGCATAAAACTCCAATTGATTTGATTCTAGTTGAATTAATTCAATAAAAATGTGAATAATGATATAAGGTGAAGCCACAAATCACAAGGTGTGCAAATACCAAAAAAACAAAGACTAATTTTCAAAATGTTAAACTTCTATAGCACATATCTTGGGCATATGAACTCCAACCATAATAATCTTACCTTTCTCAATATCCAAAAATGGCTAACACAACCTCTTTTCGGCCATGCCATGATGCCCCATTGTCTTGCCAACCACACCATACTGGTCAACTCCCCCATTACCCAACTTCACTACCATGTCCTCTGCTCCCTCTCTAGAGTCATGTCTCTCTCACCAGAAGTCCCTGAAAGTAAGCTAACCACTCCTAAGAATATAAAATCGAAGATTTGAGTAGAGATATATAAGCAGCGGGAGGAGGAGGGTCTAATTAAGTGTGCCTTTGTTGCCTTGTTTCGTGTCAGCTAAAGGCTCGTGCCGGTTGAGCTCTAATTCAGCAAAACTATAGAGCAATCACCTTTAAGATTCGACACCCTCAACTCGTAGTTCATTTTTTACCGTCGATTTCACTACATTTTCTTGAATCTGTTCTTCTATTTTGTTGTTAGATTCCTTCTTGTTTTGCATGTCGTATGTTCGTCCTACGTCACCCTGCATCTTGCATTGACACAATTTGATTCTCGTTCTTCTCCCTTTTAATCAATTTCTTTATTTCCTCCAATTGGATTCTCTGATCAAAGATCTGACCTTCTACCTCTCTTCTCCACCAAAGGTCGTCATTCATTTCTGTTGTAAATAATCTGTAGTAGCTGAGATTCATAGCAATACATCCTCTAATACATGTACAAAACAATGATGAAGCCGGAAATTTCTACTTTATAGGGCAGTTATTAAGCCATTATTTATCCAATTTATTTTGTTATTGTTTGTCATTTTACTTGTCAGACGTCTTTGTTGAATTCATCAGTTGCACAGTAATTTAAAAGCGAAAGGACTAGATAAGACACTACATACATGAAGTAATTATATAATAATGAATAATTTTAACTCGATAAAGTCAAAACATGCATTTAGATAATTCCATTGTGTAAAAAATAGAAGTTGTTGTTAAAAAAATTATGCCAACCATTCTATTTTATGACGATTTCATATCTTCACAAAAATAGAGAAATCATATAAAAAGAAATATATAAATAAATAAAAACAACAGATATTAAGTATACATGTTTCTAAAATTACTTAAATTGTACATGTTTGATGAATCTCCAGTTCATCACCTTTATTCTTTCATTTTGGCCTTTAAACTCTATCCAAATGCATGCAAATAACATTATCTTGCATGAAATAATATCTATTATTTATTGTGAAAATAATGTATAAAATACTATATTTAAAGCTAAAAGAATAAAGAAAAGATATGAAAAATAAATAAAATATCAAAGGTATTGAATGACCCTAAACCCTGAGACCTAGGCATAATGATTATTGGGTCGACAAGGAATAAAGTAGGGAGAGATAAGAGCCAATAAATACAAGAAACCCTAATTCATAAATGTCCAATAATGCACTTTTTGAGACCTATTTTATTATTTATTATTTATACATCGAATCAATAAACTTTGTACATGAAAGTTGTAGATAACAATATATAGAAAAATATAAAATTTATTTCACATAAAAATGTTGCATCTTGTGCATTCTACGCTCAAAATAAAAATTCAAAATTCAATCTTCCCGGACCTATATCTTCTCCATATGAACTCGCCTCCGGGAACTTCGATCTCCCTTATTTTCATGTTTAGATAGATTTCCTTTTTAGCATTTTATTTATGTATTTAGTTTAGTTTTTAATTACTTACAGTAGTGTAAAATACGATCTTCGTAGTTCGCCAGAGTTCTGCTCCGATGAATATTCCACCGTGCCTCGATCGTCCTCCGATCCGCCTGAACATCCCATTTCCTTCTCCTGTTGTTTCTCTGTCATCCAACCACCAGCAGCCACATAGATTGCCTCTCGATATGGAGATCGAGGTCCTACCTCCGCTGCTCGCCGGACCTCCTTGCCCTGCTCCATCCTGCATCGATTTCCATCAAATAAATACCAGGATCCTTCGTCTCTATCTTGTCATGCATTCGCACGTTATTTGCAGGTCCTAAAGGGTGCATCTGAGCATGATCTTCATTAGGAAATGGCCTCCAGGTACCTTGACGTTATAGAGCTCCATCGTTGAGCTCTGGACTTATTTGAGAGCTTCTCCAGTTTGGAACATCGACAACAATCTACAGAGCATCTCAGCAGCTTCAGAGAGCATCGGAAGGAGAAGATCTGATCGAAAGAAACTTGCCCAAGCAGACCTTGTTCTGTGTTCTTCCAGCATTCCTACTCGTTGTTGGATCCTCGGGCCCTAGATTAAAGCTCGACCATCGGATCGTATGGAACATCAACGGTCAGATCAAGCAAAGGAGCTAATAAGAGACAATCATTGATGAAGGGGTATCGGATGCCCAGCTTGCACCACGTGGATAAGTGAAAAATCCAGACCGCCCGCCTGCATGGGTTTGGGTATTTTGAGCTGATCATCTATAGTAGTATTAGTCGTATTATCTATATCAGTACTTATACTTTTATATTATCTTATTAAAAAGAAAAGACAATTAAAAAACCAGAAATATCAAAAGGAAGTAAAAATTATAAAATTTAAATATAAAAAGGTATAAAAACAAAAATTTCAAAAAAATAAATATTTAAAACCCTAAAAAATTAAAATCCCTAAAAAACTCAAAAATATTTATTGTCTTTTTTAGTCAATTATTGTTATCCATCCCTCGTTCTCCTAGTGTTCAACACCCTACTTGTACTTGACCACTATACACATTTATTTGCAGGGTTATAATAAATTTTGATTCACACTTGCATGCATTGCTTATTCTTTACATTGTGTGGATTAAGTTATAATAAATTTTGATTTACACTTGCATGCGCTGCTTATTCTTTACATTGTGTGGGTTGATTGTTGAGTAACTACGAGTCTTGTGAGCGATCACCTCGACGATAATTTATTCTCGTACTTCATGAGGATAATTTTAGACCCTCGTAAGTTTCTAGTTTCAACGTCCTGACTTCAAACAAAATTCATCGATGATTGATTCTATTAAGAACTACTCTGCAATATATTTCTCGATGTAAGTTAATATAGAACTTCTTATAAAATCATCTTCCATTTTATTACGAAGCATGGATTTTATAATCTTCATAGCTAAAAATACTCTCTTAGTAGTTGTAGTTGCCGTTGATATAAGAAGTGTCAGACAAGTCAGATCAATCTATCAACCAAATAGTATATCTTTGACTTTCTTGTTTCTAGTAACTTTGACAAAGATCCATAAGATTTGAGTGTTGTTGATGAGAATATGATGTGTAGTAATATCTGATTTGTAATATATCAGTTGTTTCTCTAACAATATCAACTCATGATCTGCGAAATCATTAGGAAAAATCATTTTGTTAATTTGCATATATCCATATTATTGAATAACTTGTAGTCATCTCCAGGATCTAATGTTGTACTTAAGGTAACAAGACTAGTGGCATCCTTACTGAATCAAGTGTTTAGTTTTGATAGTTGCACATCTATGGTAGCAGTAAATATATATACTCAGAAGTGATGCATCACAAGTCCTCATTCGACTTCGAGAATAATGAGAATTTATATCAGGGAACAATGCTTAAGTTTTAACAAAATAATATAACCTTCTCAAATAATGATCACCAACCATCTTCCTATGCTTTTTAAAGGTGCTCTTTTGTCCATGAAACAAGTTGTATCATAATCAAAATATCTAGATTCTTCCATTATAAAATATGACATAAATCTTCTGTAATTCCCATGATATATTTCATTATAAACATACTAAGAATATATTCAAAGATGTTACATCCTCATATGCTGCATCTACATCTCCACGTTGTAAATAATTATCACCCTCAGTTATAATTGTCAAAAGTGTTGGTTATTATCCATTCTCAAAAATAAATAAAAAAGGGAGATGGAAGTTGTTGAACAAGTATTCCCTTGGAGTCCTATTTGCAATAGAAGTAGGACTTGTGTTTCCTATTCCAAATAGGACTAAGAGGAGAAAGCGGAGGCAAGAGTAGTATAAATAAGACCCCATGTATGGCATTGGGGATCATCCCAACTCAAGCATCTACCCCTCTCTTCTCTCTTAGTTCTCTCTCCCCAAGCAAGGAAAGAAGTAGCCCATGCAAGGCGTGAGGAGCAAGTCCACGTAAGGTGCGGAGAGCAACCCACTGAGGTGTGAAGAGCAGCCCGCAGATGTGAGGTGCATCCGTGCGAGGAAGAATCACACACGAGGAGGGACAACTCATGATGAGGAGAAGCAACGGTATCGTGTTCTCCAAGTACAAGGTGATAGTTATCTAATTTTATTCTTGTAACTGAGCCTCACTTTTGTTGGGCAACAAAACTGAGAAGATATTGTGCCCTCTTATTTTTTTGACCTAGTGGATTTTGTTGCGGGTCGTCGTGCCTCGTGGGTTTTTCCCTCTCTCACATCGAGGAGGATTTTCCCACGTAAATTTCTCATCTCTCTGTTGTTTCTTGATTATTGTGCTACGATTATTATTCTTGGTCCCGCATGGAGAACATCCCGCTACTAGTCATCCCTTGCAGGACAGGTTAAGGGAATCCCTCGATTTCCCAACAAGTGGTATCAGAGCTCGCATCGTCGAGATAGGGAAGGATGAGGCACAATGATCAAGCCGACGAGCACGAACTGGCAAATATGGAAGGACAAGATGGAGGACATCTTGTATTGTAAGGACCTCCATGATCCGATGGAAGGAGAAATAGCCAAGTCAGAGGACATGTCCATAGGTGACTGGACGAAGCTGAATAGGAAAGCAGTCAGCACCATCTAAAAATGGTTGGACTTATCGGTATTCCACCATGTCATAGAAGAGACAGATGCGAAGAAACTATGGGAGAAACTGGCGGAGCTCTATGAGTAGAAGATAACCACCAACAATGCGTTCTTGATTTGGAAGTTGGTGAATCTAAAGTTATAAGGACGGAATGAAAGTTGCTGAGCACTTAAATGAGTTTTATAGTCTCATAAATCAACTGATTACTATGCACATGGCACTAGATGATGAATTGCATGTGCTTCTTCTACTGGGTTCCCTGCTAGACAGTTGGGAAACCCTGGTGATTACTGTGAGAAACTCTGTTACAGATGGCAAGTTGACCATCCCTATGGTCAAGAGCAATCTCTTGAATGAAGAAATCAGATGATGATCATATGGAGAGTCCTCTTCTTCACATGTGTACGCAATTGAAAGAAGAGGCAGGCCAAGCAACAAGGGAAAATCATGATAGAGACCTAGGGAGAAGTCCAAGGATAGAGGAAAGTGCCATTATTGCAACAAGCCTGGTCACTTGAAGAGAGACTGTAGAGTCTTAAAAAGAGAGCAAGCAGAAGCCAAAAAGAATCAGAAGAAAGATGAAGATGAGAACATTGTTGCAGCAATAGCCAATGACGGCGATAATCAGTTGGTTCTCACTATTCAGGAGCAGTGTCTACATGAAGGGGATGACTCTGAGTGGATCGTCTATACGACTGCCTCTTACCACGTAACTCCACACAGGGAGTTCTTCACTTCCTATACAGAGGGAGATTTTTGGAGAGTCAAGATGGGTAACAACAGTTACTCCAAGATAATTGGCACGAGCACCATCTCTGTTCAGACTGATATTGGATGTGCAATGACTCTACAAGATGTCAGGCACGTTCCTGACTTGCGGCTTAGCGTCATATATGGATCTCAACTGGATGGGGAGGGCTACCATCTGAAGTTTGGCAACAATAGATGTAAGATCAGCAATGGCTCTCTTATCATAGCCAGAGACAGATTGTGCCACACGCTCTACAAGACTCAGGTGAAGGTCATGGATGGCAGCCTACATGCTAGTGAGGTTGACACGTCAGATCTCTGGCATCGTCATCTTGGACACATGAGCCAAAAGAGCTTACAACTTTTGAGAAAGAAGGAGTTGATACCATGTCACACGAACATAACAATGTCACCTTGTGATTCATGTGAGATTGGAAAGAATAAGAGTACACCTTTCAAGACCATATCAAAGGTGAAGGAAGACCTTCTGCAGTTGATTCACTCCGATGTGTGTGGTCCCATGGACATAGCGTCGTTGGGTAGAAACAAGTATTTTCTGACCTTCATTAATGATGCATCAAGGGAGGTGTGTATTTATATGATGAGGACAAAGGATCAACTCTTTGATTGCTTTAGGAAATTTCATGCCATGGTGGAGCGCGAGATAGGCAAAGTGTTGAAGTGTATGTGCACAGACAATAAAGGGGAGTACACCTCTCACAGCTTCCAGAGCTATTATGCAGAGCACGGGATTAGGCATGAAAGGACAGAGCCTGGCACACCCCAGCACAATGGTGTCGCTGAACGGATGAATAGGACCATTGTGGAAAGAGTTCGCTGCATGCTGAAGATAGCGAAGCTGCCCAAGACCTTTTGGGATGAGGCGGTTTGGACCGTCTGCAACTTGATTAATCGATCTCCATCTTTTCCCTTGAATTTCTAAGTCCCTGAACGCATTTGGTCTGGGAAAGATCCCTCATATACTCATACGAGGGTGTTCAAATGCAAAGCTTATGCTTTTATACTGAAGGAATAGAGGAAGAAGCTTGATGACAAGGCAGTGTCATGTATTTTTGTTGGCTATGGAGATCAGGAGTTTGGATACCGACTTTGGGATCCAAGGAAGAAGACCATCACCAAGAATAGAAACGTGATTTTCTATGAGAACTAGACTTTGGCTGAGGATGACAGTGGTGATTTTGACTAGGATGGGATTGCTATAGATGATGACAATGATGAGGACTCAGATTCTTCTCTAGTACCAAGTACAGATGGAGAAGATGTACAACCAGAACAACATGAGCCAGATGCAGACCTCGCTGCTGCAGGTCCAGGGTATCCTGGGTAGGGGGAGCAACCTCATCAAGAAGTAGATGCAGCAGAGCCTCGGGTCGGGAGATCTGGGAGGGCATCAACCATCATCCCGCTATCCTACTTCCCAATACGTGATGCTGACTGATAATGATGAGCCATGCACTTTTGAGGAGGCACAAGAGCATAAGGAGAGAGATCATTAGCATAATGAAATGAATTAAGAGATGCCGTCTCTAAAGAAAAATCATACCTATGATCTTGTTGAGCTTTCTGCAAGCAAGAGAGTGCTGAAGAACAAGTGGGTCTACAAACTGAAGACAAATGATGGTGGAAAGCAACTGAATTACAAGGACAGATTGGTTACTCCACCTGTAACTGGATAGAAAGGGAAGAAGCCCCTAGTCCCACCCCTATTTTGTAGGAATGAAAGGGGAAGGGGGATTCAATCATAAAGAAGCGTGGACTACGATGAGATCTTCTCACCAGTTGTGAAGTGAATTCTATAAGAGTGGTGCTAGGCCTTGTTGCAAGCCTAGACCTTGAGCTAGAGCAGATAGACGTGAAGATGCCTTTTCTTCGCGATGACCTGAAGGAAGAGATCTACATGGATCAACCGCGTGGATACCAGTAGAAAGGAAAAGAGCACATGGTTTGCAGACTGAGAAAGAGTCTCTATGGCTTGAAGCAAGCTCCTAGACAGTGGTAGTTGAAGTTTGATGCCTTCATGACAAAGCAGAACTTCAAGAGGACTACAACAGATCCATGTGTGTACATTCAATGTCTTCCCAATGGAAGGTTCATTATCCTATTGATCTACGTGGATGACATGATGATAGTTGGTCATGATCTCGGATTGATTGCAAATCTCAAAAGGGAACCCTTCAGGGAATTTGAGATGAAGGATATGGACAAGGCAAGCAACATGCTTGGGATGCAGATCACTCGCACATGAAGAAGTAGAGGTTGTGGTTGTCAGAAGAGAAATATGTTGAATGCATTCTAAAGCAGTTCAATATGAAGAATGTGAAGCTTGTCAGCATGCCCCTTGTAGCTCATTTCAAGTTGACGAAAGAGACATGTCCGTCGACTTCTGAGTAGAAAGCTGAGATGACCAAGATTCTTTACCAGTCCGCAATTGGCAGCCTTATGTACGCCATGGTTTGCATCAGACCTGACATTGCTCATGCTGTGGGCGTAGTAAGCAGATTCATGTCGAATCTGGGAAAGGATCACTGGGAAGTTGTGAAGTGGATTCTAAGATACTTGAGAGGGACCTCAAGTATGTGTTTGATGTTTGGGAGGTCAGATCTCAAACTCCGTGGATACATAGATGCTGACATGGTAGGAGATGTGGATCAGAGGAAATCAACTTACTGTTACATTTTCACTTTTGCAGGGGGAGTGATTTTGTGGCAGTCCAAGTTGCAAAAATACATTGCACTCTCAACAACTGAAATCGAGTACATTGCAACAGTAGAAGTAGGAAAAGAAGTATTGTGGTTACAATGATTTTTTGGTGAACATGAATGTGGAGACAGTGAGCCGATTGTCTTCTGTGATAGCCAGACCACCACTGATCTGAGCAAGAGCACGATGCACCATGCTCGCACAAAGCATATAGACATGCGATATCATTGGCTGAGAGATGTTATTGACAAGAAGCATCTCATTCTGAAAAAGGTCCACACAGATGAAAATCCATCAGATATGCTGAAGAAGGTCGTGATTCGTGACAAGTTGTAGCTCTATAGAGAGTTGAGCCGTGTCACTTCTCAGTGATCATCTTCTTGGAGACACTTCCCCATTGGGACCGGAGGGGAAGGATGTTGATTATTATCCATTCCCAAAAATAAATAAATAAAAAGGGGATAGAAGTTGTTGAACAATTATCCCTTTGGGATCCTATTTGCAATAGGAGTAGGAGTTGTGTTTACTATTCCAAATAAGACTAGAAGGAGAAAGATGAGGCAATAGTAGTATAAATAAGACCCCATGCATTGCATTGGGGATCATCCCAACTCAAGCATCTCTCCCTCTCTTCTCTATTAGTTCTTTCTCCCCAAGCAAGGAGAGAAGTAGCCCACGCAAGGCGTGATGAGAATGTCTGCACAAGGTGTGAAGAGCAACCCGTAGGGGTGTGAAGATCAATCCACAGAGGTGTGAGGTGCATCCGTGCGAGGAAGAATCGTGCATGAGGAGGGACAACTCATGACGAGGAGAAGCAACGATATCGTGTTCTCCAAGTACAAGGTGACAGTTATCTTATTTTATTTCTGTAACCGAGCCTCAGTTTTGTTGGGCAAGAAAACTGAGAAGATACTGTGCCCTCTTATTTTTCCGACCTAGTGGATTTTGTTGCGGGTCGTCGTGTCATGTGGATTTTTCCCCTCTCTCACATCGAGGAGGGTTTTCCCACGTAAATTTCTTGTCTCTCTATGGTTGCTTGATTATTGTGCTATGATTATTATTCTTGGTTCTCGTGTGGGAACGTTCTGCTGCTAGTCATCCTTTACAGAACAGGTTAAGGGAGTCCCTCGATTTTCCAACAAAAAGTACTTTACATATTGCACTATACATTTTAATAAAACTGCATATAGATCTATAATAAGAACTCCATCAAGTTTCACTTGGACGTTGTAGCGTATCAATCTAGTTTAATCCAGTGCCTGATTGAATTTCATTAATAAAAAGGAGGTATGCAACATCCTCTACTTGAGCAGCTTGTAATTCATCATGATGTTTAGAAGATGCATTGACAATATTGACAACAGTACTAAATTTATGGAAGAATTTATGAATAGGAATCACTTCTTTTGAAGTTGTAATAAAAGCTCATTGGAGATAACGTGCCATGCAACAAATATAATATGCATATTTACATTTTTCATAACCAAAGCTTGCAATCCATTCCATTCACCACACATGTTACTTGCTCCATCATAACCGTGCCCTCATATTCTTCTATAATCAAGATTATTTGCACAAGAGCTTCAAATAATCTACCTTTTAATGTATGTGTCTCCTTGTTTTCTGATTGAACTTTGAACTCTTGATCTTAGCAATTGTACTCATGTTGCCACCATGTACCGAGATCGCAGGAAATGGCTGACCTACCATAGGAATTTTATAAAAAAATTTCCTTATCCATTCAACCTCGATTCCAGTGGTGTTCAAAGCACACAACTCAACCTCAAATGTAGACCGAGCTAGAATGGTCTGCTTCACAGATCTCCAGGAGACTGCACTGCCTCCAAGGGTAAAGATATACCTATTAACACCATTATTCTCAGACTCTTCTATTTTCCCTATCTAGCTTGCATCACTATATCCTTCTACTTCAGATGGATTTCTACCATAATGCAAACTAAGGGAAACAGTTCCTTTCAAGTACTTCAATACTCGATCCAGAGCCTTCCAGTAATTACAGTCATGACATCTAGTGTATCTACTCAGCTTTGCAACCAAGAATGAAATATCAGGTCTCTTGCAATTTGTAATATACATTAAGCTTCCTATCACTTGTGAATACCTTAGCTGAAGTATGTACTCCATTTTTATTCTTAAACATCGTTCTGGATGAATCAGAAGGAGTGCTTTACAACTTTACAATTGATATCTAAATTTCTCAAATACCTTCTCAACATAGTGAGATTTAGAAACTACAATTCCATCAATAGATCTTGTTAATTTGAGACCGAAAATCACATCATAAACACTCTTTATCTCAAATTTGCTACTTAAGAACACTTTAATCTCATTAATAATCCCCACATACGATCCAAATAATAGTATGTCATCAACATACAGGCACAAGATAATACACTCATCATCTTTCACCTTGGAATAGACATATTTTTTGGATTCATGAACCTCAAAATCACATGACAAGATAATTTTGTAAAAATTTTCATGCCACTATTTTGGTGCTTGTTGTAATCCGTAAAATGACTTAATGAGCTTGAAAATCTTTCCCTCATTCTTAGGAGTCACAATCCCATCAAGTTGATTCATATAAATCTCCTCCTCAAGATCGCCATGCAAGAATGTGGTCTTCACATCAATCTAGTGGATAGAGAGATCATATATAGATGCCAATGCTATATGCATCTGGATTGTGGTCATACTAGTCACAAGGGAATATGTATAAAAAGAATCGATGCCTTCCTTTTTCATAAATCCCTTAGCAACTAATTTGGCTTTATATATTTCAATTGATCCGCCAGGCTTAAGCTTTCTCTTAAACACCCATCTGCACCTAATGGTAGAGCACCTTTTGGGTAAATCGACCAGTTCTCAAGTTCCATTAGTCATAATGGAATCCATCTCAGATTTAACAGTTTCCTTCCACTGTTTTGCTTCAGAGAAGCCATGACTTCCTTGTAACTTGGTGGATCACCCTCGATCTTGTAGAGAACAAAGTCACTACCCAGATCCCTGGCTATCCTTGGTCTTTTACTCCTCCTTGTCTGAATTTCTTCTGAAAGGTCACTGGGTTCAGGTTGAGTCTCAACCCATACATTGGTTATCCTTTCCATTTGATCTGGAATGATTCCTGATGTGGAGGCAACATCATTGATCAGATTATGAGGAATCCCAGTCTTTGTAGGAAAGACATCCTCAAATAAGGTAGCACTATAGAGTTCAACAATAGTGTTGACATCCATGTCCGGTATCTCAGATCGAATTATCAAGAACCTATATGCATAGCTATTTTCTAGATAACCTAAGAAGATTGCATTAGCAACTTTAGGACGTAGCTTCTTTTTCTTGTGTTATGGGACTAAAACCTTAGCAAGATAGCCCCACACTTTGAGATACCTTAAGCTTGATTTCCTATTTCTCCAAAATTCAAAATGTCACTTTTTCATATATCTTTGAGAGATCCTATTTAGAATATGACAAGTCGTATTCAAGACCTCTCTCTACATATAGGTTGGAAATCCAAACTCTGTAGGACCATTGATCACTTCAGTTAAGGTTCTACTTTTTCGTTCTCCTATCCCATTTGATTGCGGTGAATATGGAGTGGTAACTTCATGAACTATGTCAAACTGCTTACATTGTTCATCAAGAAAGTTAGAAGTATATTCACCTCCTCTATCTGACCTAAGGTGTTTAAGCATTTTTCCTGTTTGTATCTCAGCTTCATTCTTAAATATAAGAAATTTCTTTAAGGATTCATCCTTGATTTTCATTAGATACACATAGCAGTATCTACTGCAATCATCTATAAAGGTGATAAAGTATTTTTTATTGTCTCTAGTCAACACACCATTAAACTCACATATATCTGTGCGCACTAGATCCAAGATCTCACTATCGTTAGAGATAGACTGTTCCTAGATGTCTTAACTTGCACATAAATTTCACATTTTGAGTTTTATCAACAATGGATCAACGCTAAATTCATTATTTTCTTAATTGAATTTAAGTTTACATTTCTCAATCTATCATGTTAAAGATCACAAGATTCTAATTATTAACAACATGAGACACATAATTAGAACATTCAAGGTTTACAACATTCTTATAATCATTTTTTACTGAATCACATCTAATTCTAAATAACAAATCAAAATCTACCAAATACCTTTTTCCATAAAAAATGTCATGTTTCATAATGACAATTTTGTTACATTTGAAGTTCAATTCAAAATCCTTTCTAACTAAAATGGAGCCAGATAAAACATTGTTCTTTACGTCAGGGACATTAAACACCATGTGCAAAGTTCAGACATGTCTAGAGGAGAACCTCAAATTGACTTGTCCTGACCTTAGCACCCTGACCGTAGAATCGTTCCCCATCTTTATAGTCCCGCCACTACAGGTCTGATAAGAAGAAAACAAAGTTTTGCCAGAAGAGATATGTACATTAACTCTCGTATCCACGAGCCACTCATTAGGATCATGAATATAGTATAGTTCAGATTTTAAAAAGACATACCCTTTGCTGGCCCCAAGTCCTGAAGTGACCATATTCACTTGTAAACTTTCATCTGCAGCCTTAGGTTGAGCCTTTAAGGACGGATAACCCTTCTTCAAATGGCCCACATGATTACAGTGCCAACACTATTTATTCTTTGCCCTTTTCTTGATCTTACCATGTGGTTTTATTTTATTATTATTACTACTCTTTCCCTTCTTATCCTTGCCCTTCGAAGTCAAGATTCATTTCATGTGTTCCTTTTCGATGGCGATTGTCATCATCAAGTCATCCATAGAAAAATTCCCCCTTTTATGTTTCATGGTCATACCAAAGTCTTCCCAAGACGTGGACTTTTTTTATGATGCACATGACCTAAAACTTCTTTGGAAGTTTCATCTCGGTATCTTCTAGACCATGGAGTAGGAGTAAAAACTCGTGTGCATGTTCAGAAACCGACTTCCCTTCGATTATGGAAAAATTTAAGAACTTAGGAACGGAGTATTTCTCAATACGAGATATTTTATACTATACTTCTGGTCTAGTTCTTCTCATAACTCATCCTCAGTCTGCATGGACGAACAATATAAGTCAAACAACGTGTTGTACAGAGTCAACAAGATGCAACTATGACATATATGATCACATTCCTTCTACGCAGATTGCGCCTTCTAGCTATCGGGTGACATAGTTTCCTTTTCCAACGTAGGATATTCAGTTTCAAGCATCGGGATTAATCATATGGTGGTTGACCGTATTTTCATACGTTGTCGCCAATGCTTAAAATTCTGACCACCGAATTTTCAGGCATACTGGTCATATACACCCTCGATTTAAATATGATATCCACCATGATTTAATTTCGGTTTTTGATATCCTCTTTAAAATTGTTATTAACAGAATCATCAACGCATATAATAAACAATCATTTTTCAGATCCATACGAATCAACATAAATACATTACCGATTAACAAGTTAACAAGCATGCATTTCTGATTCGTAATCCGATTACAAAATGCAAACATGAACCAATCAAACTATTTATACATCATTTTAGGACAAGATCAGGAAAGACAAAGTAATAAATAAAATACGACAAACAAAACAGTAAAAAGATTAGATTAGAGATCATCGAAGCACCTAGTAAAGACTCTCTTTAGAGAGGATATCGCTCCCATTATACCGATGTGAATGGTACTGGCGATATGCTCTCAGGATATGACAACACACGATCATCATTCGCACTTAACGGCGAGATTGTCCTTGAAAGTACTTCAGATAACTGCAACCGAGAGAAGAAGGAATCATAGTTGCAGTGGAACAACAGAGAGTAAAAACTGTGAGAGTTTTCTTGCGAGTGAAGAAAAAGACATACAGGGAGAGGGTATAAGAAGACCTAGGATGCAGCTTTTCATCTTCCAAAACCCCCGCAACGGATGCCTCTTTGGATTTTGAAACGACAGCTAGATCAGAGCCATTGGAGTCAAGTTGAATTCCCTCAATGTGGTCGAGACATACTAATGAAACCCGCAACAAAAGTATCGAGATCCGAATTGACTCTCTCGAGCCCGAGCCGGTGTCGAAGATGGAGCGGAGATCGTGTGCATGCGTGTGGTTCTCCATTCTTCCTCTATACTATTGCTATAAGAACTTGATGTGTGAGCTCATATATAAACTCACCAAAAGTTTAGAAACACTAAATGTAGTACTAAACTTCCACCCACCTTAAACTCACCTTGTTTCAGATACGAGAATTCTCAACTTTTCATCCAATGCCATTTGGTTTTCCAATTGAAATCAAATTATTTCTCATGTAATTGCATAGGTTTCCCCATTTAAAACCTTATTACACTAGCTTTAAATACAACATAATCCCCATTGAGATCGACACCCCAACAATAGAGCCCCCATGCAAACAATACACCCATGCCTCATAGCTCCCGCTCACATCCACACCTTTATATGCAACACAACCTGTCTGTGGAAACCCGTATTTTGATTTGCAAATATGGAGGGTTTTCAACATCCAAAAATACAAATAACCATAATATTTTGTAGAATTCGTCGAGACCTTTCCAATGAACTCAAATTCCAAACTTTCTAGCTCAAGACAACGATATTTTAAGTTAACAGGTGGGCACCCATACAAATATCCAAATTTGAGCCTTTTCCTACAAATAGAAGAGGGGTTGGTTGACCCCTCAAGCCTTAGCATGAAGGTTGTTCATTTGATTGGAATACTTGTGGGAGAAGTACCATTGTCGTTCCGGAATTTGGTTTGCTCAAAGAATTGGAGGCATTATCGTGTAAGCGATTAGTATGGCAGAAACACTTTTTCCATGCAAAAGGAAGTTCCGAGGGAATATCTTCAGATGTAACTATATTCCCTTCCCTCATTATTGTTGATTTCATATGTTTTTATTGGTCCCATTTACTTGAATACCCACATAAGCATATGATTTCTTGTGGCATGTCATATGTGATATTTGATGAGTCTTGATTTCGGTATCGTTTTCATCATGAATGATATATATATATACATGAACCATTTCAAATGAGGTGGGGTCTCACCAATATTGTGTTGAGCCATCATTAAATTCGTCAGATCTCAATCTGACAGTTGCATCAAAAAGCTTATCCAAAAGGGTATTTCCGTCATCTAAATTTTATTAAATTCGAGATGCATTTAATAGTCAAATTGTCATTTTAAGTTTTCTGGATTTGCTATTTTCCACCAATACCATTGATGATCAATAATCCATGTAGCCGACCGACTTAATTGTGGGAAAAGGCTTTGTTGTTGTTGTTACCATTGATGATCAATTTCCAAATTTATTCTGAATTATTTGAATTCAATCGTATCTTAGTAAACTCCTGCGAGTTTTTGTAAAAGTAGTTGTCTGCTTTGTATTTTCATTAATAATTTCGTTTCATCATTGTATTTTTGTTTTGTAAATAGGTATTTTCGTTTTGTAAATGGGTGTATGCATTTTGTAAATTCCATCGAGTTTTTGTGAGAGTAATTTTCCTCTTTGTAAACTTCCGTGTTTTTTTATAAATGTGTACTTTTGTTTTGTAAAATTTACGCGAATCTTTGTAATTGTATCTCGCTACTTTGTAATATTCTCGCTACGTTTGTAAAAACTCATGACCACCTTGAAAATTTCACGAGGAGCTCTACAAGATAAGAAATCGGTAATTAGATTTGTAAAAAAGTGAATTAGCATGTAAAATCAAATATCAATTATGTAAAAAAAGTATACCATAATTCAAATCCACTCTCATTTCACACCTCCTCCTTTATTGTCTTCAACCTCATCGTCTTCGCAGAGAGCATAGACACCCGCTAATAGGCCATAGACTATGGTCGCCGACGGTGTTGTCGCGTACATGCTCCTCATCGCACATCACCGTCGAAAGAGAGTGGGTGCGGTCACCACTTGTTGTGAGCTCCATGCTCGACCACCACCATATGTACTGGCTTTCTCCTCTGCAGGACACCCTCGTCCTCGGCATCTTCCTCCTATGGATCTTCTCCTCCATGATTTCTTTCTTCACGATCGAAATGCTTTGTGTGGAGATGGTCGGCACCATTGTAGACGAATCGAGAGAGAAAGGATGTGTGTCGCCATCGCCGAATCGAGAGAGAAAGGATGTGTGTCGCCATCGCCGAATCACGAGAGAGGGGGGAGGGAGTGCCATCGTCAATCAATAGAGAGAGAGAATAGAAATAACATAATGACTTACCATAAAAATAGGATCTATGGTTGTCACATTCTATATTTAGAATGTGACAATGACGAAAATGGGTTTTCAACCATTAAATTAATTTAATTAATGTATCACTAAATCCAGCCGTGAGATCCAAAATAGAAGGACGAGATCGAGGGCTCACCACAATATTAGTGGGACCCCGTCTCATTTGAAGTTTCTCATATATATATATATATATGAGGAAAATGATCCTATTCCATAGAGTAGGTAACTTACCTACTCCACTTTCTTTTTTTTCAAAATTTTTTTATTTTTTTTTGAAAAATACTTCCATGGATTTTCATAACTATATCCCTCTAACATGTCATTCAAATTTCGTCAGAAACAGAGACTCCTACGGCCTCCATCCAGACATGAAAAATACAGCAAATCTATGACCGTTAAAAAATGACTGTCCAGATGGAAGCCGTAGGAGTATCTGTTTCTGATGAAATTTGAATGACATATTAGAGGGATATAGTTATGAAAATCCATGGAAGCATTTTCAAAAAAAATAAAAAAAATTAAAAAAAAGAAGAAAATGGAGTAGGTAAGTTACATACTCCATGGAGTAGGACCCCTTCTCTCTCTCACTATATATTTAGGGTATACTTCCAATAAGGTGCACCTTTCCTGGGTGCAAGGAATGCTCGTCATCTCATCCGTGCATAATTAATCCAACGGATCCGATTAATTCCTTTTAATCATAAGTTTTTAATGTTGAAAACTCATTTTAGTCCTTTTGACTCATTCTAAAAATAGTAGGTGACAACTCACATTCTAATTTTGATCTCTCGTTGAGAATCCCTTGTTAGGGTTGTCCTCTCCCACAACAAACGGGGGCGACGCACGTGGTGGAACATGGCGATGAAGGAGCACAACGACGACGCACGACGGTGGAGCACGGCGGTGGTCAGTACTCGAGCATTTTATTTCAACATATCACTGCATCTCAGATTATGGTCGCATACGTATCTATTTATTTTTTGCAGGACATTTTTCCAGGAAACCACAATCCACGTCTAGAATGACTATGCTATGTTTTCTCCAACCCAACGTGAATTGGGTCGTGGGCGGTAGAGGACATGCATGGAGGAGGTGGGTCGTGGAGGAAAAGGATGGAGGGAGGTGCATATAGAGGAGGGCATGTCCAGTTTTTACAATCAGAAATCATTTTTTACAACCTCAGATCCTTTTTTACAATATCAAATCGTTTTTTACAATATCAAATCATTTTTTACAAATCTCATATTGTTTTTTTACAATTTCAGATTGTTTCTTTACAATCTCAGATTATTTTTACAATATCATGTTACTTTTTACATTTATCATTAATATTATAAATTTCTAACAATTTCAGTTCGCGAACGAGAAGTACCGTACATATTTGTGAAAAACGCATATAATTGTGGGTGTGGATTTACAATCTTCATACAGGTTTTACAAAACATGCATGAACTTTTACAATTATAGTAATATAACTATTACTAATTGTGATTTTATTTTACAATGCAGGATACAGTTCTACAATATCAACAAGAAAATTACAAAGAGATCCGCTATTCTGCATTGCGCGAAAATGCTACAACATTATTGAAACTTCATTAACTAAAAGGCAACAAAAAATACTAATTCAGATGCGCTAAAAATGGAAAAATACAAGGACGAAATAAATTTCAAATTCAAAATTAAATTCAAATTTAAAACGAAAATGTATGGACTAAAATACCCTTTTGGATGAAGAACCACTAGATCGAGATCTAACGGATCTCGTGATGGGCTTTCATGCACCTAGGAAAGGTGCACCTCATGGAAGGGCCCTATATATATGTATATGTATATATATGTGCATATATATATATATGTATATATATATGTGTGCATATATATATATATGTATATATAGAGAGAGAAAAAGAAGTATGCTCCCTGTGTGTAGGTAACTTACATGCTCCCACCTTTTTTCTTATGTATTTTTTAATTTTCTGAAATGAAACCTATTGGAATTTAGATCACAATATGTCAATATGGTGTCATTAAAAATTCGACTTAGTTCGAGACTTCTATCCCCTCCATCAAGACTATCAAATTTTAACGGTTTCAGAATTGCTCAAATTGACCCTCTTGAGATGGAGGGCATAAGAATATCTGTTTCTTATGAAATTGGAGCGACATGTTAGGAGGATATAGTGATGAATATACATATTTTCATTTTCCAAAAAAATAAAAATAGGGAGAAAATGAGGGTGGGAGTAGCCAATTGGCTACACCCAGGGTGTAGCCTCTCATTTAACCCATATATATATATATAAAGACGATATTATTCGTTGTGAAATTATTTTTTTATACTTGAAATTAACAAGGAATATCATATATGTCACTATATCATTAGCGGCATTCCATATAGCGGCGCTTATCTATTGTTATTTTTCAAAATTTCAACTAATCGACGCTAAATTTTCAACTAAAAATTGATGCCAATTCATTGAAATTTTGAAAATAGCAACAAATAAGCGTCACTATCTAGACCGTTGCTAATGATATAGCGACAGCTATAATATTCATCGCTATTTTCGAGTATAAAAAATACTTGGCAAGGAATAATATTATCATTATATATTTAATAATGTCTGATTTAGTGATGGATTTTGAAAAAATATCATTGTAGGTCAATTTTGTTGGCACACTGATGAGTCGCCCGATAGACTAAGGTAAATATATCACTAAGGTCATTGCGACCTCAGTCACTTGGGGCTCAGAGCTCAATCAAGAAAACAAAATCAGACCACTGATCGAAAATATAAAAATCAATGAAAATCAAAATAGCGGTCCTGCTATGTGATAAACCTGGTATAACACCCAGGGCCGGACTCAGGGAGCACGAGTAGGCCTCACGGCCTACGAAGTAGTCTAAAAAGAAAATAAAACAAAAACAAGTATTTTTGGTGGTTTTTAATTATTTTTATATTTTTTGGATTTTTAATAATAAAAGAAAATGAGAAAAAGGTAAATACAAGCACAATCAACAAATTATTTAAACACCCTAAAAAGCTCCAAAAATTCAAACAAAAATATTTTTTAAGTTTTTTAGATTTTTTACTGTTTTGGGAATATTTAAGATTTTATAATTTTTATGTAATTTTCTAAAAATCAAAGAAGGCAAAAACAGAAACAAACTGTCCAGCCAGACTTCAAGGCCTCATGAAAAATATCAAATGGGCCTTTCACAATCTGGAGGTATTTTTTATAAAAAATACAAAAAAAGGAAAATACAGAAAAAGAGTTTATGAATTTTTGAGTTTTCTACAATTTTTTAGAATTTTTAAAAGTTTTTAAGTGTTTTTTTAAATTTTAAGGATTTTAAAAGTCCAAAAATTACAAAAATTGGACAAAAAATCAAACACAAGAAAACTAACAAAATCTATTTTTTTTAGAATTTTTAAAATAGTTTTAATATTTTTTTCAGATTTTATAAATCAAACAGGGGCAAAAACAATTATTTTTGAATTTTTAAAAATAGCAAAACACCTCAAAAATGTACCCAAAAATTAAAGAAATTTTTACACAGTGGCAGGAGCCACATATCCAAATTTCACATGATTTGGGTTAAATTTGATATTTTATTTAAATCAAATAAAAGCTCATAGTGCATTTGGACCTTAATGCAAGAAAAATTATTTCCAGTGGCCAAAGCATAACACGTGTAAAAAGCTTAGGGGCCAAACATGCAAAAAGCCCAACGTGCACGCGCAAAACACGTGATCCAGACACAGAGGGGTATAACTGTAAATTCTATTTATATAAATGCAAACATTAACATCCAATAACTACAGGACAGAAAGTGCAAAAAGCCCAGACCCTCATGTGTCGATGCACGTCGTTCACACACACAGGGACTGATATGCAAATACGATAAACATCCAGATCCAGAATGCAATTCAACCAAAATAAAAACAATTATATCTAATATTTACAGGACTAACTAATAAAAACAGAAGAAAGAAGGGCCTACGGGTAATTTACCCCTTAATTATTAGACGGTCGAGGGATGGCCACGTGGATGATCGGAAGGCTGAGATGCGTGGCTAACCCTCCTCTAGATCGAACGGTCCTGATCAAGCCTCAGATGATCTGACGGTGGGCGGCTTCTCCTCAAATAGACGGCCTGGATCAAAACTGGAGCTTAAGGCTGAACGAACGGCGGAGGTTCGGAGGAGGGTCCTCCAAGAACTCGACGCCGGCGAACTTCGCCGGACCAATGCACGCGGTGGAGACCTCCTCCTAAGCTGCTAGAATGTGGAATAGCTTCATCTCGGCGCTCCGCAGCTGAAGGACACCTCCGATGAGACCGGAGGCCACCGGAGCGGCCCGGCGACGTCGGAGGAGCAAAGCTCCTGGGCTCGAATGTCACGACCCTCAGATGGATCGCATTCCCCTACAAAACATCCTAGGAAGCTTCGTGGGTCGAGGGCAAACTGCCTCGACCCGGTTAGGGGTGGAATAGGGGTCAGGTGCGTCGAGATGGGCGACCTCCGGCGAGGCGACGGCGGTGGAGGTCGGGCCTTGGTTCCGGGGCGAACCAAGGGGAGTGGCTGGGTGGAGAACGTGGAGGGGAGTCTCGCAAAGATGTTGGTCAGGTCGGATGGTCAAATGGATGATCGGAGTGGCCGGAATCGATGAAAGATGGCGGCGGAGCGAATTGGCGTAGCGAGGAATTAATGAAAACTAGGAAGAATTAGGTCTACCTGGCGGATGTAGTCGACTGGGAATGAGCTCACGGAGCTCTGGGGGTCCTGGCCTCGAGGAAGCGTCGAGTTCCGAGGCTAAGCGCACCTCACGGCAGCGCACTGCGGCAGACGTCGCCGGATCAGTGGTGGAGGGCTTCCTCTCCTCTCTTCGACACGCCAATCGATAGCTGTCACTCTAGGGATTAGGGTGGAGGTCATGGGACGAAGGAGCAGCGCCAAAGATGGATTGAAAAGTGTGGCTGAGGTTCAGCTAAATATGGCTAGGGGTCCGAGAAGAATGGGGTCGAGCGAGGTGGTCGGAGCTCGGATCCCTAGGTAGATCCCCGGGCGTGGATCTCGGATGTTGGAAGTATGATTAGGACCCGGGGTTTATGCGAATGGAGCTCGGATCATGCGAGGATAATTGTGAGAAGTCGGGTCGGGCGCACAGATCCAGGTTGACTGGTCCAGGGGGGAGAGTTGACCGGGGGTCAATAATCCCCCGTGGACCAATCACAGGCCGCCAAGCAATAAAGATTTGGAAATTCATTTTAAAATAATAAATGACTTATTTTCAAAAAGCTTAAAAAATGAAAAATGTTTATTTATTTTTAAATTAATTTTTAGTGATTTTTATTTATTTTTTGGAATTATAAATTAGGTATTTACAATATATTATTATTATATACAGGTATATACATATGTATTTTTTATTTTTGATTTTTAATTATTTATTTTTATACAATTTATTCCAATTTTTATAATTTATTATTTATAATATAAAATTTGAAATAAAAGGGTATTTTTATTTTATTTTTATTATTTATTTACAAGGAAAAAAATACTTTTATTTACATATATACATGGTATATATACAAGGTGGTTTTTTATTTTTATTTTATTTCTTTTTATTTTATTTTTATTTTTCTAATTTTTATTTTATTTATTTACACCATGAAATGTGGAATTTGAAAATATTTTTATGGGATATTTATTTATTTATTTATAAGGGGAAATAAATAGGTATGTGGTTCTATGTATATGGTATATATACAATGAAGAAGGGAATTTTATTTCTTTTTATTTTTCTTTTATTTTTTCCATTTTTATTTTAATTTGTATTTACAAACATATACAAATAAATAATCACTCATTTTTATTTTATTCAGAGGAAAATACTTTTTATTTATATACATAGGTATATGTACACATGTGAAATTGAGCTTCCCTATCTCTGTCTACTTGGATTCTTTGGCGGTCAGGCCCGTGCTGAGCCCTCCCTTGGGATTAGGTCGCTCAATATTTATTCTAAATATTTCCCTCTTTTTCTTTTATTTCTTTATTCTTTTATTTATGCACAAAAACATGCTAAATATGCATATTTACACAATGCATGCAAGATGATAATTATTACTATTTACAAGAATATACATGTATTTTGCATAGGTTTTGTAGCTAAAATAAAAGAATAAAGAGAGATGAATGGGTATTCATCACCCCCTATACTTAACTTTGCTAGTCTCTTAGCAAACACTTATTTGAAAAATAAGTGAAAAGGAAAAGGAAAAAAGAAAAAGAGGAGAAAATGCATGGATTAATGCTGAGTATTAAACTTGCCTTCATTAAATTGAAATATGGAGCTCGATCAGATATTTGGATACTTAATGTGTCGGAACCTTATTTGGACTTAAGTTTTAAACTCAACAGCCTCTAAGTTCCACTAATCTATAGTCAAGACTCCTCAACAATCCAGATCAGAACAAGTCTACATACACAAACCCTGAAGACTATGAATCTTTCCTTGTACAATGTATGTGAGGTATAGCTCTCCACCTCAGAAGTAGCAACTTGACAACCCTCCCCAACAAGGTAACTCTATGACCCTAATTTAGCCACTCTTTCCTTGAGGAGCAGGGTATTCTCTTCTAAGTTCAAGTTCAATCGGCTCAAGAAGAGGAGGAAGAAGAGAATGGACCATGGCCAGTGTAGCCATGTATCCTTGGGAGCTCAACCAGTGTAGCTAAGTCTCCCTGCTGCAAGCTACATAAGATGGAACATGAGTCTCAAGCTTTGCTTATTGCACTATATACATACTCCAGTGGGATTATCATTTTCTATCAGACCCACCACTTTTTTGGAGTTATTTTCTTTTTGCATTTTTTCAAGTGCATCTATACAACATATTTACAAGGTGCAACAAATGTACATAAGGAGTTTTTCCTCTTGAGCCAGTAGACTATCCCTCTTTTGAAGCATTATTGCAACCCACAACTCCTGTCGTTAGACCTCATGGCAACCAGACCAAGTTGAGACGCACTTCCTTCACTATAAGAAAAAGAGAGGTTCCGCCTAGAAGTACTACCCTCATATGCTACCCCAAGTCAAGAAAGACTGCCTCCTCACCACCTCATCCGTAGAGAGCTCGGTGTAAAGTGTGGGTCCAAGTCAAGCCATTGTCATATGAGTCATGTGTGTATTGTTAAGTGCTCTACTTAGGCTCATTGAGATGACATGTGATCATAGCCTAGTGGACTCAAAAAATTAAGTCACAATGGACCTGAAAAGCGCTCAACCCTAAGCCCTATAAGGTTCTTCTTGTAATTAGGTGGATTAAGATCTTAATCAAGCTCCATTTTCCAATTTAATTCCAGGCTAGTTTAGATGTCAACTATAATACAGGAAAAACTATACAAATATTTACAAAGATGCTATTTTACAAATATTTACACATGTGCAAAATTTTTGAAAAATATTTTGAAACCATGGATGTATGCATGAATGCAAGCTTTGCAAAATATTTACACAAATTTACACAAGGTTTTTGCAAACTTTTGATTTTCAAAATATTTTGGAAAAATTTTGTACTATATACATAATTTTGATAAGAAAATATTTACACACTATTTACACAAAAAGTTTTTACAAACATTTTTACAAAAATAATGTGTACAATAGCTATGTATGTGCAATAAAAGAATGTGTATTTACAAGGAAAAAATTTAGTTTTTATGGATTTTTAGGTTTTTAGCCATTTTTTTATTAACATACTCACACAAAGCACGAGTTATGGCTAAAGTATATATGAAATATATACACACCCCCCTATACTTAGCTCGAACGATGTCCTCAGAGTCAAGAGCGATGAAGAAGACATAACTCGTGCTTAGTATAGGGAAGTGACAAGGAAGGCTATATACAAAGACAAATCAAAGAATAGAAATGCGAGAGGGACTCGGCCTTTCCCCATATACTTAGGATCAAATAATTCTAAGTATAGTAGGTTGTTCACAAAGGGTAAGCTGAGTAAAGAATGTACATGGTCTACCCCCTATACTTAAGGTAAAATATCCCTAAGTATAGGCAGCAAAAACAGGGGTAAAAATGAATCAAAAGAATACCCGAGAGTCCTACATCCCCCCATGCTTAGGGTAAAGTACACCCTAAGTATAGCATAATCATAAGATGAGAAAAGGGATGTGGGACTAAAGAATAGAGTGATATGGACATCTGGATCTATACAAGTCGGAAGAATAATGATAATCAGGCGTGAGATGCAATAGATGTGAGTCAAGAGACCACATCTCACGCAAAGTGAATCGGGATAACATCAACGACCCACGGCTCATGATCTAGATATGGCTTGAGCCGATGGCCGTTCACTCGAAAGGTACTCTCAGAAGACAACTCAGATATGTCAATACTCCCATTGTCGTGTACCTTTCTCACCAAATATGGTCCCTTCCATTTGCTTTGTAGCTTCCATGGAAATAGATGAAGCCTAGCATCAAACAGCCATACTCTCTGTCCTGTCTCAAAATGCTTGTGGATGATGTGAGAATCATGCCACTCCTTCACTCTCTCCTTGTACTGTAGGTTGTTGGAGAAGGTGGTATCACGAAGCTCCTCCAAGGCTGCTAACTCTGCCCTCCTTTGGTCTCCTATATTATCGGGATCCAAAAGTATATCAGTGACAGCCCAAAGTGACCTGTGTCTCAACTCAACAGGTAAATGTCACGGCTTGCCATAAACGAGGCGAAAGGGAGATGTGCCCAAAGGTGTCTTGAAAGACGTCCTATATGCCCACAAGACCGAGTCCAAAAGCTGTGACCAATCCTTTCGATAAGGGCGGACGACTTTCTGCAATATAGTCTTGATCTCCCTGTTCGACACTTTGGCAAGACCATTCATCTGAGGGTGGTATGGAGTGGCAACTCGATGGTCTATACCGAACTCGCTAGCAAGGGCCTTTACCTTGTCGTTGACGAAATGAGACCCCCCGTCAGATATCAACACTCGAGGTACCCCGAACCGTGAAATGATATGCTTCCTCAAAAATCTGCAAACAGTCCTAGCATCTGCGATTCGGGCGGGGATGGCCTCAACCCAACGACTAACATAATCCACGGCCAACAGAATGTACTCGAATCCCTGACTCTTAGGGAATGGGCCCATGAAATCGATGCCCCATGCGTCAAAAACCTCATAGAAGTGAATGGGCTGCATCGGCATCATATCACGCTATCCACAAGTGCCCATCCTCTGACAGTCAGTACACCTCTTCATGAACTCATCAGAGTCCTTGAAGAGGGTAGGCCACCATAGGCCGGATTGGAGCACTTTCTGTGATGTTCTCCTCCCAGAGTGATGCCCTCATGCCTCAAGATTGTGGCAGTAAGTGAGGACGCTATGGTGCTCCTCCTGAGGAATGCACCTACGCCAGACGTTGTCCCCTCCTTCATGGTAAAGGATGGGATCCTCCCAGTGGTAGGACTTGGCCTTCGCGAGGAAGGTCTCAAGTCTCTGCCTGGGCCAATCTTGTGGAACTTTCTTAGCAACAAGAAAGTTCACAATATCGGCATACCACGGGAGAGAGGCGATAGCAAGGATTGCCTCATCTGGGAAGGTCTCACAAATAGGCTCAATCTGCTCAGAATCCTCAAGATGCTCTAATCGGGAGAGATGATCCGCCACCACATTCTTTACTCCATGCTTATCCTTAATCTCTATGTCAAACTCCTGGAGTAGAAGGATCCATCTGGTCAATCTGGCTTTGGCATCCTTCTTTGTCATGAGGTACCTGATGGCGGTATAGTCAGTGTAAATGGTCACTCTAGATATGATGATGTAAGATCTGAACTTATCTAGGGCAAAAACTACGGCTAGCATCTCCTTCTCAGTGACTGTGTAGTTCCGCTGCGTGGCATCCAATGTACGGCTAGCGTAGTGAATAGCAAATGGGACTCCATCCCTCCTCTGTCCCAGTACGGCCCCTACGGCAAAATCGGAGGCATCCGTCATGATCTCGAATGGGAGAGACCAATCAGGTGGCTGGAGAACAGGAGCCTCTACAACACATCTCTTGAGAGTCTCAAACGATGAAAGACACTTGTCATCGACAAGGAACTCGGTGTCTTTCATTAACAGATCAGTCAACGGTCGGGCAATCCTACTGAAATCATGAATGAAGCACTGGTAGAAACCGACGTGCCCCAGAAAAGACCGTAACTGCCGTAGGTTGGACGGTGGTGCGAGTTTTCTAATGACATCTACCTTGGCTGGATCAACCCCCATGCCCCTGTTGGAGATGATGTGGCCAAGCACCATCCCTTGAGTCACCATGAAGCGACTCTTCTCCCAAGATAACACCAGGTGAACCTCAATACATCGCTGAAGGACTCGGTCTAGGCAGTCAAGACAGGAGTCGAATCCGTCGCCGTAGACCGAGAAATCATCCATGAAGACCTCCAAGCACTCCCCCACCATGTCCAAAAATATAGACAACATGCACCTCTGAAAAATCTCAGGGGCGTTGCATAGCCCAAATGGCATGCGTCTGAAAGCATATGTGCCGAAAGAACAGGTGAAGGTGGTCTTGTCCTGGTCCTCGGGCGCGATGGCCACCTGATTGTAGACGGAGTACCCATCCAAGAAGCAGTAGTGGATCTTCCCTGCCAGTCTCTCAATAATCTGATCTATAAAGTGCAGGGAAAAATGATCCTTCTTGGTGGCCTAGTTGAGTCGTCTGTAATCTGCGCAGACCCGCCAAGAAGTGGGTACCCGGGTAGCGATATCCTCTCCAGACTCGCTGACAACTATAGTGATGCCCGTCTTCTTGGGCATCACATGCAACGAGCTGACCCACTTGGAGTCGGAGATGGGGTAGATAAAATCGGTGCTCCACCATTTCGAGATCTCCTTCACGACAACCTCTCTCAGATTCGGGTTCAGCCGCCGCTGGAACTCACGCGATGGCTTTGTCTCATCCTCAAGATAGATATGGTGGGAGCACAGGGTCGGACTTATCCCCTGGTGATCGGCTACGCTCCATCCTATCGCCTTGCGATTCTTTTCAAGAACCCCCATCATACGGGATTCCTGCTCTCCAGTCAAATCGGCTGAGATAATGACTGGGTACATCTCATGCTCACCCGAAAGGAGCCTATACTTCAGCGATGCAGGAAGTGGCTTCAGCTCTAGATAAGTAGGTGCTGGCGGATCTGGCCTCTGAAAACTCTGAGTGAATGCTGCCAAATCTGCATGGGAGAATGGAAACTCTCGCTCACAATCAGTATCTGGAGAAGGCTGCTCTTCTGGACTGTCTCTGCTCGGCGTGGCATCAACCTCCTCCCTAGCTGCAGGCTCAGTGGAAGTCAGACATGGTATAAGATCATCAGACTCTACCCAGTCAACATTTGACTCTGAGGGATATGTATCATCATCACGAAACAACTCTGTCTCGCGGTCGAGAACCGGCTCTGCTACCTGTAAGGTATCCTGGACCAGGAATGCGCTCTCCAAGATCTCCTCTGTTGGCAGCTCTGCATCAGCGGACTCTGAAGGTGAGAGGATGGCCTGTGCGACTGGATCTGCCCAAACTGCATCATCATCTATGATCACAAAATCGCAGTCCTGGTGGATGTATGGCCCTGCATCTGTCATCTGCTCTGTATCTGTGGTCTGCTCTGAGCAATCTGACTCTCTGGCTCTGATATCCTCGACCGTCTCTATTTGTACACTCTCGCCCTCGACGCGAAAGTATACCTTTCCGGTATCATGGTCGGTCACTGCCTTGGTTGTGGCCAAGAATGGACGACCTAGAATGATGGGGGTATCGGTCACATACTCAGGGATCTCCATGTCCAACACAACGAAGTCCACGGGGAATTGCAGGCCCTGAATCGTGACGACAACATCCCTCAGCAACCCCTTCGGCCTCTTGACAGATCGATCAGCAAACTGAAGGACTGTCCTGCTCTGTCGTAGAGTGCCCAACTCGAAGCGGTCGAGAAGGGCTACCAGAAGTAGGTTGATCGAAGAACCGCTGTCTAATAGAGTGCGGTCGAATCTCTGCTCACGGATATGGCATCTGACATAAGGGGCTCCGGAATCTGGTCTCTTGGCCGGTAGATGGTTCTGAATCGCAAAATACGTGGCTCTGGTAAGCACATGGATCTCAGACTGGTGGTTCCTCCTCTTCCTCCTAACTATGGTCCTGTCCCTGAGTGATCTCTGGAGTAGAGGGATGTGCTCCAAGGCCTCCTGGAGAGTCGGCTGAATGTGGAATCTGTCGATCATCTGCTGGCTGAACTACTCCTGCTGCTTCTTTTTGGGATTTTCTATTTTCTTCCCCTTTCCCATGTGAAGTGCTCATGGAAAGGGGATCACAGGGCCCTTCTCAGATGAAGGACTAGGAGAGGGTCTAGGCTGCTCAAGCACAACAGAATCCACACATACATCATGCACCACAGGTGGATCAAAATAAAGTAAACCCTTACCTTTATTGCCAGATAAGTCCTGACATGAACAGATGGAAAGACTACATGACTCGCAGAAGTAGAAACGGTGGCCTCAGCACCACCTTCGGCAGGTCGACTAGCGGCATCAGCACCACGCTTTGGCTCGACAACTATGGTGGCGTCAGTACCACCTCCTCAATCTGGTGAAGCAACGGCATCAGTATCATCGGTGGGATCAGCATCCATGGTGGCATCAGTACCACCATCATCATCTCTCGCGGCATCAGTACCGCACTCCTCCTCACCTGACGCTCTGGAAGTGGCCTGGGGGTGTCGCTTAGATGAGACGCCGCTTGCTAGCATCCTACCGCTCCTAAGTGTAACAAAGTCAGTATCAAACAGATATGCAGACATATCACCAAAAGAAGCACTCGGAGTGGCATACTCTGTGAAATCTACCTGCTCAGACTTCCTCTTTAGGTTGTTCGGGTTCGGCTCGATCTGGGCAGGGATGGCGGCCTTCCCTCTCACAATCTCCCGCATCTCCTGGCGAAACTCGTCCATCTCCCGTCTGAAGGTAGCCTGCTGGTCAGTCAAGAGGCGGGCTATATCATCTAAGGCAGGGTTCTCATAGGATGGCCCATGAGAACCTGACGGGTGGCCTCTCTGGTAGTGAGGTTGCTGCTGTGGCTGGTGCGGGTGAGAGGGGTACTGCTGATGTTGCTGTTGAGGCTGATCACACCTCCAAGAATGTCCCTGCTGATAGGGACGAGGACCAAACTGGGATGACTGCTGCTGCTGCTGGTACACCGGGGGCTGCTGCTGCTGGTGATCTCGCTGATGGCCATACTGGCCACTCTGAACTGGAGGTTGCTGCTGGAAACTGGCACCTCCGGCCGACCAACGGAATCCGAGATGGTCTCGTCGGATACCGGGCTGGGGTCGGTCGTACCAAATCTCGTTGACATCCATCAATAGCTCCGGCTCGTAAGGGGGTGGCGGGAATACTGCCAGAGGCTGATCCGGCTGGTAAACCACCATTTGAGTGTCTGGGGATGGTGGCGACTGTAGTATGGCTGCGGTTGCTGGTACGGCTCCACCTGTACTAGATGGACCTGTCTAGGCTGGCTGGAGCTGGAATGCTGGGACGAGCTGCCACTGCTACTCGGATCTCCTCGTGACTGAAGATGGGGCTGAGAAGCCGTCTGTGCCTCCTGGAGACACATGAGCTGTGTCTTCAAGTCACTCAGTGTCTGTGCCATCTGATCCATCTGTGATATGCTCTGGCACTGCTTCTTCTCTATAATCTCCATCCGGTCCAGCTTCTCGCTGATAATGCACATGTCAGCGGTTGTGGACTCGGCCTGTGCGGCTACCGCTGACGAAGTGGAAGGACCGGCGTCGACCCGTGCGATCCTCTGGTACTGTACGATCTGTGGCTGGGGGCGTCCCTGAGTGTAGAGTCGGGTCTGGGATATCACCGTATAGTTCTCGGCCATCTCCTCGTAGATGGCCCAGACCTGATCCTCGTCCTTGGCGAAGTAGGAACCGCCACAAGAAGCGTTCACCAGGCCCTGCAGCTTTGGTGTCAACCCGCAGAAGAAGCTCTGAACTAGGTTCGGCATCGAAATATCGTGGTGCGGGCATCTGTCGGTAAGCTCACGGAACCTCTCCCATGCCTCATGGAATTGCTCATTGGGGAGCATGGAGAAGTTGCCGATCAGGGCCCTCGCTGCGTTCGTCCGCCCGAGTGGATAGTACTTGTTCAAGTACTCGGTGCGGAGCTGCTCCCAAGTGTACACGAACTTCCCCAAGTGCTTCAGCGAGGTGGCTGCTCTATCGGCCAGTGAGAAGGAGAAGGAAATCATGCGGATGGTATCCTCGTCCACCTGTCTGTCATGGACTATGTTGCAGATCATCAGAAACTCCTGGAGGTGGAGATGGGGCTCCTCAGTGGCGAGCCCATGGAACTGGGGTAGAAGCTGCAAGGTATTCGGGGGGAACTTGAAGTCCCCCACGATAGCTGGTACTACGACCCAACGATGCGTCAAAGTCGATCCGAGTTTGTGCAACTCCCGCATCGGTCTCGGCTGGTCTGGCGCTGCCGCTGTTGTGGCGGCTGCTGTTGCGGCTGTTGCGGCTGCATCGTCGGGTCTCCTCGGTCCGTCTCCTGGCCCGCGCTGGTCGCGGTCGGCTCTCATCTGCTCCATCTCTCGTCTCATCTCAATCATAAAGGCACCCTGATCCCTCAGCTGCTGCTGTACTATCTCAAGGGAGGCGATCAGGGTGGAGTTGATCGCACCCTGGTCCATGATGAATGTCTGCTCGGCTCGGGGACCTCCGGTGCAGTCGTCGCTGCTGTCGGCCATGGTCTCTGCAAAGGCAAAAGACCCAAACTCAGGTGCCGATAAATCTGACTGTGGTCTCTCATCTGGCACTGGCATCTCAGGAATGGTAGAATGGTGGTCGAGGGGGAACAGGGTGGAGTCGAACTCGGGTTCGGAGAGTGGGTCTCGGCTCTCGCGAACCAACCTAGATAATCGGGTGGGAGTGCTGAAAAGCGGTGCAGCTAGAGGCTGTCTAAGGGATCTCTTGCCCATCATCTTGATCTGGCGAGTCGGGCGGATGGGATCTGGAAATAACTATGATGAGCAAACAAACCCCGGATTCACCTACTCAACGCGAGCTGAAGACCGCAAGAGTTCGGTCAATTATCTTGTCAGTTTTTATTAGGTGATCAAGTCAAGATAGCAGAGCGGTTACATGACCTGTTGGGAATCCGATTCCCCCAGGAGACTGGCCCGATCCCGAACTAGATCTTTCCCAGCCAGTAGAAGCCGCGGACCGTTTACCGGCTACCCGATCGGCTCGCTCTGTTAAGGATATCGCGGCCCGCTTTACAGGAGATCGGAGCGATCCTCACTGGAGAACGACTAGCTCAGAAGCAGTAGTCTGAAAGGGGTCCAGATGTGGCTCTATCCTAGGGTGTGGGTCACTCTCTCGCACATGCAAACCGGACAAGGAGGGGGTTGCTCTCCCCAAGACAAATTTTTCTGGTGAGTGCCTTTTAGGGTCAAGTTGAGTTAGCAGTCCCAATTTTATGGTTTAATTTTTAGGTATTTTTCAAATAACAACAATCACCTAATGAATTTTTTGGTTTTCCTAGTTATTTAAGTTCAAAAATGGGGGGAGAAGTCAAAAAAGGCGATGCGTGTGAAATCAATGATGCATGCACGAGATAGAAGGCGTACCTGACTCTAGCAGTCTACATGCAATATGATCCGCGCATAATTGAAAGGCAGAATTAAAACTACCTAAATGATATAAGCAGAAATCTGGGCCCTAACAAGCAGTTCTACTTGAAAGAACAATGGCTAAATGGTCAATCAGGAGGGGTCGGTGTCCGATCTCGGATGCTGATCGGTGCCCGCCACAACTGGTCTTGTCAGTGCTGTATACGACCTCTAGCGGCGCGGAACCCCTCAAGTGACTAGATAGTCTTTTTATTAATTTTTATTTTGGTCCAATTAATGGTCTATAGGTACACGCAATTTATTAAGTGTGTGGACCCTACTAATTACGGTGCAATCAAGCAAAAATCCTAAGCTAGGACTGAAAACCACGAGAATCAGTAAGGCGGTAAATAAACGACAAAACCGCGAGAAAACCGCGAAAAAGCCGACAGGGTCCCCCGAGCACACCGGTGCTCGGTGAAACAGACCCTGAGAGTCTAAGTGTCTGTCTGTCCTGTCCCTGTATTATTACAATAGTTTAATTGCTGAAAATAAAACTAAGCTACTACTACACTACTCCCGCACTCCTGTTGCCTCCTCACGCTCTCCTACGGCTCCGTGCAGAAGGGAGCTGCCTCCGATTCCTGTGGTTGCATCAGCTCCTCGAGAGGAGCTGCCTCGGTCCTCAGGCCCTCGCAAGTAAACAACAAGTGTGTCACAAATCAGATAAACAAAGCAAATAACTAAAACAGTGTATATGTGCAAAAATGTGAAATAAACACTCAAAACAACCAAAAACAAAATAAAAGAAAATAAAAGAAAATGAAAATAAAAGAAAAACAAAAAGTCGTGAAAAGCCGCGGACGAAGAAAAAGCCGCGGAAAGCCATAAAAATCAAAAGAAGGTAAAATGAAAATAAAACCGATTACTAAGTCGTGCTCCCCGGCAACGGCACCATTCTGATGAGAGGCCCGATAGACTAAGGTAAATATATCACTAAGGTCGTTGCGACCTCAGTCACTCGGGGCTCAAAGCTCAATCAAGAAAACAAAATCAGACCACCGATCGAAAAGATAAAAATCAATGAAAAACAAAATAGCGGTCCTGCTATGTGATTAACCTGATATAGCACCCAGGGTCGGACTCAGGGAGCACGAGTTGGTCTCGCTGCCTACGAAGTAGTCTAAATAGAAAATAAAATAAAAACAAGTATTTTTGGTGGTTTTTAATTCTTTTTATATTTTTTTTGGATTTTTAATAATAAAAGAAAATGAGAAAAAGGTAAATACAAGCACAATTAACAAATTATTTAAACACTCTAAAAAGCTTCAAAAAATTCAAAAAAACTATTTTTAAGTTTTTTAGATTTTTTACTATTTTTGGTGAATTTTTAAGATTTTTATAATTTTTATGTATATTTCTAAAAATCAAAGAATGCAAAAACAGAAATGAACTGTCTAGCCAGACTTCAAGGCCTCATAAAAAATATCAAATGGGCCTTTCACACTCTGAAGGTAATTTTTATGAAAAATACAAACAAAAAGGAATATACAGAAAAAGAGTTTATGAATTTTTTAGTTTTCTACAATTTTTTGAAATTTTTATAAGTTTTTAAGTGTTTTTTAATTTTTAGGTTTTATAAGTCCAAAAATAACAAAAATTGGATATAAAATCAAATACAACAAACTAACAAAATCTAATTTTTTAGAATTTTTAAAATAGTTTTAATATTTTTTCGGATTTTATAAATCAAACAGGGGCAAAAGCAACTATTTTTTAATTTTTAAAAATAGCAAAACACCTAAAAAATGTACCCAAAAATTAGGGAAATTTTGACACAGTGGTAGGAGCCACGTGTCCAAATTTCACACGATTTGGGTTAAATTTGATATTTTATTTAAATTAAATAAAAGCTCACGGTGCATAGGGACCTTAATGCAAGAAAAATTATTTCCAGGGGCCAAAGCATAACACGTGTAAAAAGCTTAGGGGCCAAACATGTGAAACGCCCAACGTGCACGCGCAAAACACGTGATCCCGACACAGAGGGGTATAACTGTAAATTCTATTTATAAAAATGCAAACATTAACATCCAAGAACTACATGACAGAAAGTGCAAAAAGCCCAGACCCTCACGTGTCGATGCACGTGGTTCACACAAACAGGGACTGATATGCAAATATGATAAACATCCAGGTCCAGAATGCAATTTAACCAAAATAAAAACAACTATATCTAATATTTACAAGACTAACTAATAAAAACAGAAGAAAGATGGGCCTACGGGTAATTTACCCCTTAATTATGGACGGTCGAGGGATGGCCACGTGGATGATCGGAAGGCTGAGATGCGTGGCTAACCCTCCTCTAGATCGAACAGTCCTGATCAAGCCTCAGATGGTCTGACGGTGGGCGGCTGCTCCTCAAATAGACGGCCTGGATTAAAACTGGAGCTTGAGGCTGAACGAACGGTGGAGGAGGGTCCTCCAAGAACTCGACGCCGGCGAACTTCGCCGGCCCAATGCACACGGTGGAGACCTCCTCATGAGCTGTTGGAATGTGGAATAGCTTCGTCTCGGCGCTCCGCAGCTGAAGGACACCTCCGATGAGACCGGAGGCCATCGGAGCGGCCCGACGACGTCGGAGGAGCAAAGCTCCTTGGCTCGAATGTTGCGACCCTCAGATGGATTGCATTCCCCTGCAAAACAGCCTAGGAAGCTTCCTGGGTCGAGGGCAAACTGCCTCAACCCGTCTAGGGGCCGAATAGGGGTCCGGTGCGTCGAGATGGGCGACCTCCGACGAGGCGACGGCGGTGGAGGTCGGGCCTTGGTTCCGGGGCGAACCAAGGGGAGTGGTTGGGTGGAGAACGTGGAGGGGAGTCTCGCAAAGATGTTGGTCAGGTCGGATGGTCAAATGGATGATCGGAGTGGCCGGAATCGATGAAAGATGGCGGCAGAGCGAATTGGGCGTAGCGAGGAATTAAGGAAAACTAGGAAGAATTAGGTCTACCTGGCGGATGTAGTCGACTGGGAATGAGCTCACGGAGCTCTGGGGGTCCTGGCCTCGAGGAAGCGTCGAGTTCTGAGGCTAAGCGCACCTCGCGGCGCGCACGGCGGCAGACGTCATCGGATCAGTGGCGGAGGGCTTCCTCTCCTCTCTTCGACACGCCAATCGATAGATGTCACTCTAGGGATTAGGGTGGAGGTCCTGTGACGAAGGAGCAACGCCAAAGATGGATTGAAAAGTGCGACCGAGGTTCAGCTAAATATGGCTAGGGGTCCGAGAAGAATGGGGTCGGGCGAGGTGGTCGGAGCTCGGATCCCTAGGTAGATCCCCGGGCGTGGATCTCGGATGTAGGAAGTATGATTAGGACCCGGGGTTTAGGCGAATGGAGCTCGGATCATGCGAGGATAATTGTGAGAAGTCGGGTCGGGCGCACAGATCCGGGTTGACTGGTCCAGGGGGAGAGTTGACCGGGGGTCAACAATCCCCCGTGGACCAATCACAGGCCGCCAAGCAATAAAGATTTGGAAATTCATTTTAAAATAATAAATGACTTATTTTTGAAAAACTTAAAACATGAAAAATGTTTATTTTTTTAAAATTAATTTTTAGTGATTTGTATTTATTTTTTTGAATTATAAATTATGTATTTACAATATATTATTATTATATATAGGTATATACATATGTATTTTTTATTTTTAATTATTTATTTTTATATAATTTATTCTAATTTTATATTTTATTTATTTATAAGATAAAATTTGGAATAAAAGGGTATTTTTATTTTATTTTTATTATTTATTTACAAGGGAAAAATAAATACTTTTATTTAGATGTATACATGGTATATATACAAGGTGGTTTTTTATTTTTATTTTATTTCTTTTTATTTTATTTTTATTTTTCTAATTTTTATTTTATTTATTTACACCATGAAATGTGGAATTTGAAAATATTTTTATAGGATATTTATTTATTTATTTATAAGGGGAAATAAATAGGTATGTGGTTCTATGTATATGGTATATATACAATGAAGAAGGGAATTTTATTTCTTTTTATTTTTCTTTTTTTTCCATTTTTATTTTAATTTTGTATTTACAAATATGTACAAATAAATAATCACACATTTTTATTTTATTCAGAGCAAAATACTTTTTATTTATATACATAGGTATATGTACACATGTGAAATTGAGCTTCCCTATCTCTCTCTACTTGGATTCTTTGGCGGTCGGGCCCATGCTGAGCCCTCCCTTGGGATTAGGTCGCTCAATATTTATTCTAAATATTTCCCTCTTTTTTTATTTCTTTATTCTTTTATTTATGCACAAAAACATGCTAAATATGCATATTTACACAATGCATGCAAGATGATAATTATTGCTATTTACAAGAATATACATGTATTTTGCATAGATTTTGTAGCTAAAATAAAAGAATAAAGAGTGATGAATATGTATTCATCACACACCCACAATCTCATATTCCAACAGAAGAAAATCACATCTATTGCTTTCATCCCCTTGTTTTTAAGTATAGGTACCCTTTTAACATATATATGAATTACACTACATCAACTTGTTAACCCTAAGTTGTATCTTATATCTCTAATCCATAACCAATTGGAATTATAACGATGACGTACGTCAAACTTCTCCATCTGCAGGACATGGAAAATTAACATATCATTTAGCCATTTTGTAGAGCCTATATGTACGTGCATTCACATATTAGGAAAGTCACGAGTCATGCCAAAGTATGCATCTATGCTCTATTATGATCAAATTGGCTACCTATCCATATGGATCACGTTCACAAAGATCCAACTATCGTACCCTGAGAAATTTTATTTTCCTTAATATGATACGTCCAAGTAAAATCTGTTTATAAATCCAAATCATGGAAAACATGTTGATACTACGATGAAGACTTGCTTTCGTTTTCCCTTTTTTTATTTAACTTGTTTATCTAGCATTCACATACATACATATATATGGGTCAAATGAGGCTACTCCCACCTTCATTTTCCCCCTATTTATTTTTTTGGAATATATATATATATATAGAGAGAGAGAGAGAGAGAGAGAGAGAGAATATTTCAGATGAGGTGCACCTTTCCTGTGTGCAAGGAAAGCTCGCCATCACATCCATCCGCAATCAATCCGATGGTTATCATTAATAGGCCATTTTTAATTACTTTTAATGTTGAAAAACCCATTATAGTCATTTTAACATATTCTATATTTAGAATCCAATTAATATATCCTCAATTATCTCCTCTCCTCAATTATCTCCTCTCTCTCTCTTCCTCGCCCTCTCTCACTCTCTCTCTCTCTCTCTCGATCCGGATGGTTGCACGAGATTCATGACTATGGATTATGGCGTGTAATCCCGGACGAAAGTCTCTCGACGGTTCATGGCTACTGGAGATCCGGCCGGCACGGTATGCGTTCATGACTATGGATTGTATAGAGGTATGGCGTGTAATCCAGGTTGATCCACTCGGTAAACCAATCCCAGAATGTTATTTTGATTTTTTTTGGTTAGATCGGATATGCACCACATTTTTTTTATTTTTTGTGGAACCAAAATGTTATTTTGATTTTTTTGATTAGATCGGATATGCACCACATAGATTTTTTGATTTTTTTGTGGACGAGGTGGATCATGGTGGAGAAGGTTGAAGGAGAGCGTGTACGGAGGTGTGTGGGTGGAGGAGGATGTGCATGGAGGAGGTGGGTCGTGGAGGAGAAGGGCGGAGGAGGTGCGGGTAGAGAGGATGTTGGAGATGGAGGGCGTGCCCAGGTTTTTACAATATAATGACCTGTTTTGCAATCTCGAGTGTTTTGTTTACAATCCCAGATCGTATTTTACAATATAAATGACTATTTTGCAATCTCAGACTGTTTTGCAATCCCGAGTTTTTTTTACAATCTCAGATCGTATTTTACAATTGCATATCATTTTTTTTACTAATTGTGATCTTATTATACAATGCAGGATGCAAAATTACAACAGGGATTCGAAATTTACAAAGATGCTTGGCATTTGTGAAAAACGCATATAATATAGGATCTGATGGATTTACAATCTTCATACAGATTTTACAAAACGTCCATGATCTTTTACAATAGTGTTATCAAAATTACAATTATTATAATATAAATTATACTAATTTTGATTTTATTTTACAATGCAGGATACAGTTTTACAATATCAAGGGGAATTTTACAAAAAAAGCTGCTATTCTACATTGCACGAATATGCTACCATGCTGACAAAAATTCAGTAACTAAAAGGCAACAAAAAATACCAAATCAGACACGCTAAAAATGGAAAAAATATAAAGACGAAATAAATTTCAAATTCGAAATTAAATTCAAATTTAAAACGAAAATGTATGGACTAAAATACCCTTTTGGATGAAGAACCGCTAGATCGAGATCTAACTGATCTCGTGATGGGCTTTCCGTACACCCAGGAAAGGTGCACCTCATTGGAAGGGCCCTCTATATATATATATATATATATTCATCACTATATATATAGCAACGTCTGATTTAGTGATGAGTTTTGAAAAAAGAATGTCAATATAGCTCAACTTTGTTGTAATGAAATATATCATTAATGAAATAAGCGATGATTCAATTTTACTTCTAAATTCAAGGATCTGTTTAAGATCTTGGTGGGGTTAATAATAGATAGATAGATAGATCATGTAGATAAAATAGTACATAGGTTGCTTACAAGAGTGAAGCTCCTCGTTATTTCATAAGATTTCAATAAATTTATGAATGACACATTAACTCTAGAAATGGTTATAGAACTTGTGGATGAGAGATACATATGTATGGTCACCCTCTATTTGCTAAAATATTCATTTGGTATCCATGCCATTATGTCGAACGAATCAAACGACATCTTGATGGAGTGCTGCACCACAGCTAAAAAGAATATTCAACTTAACATCATCAGTAATTAAATTTGGACATAAGCATAGGCATAAAATGCGACTACTTGACGGATTCATCGATGAATAAGGGTGGAGGGATACATAATTATTTCTGTTCGTTTGCAAGGAGAGGATAAGGACAAGTAAGAGTAAATAAGGATGGATAAAAGGTAGTTACTTGCTATTCTCTCTTTGGTTGGCACATGAGAAATAAGGGTGGATATGACTTGTAAGTTAGAAGGAATAAGATAAGATTTGTAAGCTTAGGGGAGGTGGTTGCGTAGTGGCAGGAAACACGTGAGGTAGGGGGATAAGATATCCCTCCTTTCGTGAAAAGGACTCTATAGCGCAAATAACAAGTATAGCACGCGAGATAGGAAGTGAGGAGGAATCCACCATTATACTTCCATATCCCTCGTGCTATGTTGCAAAGGAACAACCCCTGCTATATCAAAAGATTAAGGATATAAATACAAAAATCTCTCTGCTTTATAAGCTTGGATAATCTTGACCACTCATTCCCATGTTAGAGATTTTAATATTTAATTATTATTTTTGGGTGGATGCTTTGTCTGGACTTCTTTGTCCTTGGAAAGGCAGAGACATCTATCTAGGGGGAGAACAATAAAATAAGAAAGAGTGTTTAAGTCAATGCATGAGGTAATTATCATAGTTGAATGCTCTGTGTAGAGTTGGTCTTGGCCCCCATAAATTGAAAATTGTGTATATTTCTCCAAAGTTGTTTCTGTCGTGTGAATGCCCCTTCTCGATGAACACATCATCCATTTATACGTAGACATATTGTCGGCAGTGGACTTGATATGTGGCCATAAAATATATTTTCCTTTCTTTTCCTTTCTCCACAATGACAATGATAATTTATTTTTTTTCTTAATTTTCTTTCCACCAATGAAGAGGAGGAAATTGGACGTCGAGTATAAAAAATCAATTAATTCTTTTGTTCAATAAAAATCAAATCCAAATCGTGCCCTTTTCCAACTATAGAATGTTTCTAATTCTTGATATCGCAGTAGTTTTTGGGGATTAAATTTAACCGATTTTAAAAAATTATTTTTTTTCATGCTAAAATCTTCAAACTTGCATGTGGGTAGGATGCAAACGGATGGATATGAATATAAGTGTTACTTTATCCTTATCCATTTTAAAATACGGATACAGATACGGAAACAGATACATTGAGGATATTGAAATTGTACGAAAATAATCACTATTCAGATGCGGATATTTTACAAAAGGAAACGGATTATCCTGCAGATAAGAAATGCCTTCTAAGTTCTAAGGCTTACATTTAGTAGGATTGTTTTAGTAAAGTTAAAACTAATAGTAATTAAATCAAAATTAATAAATACAAGATAATAAAATACATAAAGAAACTATAGTACTATGCTAAGTTTACTAAATGTATAATAAATGATTAAATAATATAGAGATGTATATTTTCTTCTCATATTTGAAAATGACTCCAGATGCAATATATTGCAACTAATCCTATAACATATTTCAAGATACACACACACATAAGTTGATGTAATACAATATAAACACAAGATCAACAATGCAGATATCCATATCTGTATCCGTCAAAAAAATATGTAACCATATCTGTATCCATGTCCTCAAAATTTTGAAAAGAGTATATGTATCCTTATCCGTATACGTAAAAAAATAAAATCGCATATCCATATCCATATGTGTATCCGTATCTGCTAAAATAAAAAATTAATATCCATATCCTCTTAAAAACAGATACGATGACGGACGGATACTGATATATCCGCATCTGGTTGCATCCCTACTTGTGGATCTTCTATCTATCCCAAACCAATATTTTTTAAAAAATGATGACATAATATTTCAATATTTTTGTGGCATTAAAAACAAATGCCTTTATTTTAAAGAAGAAACTTATGTTTTAAAGCAGAGAAGACATTTTTTATAGCCACATAGACTATGAGATGGCAAGTGATTTTAATGGTAGACAATATATATGTTGTTATTTGATGACATGTGTTTAGTGTCGTTTCATAGCAATCAAGGTTGCAATCGTGTGTGCCATTGTCTACTACATTGATGAATTCATTGTTGTTACAAAAGTAAGTAAAGAAGTCTTGTGGATGAAAAAACTCAATTTTGTTCAAGACAAGAATATTCTTTATTATGCCCGTCACGATGCTACTTTCCATGCGAAGAATTCTACTTTTCACATCAAAATAGTGCCAGATATATATTGTTTGATATATGATGTGGTATAATCAAAGCAATTTCTACTTGATAACATCCACACATATGATAATGGTGTTGACATTTAGACAAAGACTATTACCAAATAGGAAGTTTGAGAGATGTTGTTCCATTGCATATTTGGAGCATTTCCCATATGGGCGGTGAAGAGATTGATTTGTTGGATAAGTACTCATCCATATGTGAATTTATCTCGATTTGGACCAATCATGATCTTAATGGAGATTTGAATTGGCAATAATCATATATTTAATTTGCAATCACTAAATCAATGATTAATCGATGAGTTTCTTGAATTCTTCTTATTGATTGATTATTGAATATTTTCTAATTACCATTTGAAGATTTTGTATGGATGCACAATTCTCTCCATGAACTATAAATACCAACACACGCTCTTATACTGCAATAAAGAAATTAATAAAGAGAAAGAGAGGGAGAATAAAGAAGGCATGCGAATAATGATGGGGTAGTCTTTAGAGTTGTTAGATTATGCTATTTTTCTTTACATTATGGAAGTAGAGTCAACAGCTTAGCGATTCTCTTCTTTGTTTTTATCCATGATATGGTTATGTATGTTATCTTATAAAGGGACTATTTTATGTAATCCCCTCAAGGAAAATGATTTAATTATATTTCTTGATTTTGAGTTACGATCAACCCGTGATTTTTATCTCCACAACGAGATTTATTATGTTAAAAAATTTTCTATACATCATGTTATTGATTTATCTTCAATTGAATTTTTCTGTGATTGTAATGGATTTAGTTTGACATACATGATGAATCTCCATTTCATCACCTTTATTCTTTCATTTTGACCTTAAATCCCTAACTAAATGCATGTATATAACATTAATTGTGCAAAATAACACTAAATAATTGACCAATAAATATTGAATACAATATTGTATTCAACACCGAAATAAAAGCATAAAGGAAAGAAAAGAAAAAGAATGAAGTGTCAAAGACACTGAGTGATCCTAGACCCCGAGACCCAGTCATCAAGATGATTCGTCGACAAGGAATAAGTAAGGAGAGATAGGGCAACCAAGTGTACAGTGTACACACTCAGAAACCCTAATTCTATAGCCCAATAATATACTTTTGGGACCTGTTTTATTTTCTTATTTTTACACATCAAATCAATAAATCCTCAACATGAATATTGTATATAAAAATACAAATAAAAACACAAAATTGATTTAATAATACATAATGTGCTTGGAATACACAGAATAAAAAATCAAATTGATTTCATTCAAAAATAATGCACAGTGTACCCGGGACACATAGAATAAAAGGCCGTAAAGAAAACTTTACATACATGCATCTTCTCCATACAGACTCGAAATTGACCAAACTCAAATTTATTGTTCATAAAATTAAATTATCTATTTAATGAAGGTAGTCTCGTCTAATTTAGAGTTAATATGCAAAAGTTGGCTTTTGGGCCCTCATTATGCAATATACATGTATATAATATTCAATTTATTTATTCTTTACATTTTTCAGTTTCTTATATTTTTATATATTGGTAAATATTATTAAAAACACATGTAAATAATAAAATTAGAATAAACTATGAAAATATATTAAAATAAATAAAGTATTAGAATATATAGATGAACTATACCTATGAAATATATGTACTGATTTATTTAAATAAATAAGTAAATTCATAAAAAATACAAAATTATATATGTTGAAAGGAATACAATGACTTGTTTATTCCAGTAGGTCTAGGGGTCCTTATATAGGACAAATCCCTAGAAACCCTAGAGGGTACAGGATGGAGAAGAAAATACAGAAATACCCTTACAAGGGTTACACTGAGCATGGGCTTATAGCCGTTAATATATATTCGTAACACTCCCCCTCAAGTTGGGGCATATTTACCAGTCATGCCCAACTTGGAAATAATCCACGACAGGCGTTTCTTGGGTAAGGCTTTTGTGAAGACATCAGCAAGCTGAAGATCAGTGCTGATATACGGAGTCGTAATTCTTCCAATCTTGACAGTATCTCGTACAAAATGGCAGTCGATCTCGATGTGCTTGGTTCGTTCATGGAATACTGGATTCGTGGCAATGTACGTTGCAGATTTGTTGTCACAATATAGAGGAATAGGAGTAGTGACATTAATACCAAGTTCCTGAAGAAAATCCACTAACCATGTGATCTCACATGTAGCTTGAGCCATTACTCTATATTCTGCCTCTGCACTGGTTCTGGACACAACGTTTTGTTTCTTGCTCCTTCATGTAACAGTGTTTCCTCCAACCATCATAACATAGCCTGTAGTAGAACGTCGATCCTCTGGAGAACTTGCATTATCAGCATCGGCATATGCAATAACATCTGTGTGCCCATTTGCCCCATAAAAGAGGCCATGCCCTGGAGATTCTTTCAAGTATCGTAGAATTTGTAGAACATCCTGCCAGTGGCCGTAGAATGGTCGTTCCATGTGTTGTCTAGCTCTGCTTACTGCATATGAGATATCTGGTCTGGTGACAGTAAGATAAAGAAGTTTACCAACAAGGCTTCTGTATCAGGTGACATCATCAAAGGCAGAATCAGACGAGGTGACTTGCTTCTTTGGATCTGCAGGGATACCAGAGGGCTTGCATCCGAGAACTCCTGCTTCAGTAAGAATGTCCAGACAGTATTTCCTCTGTGAGAGATGAAGTCCTTCATTGGTGCGAAGTACTTCTATGCCCAAGAAGTAGCGTAGAGGACCAAGATCCTTAGTAACAAATACCTTTTAAAGGAAGGCCTTGGTTTCTGATATCCCATTGTGATCATCACCTGTGACAATCATATCATCAACATAGACAGCTAGTATGACAGTACCAGTTGCTCGTTTTCTAATGAATACAGAGTAATCAGATGATGTTCTCTGAGATCCAAGAGTGTTTATTTCAGTGGTAAGTCTGTCAAACAATGCCCTTGGGCTTTGCTTGAGACCATATATTGCTTTGCGAAGTCAACATACATACTCCCCCTCTACTTCATAACCAGGAGGCTGCATCATGTACACCTCCTCATCAAGATCCCCATAGAGAAAGGCATTTTTCACATCTAACTGAAAGATAGGCCAAGTTTTATTGACTGCTAAAGAGAGAATAGTTCTGATAGACCCCATTCGTGCAACGGGTGAGAATGTCTCAAAATAGTCGATGCCATAGGTTTGTGTAAAACCTTTAGCCACAAGGCGAGCTTTTAATCGGTCTATTGAGTCATCAGGTGATTGTTTGGTTGTAAAGACCCATTTGCATGCCACTGGTCGAGTCCCTTTAGGACATTGAACGAGGTCCCATGTTCCTCTGGAAAGAAGCGCATCCATTTCTTCATTCATTGCATGTTGCCAACCAGGGTCTTGTAAAGAACTGTTGTGATCTCGTGGAATGGAAATAGACATGAGAGCATCTGTATACCGTCTGTTATAGGAGGACAAGCTAGCAGTAGAGGTGTAGTGAGATATCGGATAAGAAGTACACTGTCTCTTACTCTTGTGTAGAGCAATAGGAAGCTCCAGAGGATCATCCGGGACATCCTTGGGGGGAACATTCGTAGAAGGCGTATCATCCTGTAAAAAAGGAACGGGTAACGGGATTTCTGGTGGTGTAGATACGTGTCTTTGTTTGTGTAGAATGGATGGAAGTGGAAGATCAAGATGAATATTAGTGATAGATTGAGAAAAGAAGCTTGTTTGCTCAAAAAACGTGACATCTGCAAAGATGTAATAGCGATGACCAGTGGGATCATAGCATCTGTACCCTTTTTGAGTGCGAGCATAACCTAGAAAAATACATTTGATAGCATGTGGTGAGAGTTTATCTGCATTTTGAAATCTATGAACAAAGGACACACAACCAAAGATCCTTAGAGGAAGAGGAAATGGAGACTCAGTGGGGTAGAGTAGTGAGAATGGAGTGGACCCATTTAAAGAAGGCGAAGTGACCCTGTTGATAAGGTGGACAGCAGTTAATATAGCATCACCCCAATAGTTTTTAGGAACTTTCATTTGAGAGAGAAGAGACCTGGCAACATTTAGAAGATGTCGTAATTTTCTTTCTGCTACCCCATTTTGTTGTGATGTATAGGGACATGAAGTTTGATGTATGGTCCCCTGAGAGGCAAAGAATGTGACAAGGTCATTCTGGGTGAATTCCAAGGCATTATCAGAACGAAAGATTTGAATATTAGAAGAGAAACTATTTTTCACATAATGAAAGAAATTTTTGATGATAATATTAATCTCTGAACGTTCTTGTAAAAGATAGACCCAGGATAACCTGCTAAAATCATCAATAAAAACGACAAAATATTTATGGCCACTCAGTGTTCGGACCGGACAAGGTCCCCAAATATCGCAATGGACTAACGAGAAAGGGACAGAATGACGAGACTCAGTACGAGCAGGAAACGATGCTCGATGATGTTTCCCAAACTGACATGCTTCGCACTCAAAGGGCTTGAGTGATGAGAGTTCAGGGAACATCATGGAGAGTGCTTTGGCAGAAGGATGACCAAGACGAAGATGCCATAGCAGAGGATCAGTGGAGATGGATGCAGCACCCGCAAATCCAGAATCAGAAGGGATGTCAAGATAATACAGACCATTCTTCTCATGTCCCCCACCAAAAATCTTCTTCGTCCGGATGTCCTGAAAATAACAGCAAAATTCATCAAATATCACCTGATAGTTAAGCTCAGTGCACAGCTTATGAATAGATAATATGCTAAAAGGAAAAGCAGGAGCGCAGTGAACCCTTGTTAGTCGAAGTTTGGAAGAAAACTCCATAGTGCCACACTTGTAATAGGCGAATGAGATCCATTGGCAACGCGTACAGTTTTCACAATCGAAGAAGGACGTGAAGAGGTTAGAAGACTACCTTCCCCTGTTAGATGAGTCGAGGCTCCAGAATCGATGATCCATGTAGGAGTAGACGTAGAAGCTGTGCTGGCGAGAGGACCAGAAGTTGTGGCAAGACTGGCGGTTGAAGCAGAAGTAATGGCATTATTATAAGAATTCTGTAGTAGTTGACGGAGACTAGCATATTCAGATGCTGTAAAGAGGGCTGACTAGCTGGTTGTTCTTGATTATCGGGTGCAGCAGTGGCTTCATAATAAGTATCAGAGGGTGTTTCATACGCACCGTTGGCATTAGGAGGCATGCCAAATTTGGCCCAACAACATTCCGAGGGATGATTCAGGCGACCACAATGGATACAAGGTGGAAAGCGGGCAGTAGGATGATCACGTCCTTGGCCACGAGATGAGAATCGTCCTCGTCCAAAGGCACGACTGCGTCCTCGACCAGATTCACGTCCACGCCCCCCGTAGTGGATGGATCGTCCTCTCGCAAAATGAGCTGATGTCTCAGAGAAAGGCGGAGGTGACGGAGACTCAAGTTCCTGAAGACGACCAAAGATGGTCTCAAGAGTAGGCAATGCTACAGCAGTCAGAAACTGATCTTTCACAGATTTATATCGAGGATGTAAACCTGATAAGAATCGATATACTTGCCACTCTGCTCGCTCACCCACCTGTTTATCACAACAGGCCGGTTGAAAAATTAGAAGCTCTTCAAATAAACCTGTCAGCAGCCTGTAATAGTCAATCAAGGATGCATCTCCTTGATTTGTAGACCAAATCTTAGTATATATGTCTGAAAGTCTGGATTTGGTTGTTTTCTGCGAATAGGTTTTCTCAAGACTCTCCCACATCGCTTTGGCAGTCTCTTTGTAAAGAAGATTGGATGCAATAGATGGATCAACACTGTTTGTCAACCAAGTGATGACCTGACAGTTATCAACATATCATATATCATAGTCTTTGTCTGTTTCAGCGGGCGGAGTTTTGGTAAGAACATAGTTCTTACGCTGGCCACCAATGAACACCTTAAAGGACCTAGACCACAGTACATAGTTTTCGGATCCTTTTAGTTTGATAGCGGTACCGTGGACCATCATAGATGAGGTCGGGTATAAGGGCTTGGAGTCCATAGTTGTAGGAGTAGATGTCATGGTGGCTGTGCAGATCAAGGAGAATAATCCTAGATAATATTTGTAATATCAGAGATCATGAGTACCTAGTGGAACATCACCCGATAGGGAGGCAGAGGTCCGGCCTTTGCTTTGCTTAGGAAGGCGGTACGGGCTGAAGAGATGTAGAGGTGCGGCCTGGGAGGGAGGCACAGGCAGGGCTGTCACCTGCGACCTTGGGAGGGCGGCCTTGGAGGACAGCTCAGGCAGGGCTGCAACCAGCGACCTGGGAGGGATACATAGTGCGCGCTAGGGCGCTAGGGGGCGCGATGGCGACCTGAGGGCCTGCTGGCGATGGCGCGCTGGCGACCTGAGGGCGTGTTGGCGACCTGAGGGCGTGCTGGCGATGGCGCACAGTGCGCGCTAGGGGGCGCGATGGCGAGAGCACGATAGGCGCGAGGGGGGGGCGCGAGGGCGCGATAGGCGCGAGGGGGGCGCGAGGTCGCTAGGGTTGCTGGCGATGGCGTCAGGATGTGCGCGGGCTTTGGAGCGGCGCGCTACCATGCGGAAGAGGGCACGGGCGGTGCCACACTGCTAAGATGCGGCGGGGGCACGGTACGGGTTGGAGGAGCCGCGTGCACCGCCGCCGCGGGCACGACGATCTCGCACGGATGGAGGCGGCCAAAAGGGAACCGCTGGATGGTGGAGTCAGGGTGTGCGAGAGCGCTGGGGCGCGATGTGAGGGCTCGCGAGTAGTGGGATGCGCCTGGGGTTTGGCGCACCTGAGTCCCGGGCGTTCGCAGGAGGCTGCAATGGCGAAGGGAAGGTGGCGCACCAGCCAGATCAGCCAGATCGGGCGTGTTAGGGTTCGAGCATCGAGAAGGAAAGGGGAAGGCGGCTGTGGTGGGGTAGGCGGCTGTGATGGGGTAGCAGAACATCGGTCTAGGACCGCAGCTCTGATACCATGTTGAAAGGAATGCAATGACTTGTTTATTCCAGTAGGTCTAGGGGTCCTTATATAGGACAAATCCCTAGAAACCCTAGAGGGTACAGGATGGAGAAGAAAATACAGAAATACCCTTACAAGGGTTACACTGAGCATGGGCTTATAGCTGTTAATATAAATTCGTAACAATATAAATAAATAAGTTATAAGTATAAAAATATGCATATAAAATAATAAAATATAGAAAAACAAATAAAATAGGCTCAATAGAAGTATATATACCTATGTATATACATGTAAATATTAACACATAATAAATTAGCTTGTAAAAATAAATAAAAATCAAATAAAATACTACATATAATTACAAATAATTTTTATATTCTAACCAAAAATAAATAAATTGATTAATATTTGCTCGATGGCCCTCGATCCCTTTACAGAACTTCTTCACCATGCCTCCCTCTACCTCTCCCACACCTTAGCCCCCACCAACATATTCCTCCTCGCACACCATCACCTCTCGAAACCTCCACCATTGCCTGTTTATAAAATCCCAATCTCCACCCCTTTTATTTTTTTAATCACCCTCTTGCTTCTGTAACCCTAATAGGATCTTAGGATCGAGAGAGATTGGTGACAACAATTCTTTCTCCTCCTTGTCGGCATGGATAAAGCTGCGAAGGTGGTGGTCCAAGTTCACTGGAGCTTCTCCGACGAGCTTCTCTACTCCATGTTTCCCATAGGTACGAGTTGTTTAGATTTGGTTTTCTTATTGAATTTCATTTCATTAGATTATATTTAGCCTCTATTTAGTTAATTAGCTTGTACTTTAGCTTAATATTAGGATTTAAAATTGCTGGAGTACTAGGCTCCAGTCCCAAATTCGTTGTCGTTCGACTATGCACGGCTCCCATTTCACCTCACCTTCGATATTCATCACCTTCTTCGCATTTCCCCTGTGTTGTTCACCTCAGATCCTGCATGGATCTGATCCATCGAGCTCTGTCCTTCACCTCTCTCCTGAGCTCCATCATCCCACCATCCCTCTACACATCCATCTTCAAGAGGGGGTCAGCCATGACCCTCTCGCCATCTTCTTCATTTTTATGCAGGAGCCCGGGCTAACAGAGCCTGGAGCCTCACTCCGAGGTTTAGAACAGAGTCTCAGGTACCTCGAATGTCCAGGGTCCCTCTGATGGACCCTGGACCCTCTTGACCCTCCTACTGAAGCGCAAGACCACCAAGGAGGGGACTTTTTTAAATAATTGTAATCCAACTTAAATAAATAGGCATGAGCTTTAAGTAATTACTATTTAATCCAAAATAAATAGGCATGATCTAAGGTGTTGATTTGGGGAGAGAACCCAAAACGGCACTTCAAGTAATGATTTGGGAGGGAACAATTACACCAACATCCAAACATTTTACATATGTATCCTATTCAAAAAATTAATTATATGAATAATCCTCTCATATATACCACCAAAGAGACACATTATATCGTGATGTTTCTTGATGCATTGAATTTCATAATCCCAATGAAAAATTAATTATTAATTTTATGATTATGATGATTGAAGAATTTAGATTTATTATTCCATGTATATATATTTATACGGATGTGGATATAAGTATTGGTTAAAGGTTCGTTTATGAATGTTTGCTCCTCCTATCATAGCGATGCGATTAGATGATATGAATTTGTCCCATATCGATCACGTTCTAAGAGAATATGGATATGTTTTTTTACGAGTGTGATTATGTAATTTTACTTTGACAAATGAACTAAAGATAATAATATAAGATTCCATTTTTTAGAGACACATATAGATACATGTACCATTGTCATTTTCTTGTTATGGATATATATATATATGTGTGTGTGTGTGTGTGTGTGTGTGATTTTTACCCGACAGGCCCTATAAACTTTCTAAATTACCTCTACGATCTTTTGCACAATGTAATTACCCCACTGACCCTGTAAATTACCCCAAGAACCCCCATGGGCTTCAAACATATTAACCGGAGGGTTCATGGGGTAAGAGTTGGCAAGTTTACAAGGTCGAGGGGGGAATTTGGTTGTTTCAAAAGTTGTAGAGGTAATTGGCAAAGTTTATATGGTCTGCCGGGTAAAAATCCCTATATATATAAGTAGGGGAAAATGGGGCTGCCCCAACATGGCTGCTCCCACCCCATTTTTCGCAATACTTTTATTTTTTTTGGAAAAATATCAACATGTATATTCATTCCTATATCCCTCCTATATGTCATTCGAATTTCGTCAGAAACAGAGACTCCTACTGCCTCCATCCAGACGTCATTTTTTTAACGGTCGCAGGATTTTTTAAATCGACCATGTCTAGATGGAGGCCGTCGGAGTCTCTGTTTCTGATGAAATTCGAATGGCATATAGGAGGGATATAGAGGTGAACATACATAGCGATATTTTTCAAAAAAATAAAAAAAAATCATCCAAAAATGGGACGGGGCAGCCATGTTGGCTGCCGGGCAGCCCCATCAACCCCATATAAGTATTAGTTCTAAGTTGTTTGGTTTTAGGATATGAATACACATTTTTATTTTGACAAATATGAATATGGAAAAATATCGAGATTCATATAATTTTGCAAATATAAATATAAATACGAACATTATTTCATTATTTGTATGCATGAATACATATCTAAGCAATAATTTGAATTTTGTTTATCCGTATTATTTCATATCATAGTGATGCAACCGGATAATATGTATATGTCTTCTATCATTTTTTATGCGGATATTTATATGTAATTCTATTTTACAAATATGAACATATAAGCTTATTTTGATAGTGGAAGATGCAGAAATGGATATGATGTTTCAATTATTTTTTATGAATACAAATATAAATACAGGCATCGTATCCCATTTTCTGAATAATATTTGTCTATACAAACACTACAATATTTTTATAAAAGTTACACATGTTACACGTGTTGGTTAATTGAGTATAATAGATATCCATATCCATATCCCAAAAATTTATATAATTTTGTCCATCTCCGCATTTTAAAGAATGAAAATTATACTATATTTGCAAATAAATTAAAGTTCGTTTTCTTATCACTATCCATATACACCAAAATAAATATATATTCATAGAATAATAAATTTCTTCAATCATCATAATCATAAAATTAATAATTAATTTTTCATTGAGATTACAAAAATCTATACATCAAGAAACATTACGATATAATGTATCTCTTTGATGGTATATAAGAGAGTATTATTTATATAATTAGTTTTTCGAATAATGATACATATGCAAAATTTTTGGATGTTGGTGTAATTGTCGCCTCCCAAATTGGCACTTGAGTTGGCATTTTGGGTTCTCTCCCCCCAAATCGGCATCTCATGTGTCGATTCATACATAAAATAGTAATTATTTACAACTCATGCATATTTATTTTATTTGTATTAAATGTATAATTATTTAAAAAAAGTTTCACTAGGAAGAGGAGGCTGTCGCTGTGAAGTTTAGCGGTCGGAAGACGAAGGAATCAAAGAACGAAGATAGGGGAGCACCAGCTTCTTCCTCGTTCTTCCTCCATCCTACAAAATCGTTTGATGAAGAACACACCCCGGATCTAATATGGGTCATCCATCCAAGAGACGAAGCATCATCTCTCTCGATCGTCGATCAAGCCATGTGGCGCACGGAGCGTCGCCCGATACCGTGCTACTTATGGGTAAATATCAAAGGGCCCTTCGCTCTTTTGTATTTTGTGGTTAGTCTTGTAAATATTAAGTTATATTTGAATAGTATTGTAAAAATTTTATATAGCCCCTTGTAGTTATTAGATAACATCTAGGTCTCGTGCCAGCTCAACTCACGTGGCAGCCCACATGAGGTGGGTAAATTACAGCCGACCCTTCACGGGTTCTATTATTTCTATTTAGAATTTCAATTTTTTAATTAAGTGTAAACTTTTGGGTTTATTTTCATGCGACCTCCTGACTTTATTTATTATAGCAAATATACCCTTGTTGGCATTGTAAATTATTTTATGCCATTTTATTTTGATTAAATAGCATATGTGCTTGTAAAATCTTGGAAAAATCATAGTAAATGCTTCATCTTATGCGTGTTTATGCCATGATTTTTATTTAGCATTCCCTTCTATTTTTCAATTTATTAAAAATCATTTAGGATTTATTCCCTCCTTAACTATAAAAATATAAAAAATTATAGAACCTTATATAAAAATTACATATATATATATATTATATAAAATATAAATACATACCAAAAATCACAAAAAAATATAAAAAGAAAACATTGAAAATTGAAAAACCCTCCTAATGCTATACTTTTTAAAAAAACCATAAAATCCAAAAAAAATAGTTTTTGGTTGTATATTTTTATTTATGTTATATATTATATATTAAAATAGGATTGGGCTTTTTTAAAGCATTTATCTATTTTTAAAATCCAAAACATTCCGGTCTATTATTATATTCCCTGTTTTGTTATTTTAAATCAATTATAAATACCTAAAAATTAGTAAAAACTTAAAAAACACAAAAATAGAGAAAAATTGGGAAAAAAAACACAAATACATTTTATTTTATAAATTTTTAGCATATATAGTTATATTAATAAATATAAAACACTATATATACTTTTTATACTACATATACTGATATACTTAATATTAATATTATTATTATTAATTATAAATACCTTAAATATATTTTAGAACCTTTAAAAAAATTAAAAAAGCCTATTCTTATTTGTATTTTCTATATTTATATATAATAAATATATCATGTATAGTATTTATACTATTCATCTTATTATATATAGATATATATAGTTTTATATCTTTAAGAATAAAAAGAAATTAAAAACCAAAAAATATAAAAAGAAAATCAAAATTAAAAAAATCATAAAATATAGAAAATATAAAATACGAAAAAACTATAAAATATAAATATAATTACAAACCCACAAAAATAAAAAAAAAGTAGAAAAGTATAAAAATATTTATTATTTATATTTATTAATTAACAATAAATAACCTATCACTGTATTTGCTCTCAATAGTTCGACCCTGCACTTGCTTGCTATATGCATTTATTTGCAAGGTATAATAAATTTCACTTGCCACAATTTTCATTGATTTTTCATAGATTGCATATTGATTGTTGATTTGATTGATTGGTGATCTGTTGAGTACTGTGAGAGCGGTCGATAAAGCTATTGCCGGATCTGACTTCTCTAACATTGCATGCCCTCCAAGACCGTGTGTTAAATATTGATGAAACTTCATTTCATCACCTTTATTATTTCAATTTGGCCTTAAACCCTAGCTAAATGCATTTATTTATCATTAATTTATGAAAATTAACACTCAATATTAGGCATATAAATACTATATAAAATAATGAATTTATTGCCAAAATAAAAGAATAAAGAATAGAAAAGAAAAAAATAAGTATCAAAGATACTTAATAACCCTAAACCTCAAGACTAAGTCAATAATTGACTTGGTCGACAAGGAGTAAAGTAGGGGGAGATAAGGGCCAATAATTGTACCAAAAACCCTAATTTTAATTGATCAATGTAGGTTTCTGACACCTATTTTACTTTATTATTTTATACCACAAATCAATAAACATTGAATACAAATATTTTACATAAAAATACAAAGAGAAATATAAAATTTATTTCATTAAAAAATAATGCACAGTATGCTCGGGACACAAAGAATAAAAAGTCGCAAAGTTATTCTCAGACCTGTATCTTCTCCATACAAACTCAAAATTCACCAAACTCAGATTTATTGTTTATAAAATAAAATTATAAATTTAATTGAGGTGGTTTCATTCAATTTGGAGTTAAGATGTAAAAGTTGACTTTTTGGTCCTCATTTGCAATATACATGTATATACTATTCAATATATATTTATTCTTTAAATTTTTCATTTTCTTATATTTTTTATATAATTGTACATAGTATTGAAATACATGTAAATAATAAAAATAAAATAAAACCATGAAAAATAAAATAAATAATATACTTTAATATATAGGTAAAGAACACATGTGTCATACTTATATATTACATATAGGTATTTATTAAGTAAAAATTACTTTAAAAAAATAAAATAAAAATATGTACATATGTATTTAAATAAGTTATAAATATAAAAAATATGTATATAAAATAATAAATATAAAAATACAAAATAAAAATAAAATACAACATATATATGTAAATATATCTATAATTATACATGTAAAAATTAATACCTAACAAACTAACATGTAAAGATAAATAAAAATCATAGTAAAATAAAAATAATAATAAACATTATTCCTGTTTTGAAAAAAAAATAAAATCATTTATTATTTTTAAACTATTCAATAAGAGATTTATTCCTTGTTTTGTCTTGAAGTCTGCTTACGTGGACCAAGGTAAGTTGACTCCGGATCAACTGTCCTTGCACTCTTAGGTCTATGTTTGTCAGGCTCTAGACCTTCCTCTTTGCTGATTTTTCCTCCATGATACATAACTTGAGGAGGCTTGTTGCCTGCATGAAATTTCTCCATCAAGCATTCCTCTATCACGCCCTACCCTTTGTTTGGTCAATCTTTTTCTCCATCAAGCATTCCTCTATCACGCCCTACCCTTTGTTTGATCAATCTTGTTTCATTTCGTGTAAAAACCCTAGGTTTTGAGAGGTTTCCAGCATGTTTATAAATAATGCCCTAATGAACCTCGGATTCATCATGTTAATTTCCAGATGTTAATCCCCTTGCTTAAATTGGAGTCAATAAAAACCAGATTAATTGTTGAATATATCTAGATCTTAAAGTAAATTAAAAATACAAAAAATGGCAAAAACAAAAATCGTAGTGTTTTTATACCTTTAAAAATGCTCACAAAAATATTTCTCCATTTATTTGACCTCTTTTGCATTTTTGTCAACATGAAACTTGTAGATCTCATCAAGATCTACAACTATCATGTTTTGGGTATTTCCAAATTCGGCCTCCTACTCTTTCTTTTTCGACTTTTTCGACTGAATAACCTGGTTGGAACACGTGGTTCCTTCTGGTTGAGCCACGTGGCCCACCTCTCCCCGTGCCACACGACCGTCGATTTCAGCCGTCCGATCCCCTTCTTAACGCCTTCATCACAGTCGTTCATCCTGCCGCCATTCTCCACCCTCCAATCCTCCTCCCGATCTCATCTGGCACGCCCGCTTCTGCCCTCTGTGTGGCTGTTAGATCATTAGATACAACAGTCATGATCACCTCACTCATAGGCATCGATGTGGCCTGATTAACTAGATCTAGGTCGTTCCCCAGCACCCTCGCTCTGACCGTTGGATCACTAGATCCAACAGTTATGCGATTGTCTTCCACCTCTGGTCTATCTCTCTCCCACGATCTCCACCATGCGAACCCGTCACCCCCTTTCTATTTTCCCAACCTCGATTGCCACATTCTCCACTCCCTAACCACGCCAGGTCCTAGCCTAATCTTCCGGCGTCCTCGTGAGACACCTGGCCAACCATGTCCTCGTCTCTCCCACTCCATATATCAACCGCAAGTCACGTCTTCCACCACCCACGCTTCAACTTCTCTGCCTTCAAATACACCATCATCGGCCACCTTCACGGGGTCCACATATACGTGGGCCACGACCCAGCATCCCTCCTTCCCTCTGTGATAGAGGGAACGAATTAGGGCGCGACGACAACTGCCGGCCTCGGTGAAGACCCATGGCTGGAGGCCATGTCCTAGTTCCTTAGAGCACCATCGAGCTGCTCCACATGGCCGCAGGAGTTTAGCAAAGACCGGAGTCGCCACCAGCGCTCAGCCCAGTCCACCGCGTCTGGCAACTCTCCAGGTAAGCTTCCTTAATCTTTCTTGCCTTTTTTCTCTGATTTCTCTTATTTAATTAGGCACATTTTATCCTTCAATTCATCAACCCACTAGATCCTCACTCATTACTCATCTTCACGCACACCTCCGCTCACCCTTTCTTCTCCATCATCGTTTGAACTCCATCGCTCCACCTCCTCTCTACTTCGCCGGAGACGGAGCTCCTGTTCCCCTTCCCGTCGCTCGCATGGAACCCCATCTCACTCACAACTCCCAGGCAAAATTGCTTCGGTTATCAACTAACATTGCATGTACCATCTCTCTCAATGGCTGGAGCTTCGTCGGATGGGACTTCCCAAGCCCCGCCTTCGGCGTAGGGATGTCGATGCACTCCTCTAGAAAGTCCACTACCATCCCCGTGCTCCAAGCTTGGTCGTCGTCCTTCCAGGAATCTTACTGGATCACCATCGAGCGCTGAGGATGGTGGTGGAGCTCGCACGGGTCCGCTGGAGATCCAAAATCGCCACCGACCTTCGACAGAGGAGGAGCCCCCCAGAGCGTACATGTGCCGTTGGATGGCACCCTCCCGATGCTCATCCAATGGCCCCCATCCAGCCACGTCGACTCCCCTGAGCACATTCAGTTGTCATCCGATCTCTATGATCGGATGGCCCAAGCGAAGCCACGTCGCTGCCCCGAGCCTCCACTTCGAGCTAATAGGATCGGGGCGCCCAAGCCAAATCGGAGTGCCATCTATTGCCATGTGGCCCGAGCCTGCGCCGATGCCCAAGCCTATCCCCACGTGCCTTGGTCATGTGAGGGCTGGGAAATTTGCAGGGGGCCCTGCCGCTTTCTTCAATTTGTAAATAGGTCCTCTGATCACATGCATGATACGCACGCCTGGGGCTAATTGCATTCAAGCCCCTCCGAGTTTTAATAATTACAATTTAGTCCCCATGCATGTGATAAAATTACTTGCATTTATCTAGATAGGACATACTTGCATTTATCTTCACTGCATTATTTTGCATTATAAAAATCGAATAAAAAGTGTCTGCGTCTTTCTACCTTGTCTGCTTCATGTTTCTTTGCATTGTGACCTACGAGTTCTTTATTTATCGCTTAATATGAGTAACAAGAGTCTAAATAGTTATGTAAGAGGCTCGTGTCCCTGAGTTTGACCTTGGGCTTGCCCAAGTAAAACAAAATTTGACCGCTTGCATTTCATTGATAAATCAATTCGAGTGGTTTTTGATCGACTCGATTTAGCACGACTGCAACGAATCTTTGAATTTTATTGGACATTATTAAATGGCTGAATTTGAGGCTCGTCATGCTCCTTCACCCATTTTGCCCTTTGATCCTTCTTTGACCCCTTGAACCCTCAGATCCCTATCCAATCGAGTATAACTCGGTGACAATGAGTCCCTCGTGGGTTTGTAGTGTGCAATATGAGGAGGAGAAGCGATCCAAGCTCTCACCGGACCTCTGGTAGAGATCCTTGTGCTCCACCCTCCTATGGTAGGTGAGATCCTTTTTCTTTGCATTTTTGATTCATAGCATTAGTAGTAGTCTAAGTTAGCCTTTAATTTTATGTGATGTGGTCTCTTATTCTGAAAAATCTCAAAATCGAACTTCGCTAGAGCTTCGAGCTCCGACCACTTATCGTCGTCCAACCCTCGTTTCGACCATATGACCGCCCTTCTCCATATCCTATTGCTTCTCCATCCTTCGATCCATCTATGCCCCTTCGATCTTCTCCAAATCGAGCTATTGAGCTCTCCTTCTCTACCTTATGCTAGAGAGTGTCGTCCTGCTTTGCTCCGCCTCTATTCGATACCCAACGAGGTTGAGGTAGTTTTCCCTCGACCTCTAACCTTTTACATGCTGGTCTGAGACTCTAGGAGCCCATCTGGGCGTGAACTGGACAAGGTTCCTAGGTGCCTCCTTCTTCTTTGAGCTACCAGGACCCCTGCAACGGGTCCCGATCAATTCTAAGGCCGCCAGCAGTTGTAGATCACTTTAAGAAAGCTCACGAGCATCTCAGAAACAAGGGAGAGGGCTGAAGGTTGAAGCTTCAGCTGTTCAAAGCTTGGAAGGAACATGGTTCTTCCTTGTTGTTCCAAGCATCTTCTATATTGTCTGATCGCATCTCTGCTCCAGAACCTACATGAGTCGTCCTATTGATCGACCAAGAGCTGTCAAATTAGAGGGCCAGATCTAATCTTCGCCCTCCATCGAATGAACCATCATCGGGAGCAAAGCAGGCAACACATGACAAGTGAACGATCCCCAACCATTGATCAGTGTGCGAGGGGTATTTTGCATCATCTTCCCCGCACATTTTATATTTTATTTTTAGTCTCATAAACTTTCAATTGTAGTTCAAATATTTTTGTAATATTTGCAATTCGAACCTTGTATTTCTTTTATTTACACTTTAGTCCAATCCATGTCACATCACGAGCTTGTGCGTGTGAGGGGCAATGTATTTTGCAAGGACACCCCTCTAAATTTGAGTTATTATTTGGTCTAAGGTATTTAAATATCAGTGTTTATTTTGTGAAAAATTGTACATGTAACTTTTTGGATATTGCGAAAATACCACTGCTAGTATGCTTAATATTGAAATATTTAGGATTTTTGCATGTATGCCCCAAGACGTTTGAAGGGTGTTCTGGAATGCATTGTACGTTTATTTAAATTGCATTTAGGCCCCTACCAACACATTTATTTTTATTTCTTATATTTACATTATTAAAAATAACATTGTGCATCCAAAAAGTATAGGAAAATTACATTAAATGTATGGAACCATTTTAAATCACATATTTTTTTGAGTTATTAAAAGTATTTGCCTATTTATAAAAATACAAAAATAGCGCACTTTCATATTTCTGCATAAAAAAATATAAAAAGGTTTTGAAAAATTCCACAAAAAGTCGTGTGTATCTATTAATGCATTTTTGAATTTGTGACCTTTTATTTTTGCAATATATTACCAAAACATCCTAAAAAAATAAAATCCCAATAATCATAAAACATTAGTAAATTTTATTTAAAAGCCCAAAAATATTTATTTTTATTTTTGAATTTTATGTACATTATATATTATATATTAAACTATTTCTAGGATTTTTTAAATATTTATCTATTTTTAAATCCCACAACAATCCAGCCTAATATTATAAGCCATTAATTTGACATTTTTAATCAATTAAAAATAATAAAAAGTCGCAAAAATTATAAGAAAAATCCCAAAAATAGATAAAAACATAAAAAAAACAAAAACATTTTATTTTGTATTTTTTAGTATTTAAAGATATATTTATAAATATAAAATTCATATTGACGATATATATATCTATATATGCTTATATACTTACAATATTGATATTATTATAAATAGCTAGAAGATATTTTAAAACAACTAAAAAATAAAAAGGTTGTACTAAATTGTATTTTTCTGATTATGTATATTATATATTTATATCCTATATAGTAATTATCTTCATCAATACTATCAAATTTTAACTTAATTCGACACTCCTATCATCTTCATCAATACTATCAAATTTTAACGGTATCAGAATTGCTGAAATTGACCCCTTCTAGATGAATGTGTTAGAAATGTTTGTTTTGCATGAAACTTGAAACACATATTTCTCTCAATATATTAAGAAAATCCCCCCTAAGGTTTCATTCAAAAAAACTCAAAAATCGTGAAAAAGGTAGGGTGTAGGTAGTTACCTACACCCTGGGTGTAGGCTCCCAGCTCCCTTATACATAGAGAAAAGGGAGCCTACACCCAGGGGTGTAGGTAACTACCTACACCCGAATCATTTTTTCATTAATTTTTTAGTTTTTTGAAATGAAACCTTGAGGGAAATAGATCACTATATATCACCCTGGTGTCATTCAAAATTCAACTTAATTCGAGACTCCTATCATCTTCATCAATACTATCAAATTTTAATGGTATCAGAATTGCTGAAATTGACCCCTTCTAGATGAATGTGTTAGAAATGTTTATTTTGCATGAAACTTGAAACACATATTTCTCTAAATAAATTAAGAAAATCCCCCCTATGGTTTCATTCAAAAAACTCAAAAATCGTGAAAAAAGGTAGGGTGTAGATAGTTACCTACACCCTGGGTGTAGGCTCCCAGCTCCCTTATACATAGAGAAAAGGGAGCCTACACCCAGGGGTGTAGGTAACTACCTACACCCGAATCATTTTTTCATTAATTTTTTAGTTTTTTGAAATGAAACCTTGAGGGAAATAGATCACTATATATCACCCTGGTGTCATTCAATATTCAACTTAATTTGAGACTCCTATCATCTTCATCAATACTATCAAATTTTAACGGTATCGGAATTGCTGAAATTGACCCCTTCTAGATGAATGTTTTAGAAATGTTTGTTTTGCATGAAACTTGAAACACATATTTCTCTCAATATATTAAGAAAATCCCCCCTAAGGTTTCATTCAAAAAAACTCAAAAATCGTGAAAAAAAGGTAGGGTGTAGGTAGTTACCTACACCCTGGGTGTAGGCTCCCAGCTCCCTTATACATAGAGAAAAGGGAGCCCACACCCAGGGGTGTAGGTAACTACCTACACCCGAATCATTTTTTCATTAATTTTTTAGTTTTTTGAAATGAAACCTTGAGGGAAATAGATCACTATATATCACCCTGGTGTCATTCAAAATTCAACTTAATTCGAGACTCCTATAATCTTCATCAATACTATCAAATTTTAACGGTATCAGAATTGTTGAAATTGACCCCTTCTAGATGAATGTGTTAGAAATGTTTGTTTTGCATGAAACTTGAAACACATATTTCTCTCAATATATTAAGAAAATCCCCCCTAAGGTTTCATTCAAAAAAACTCAAAAATTGTGAAAAAAGGTAGGGTGTAGGTAGTTACCTACACCCTGGGTGTAGGCTCCCAGCTCCCTTATACATAGAGAAAAGGGAGCCTACACCCAGGGGTGTAGGTAACTACCTACACCCGAATCATTTTTTCATTAATTTTTTAGTTTTTTGAAATGAAACCTTGAGGGAAATAGATCACTATATATCACCCTGGTGTCATTCAAAATTCAACTTAATTCGAGACTCCTATCATCTTCATCAATACTATCAAATTTTAACGGTATCAGAATTGCTGAAATTGACCCCTTCTAGATGAATGTGTTAGAAATGTTTGTTTTGCATGAATCTTGAAACACATATTTCTCTCAATATATTAAGAAAATCCCCCCTAAGGTTTCATTCAAAAAAACTCAAAAATCGTGAAAAAAAGGTAGGGTGTAGGTAGTTACCTACACCCTGGGTGCAGGCTCCCAGCTCCCTTATACATAGAGAAAAGGGAGCCTACACCCAGGGGTGTAGGTAACTACCTAATCCGAATCATTTTTTCATTAATTTTTTAGTTTTTTGAAATGAAACCTTGAGGGAAATAGATCACTATATATCACCCTGGTGTCATTCAAAATTCAACTTAATTCGAGACTCCTATCATCTTCATCAATACTATCAAATTTTAACGGTATTAGAATTGCTGAAATTGACCCCTTCTAGATGAATGTGTTAGAAATGTTTGTTTTGCATGAAACTTGAAACACATATTTCTCTCAATAAATTAAGAAAATCCCCCCTAAGGTTTCATTAAAAAAACTCAAAAATCGTGAAAAAAGGTAGGGTGTAGGTAGTTACCTACACCCTGGGTGTAGGCTCCCAGCTCCCTTATACATAGAGAAAAGGGAGCCTACACCCAGGGGTGTAGGTAACTACCTACACCCGAATCATTTTTTCATTAATTTTTTAGTTTTTTGAAATGAAACCTTGAGGGAAATAGATCACTATATATCACCCTGGTGTCATTCAAAATTCAACTTAATTCAAGACTCCTATCATCTTCATCAATACTATCAAATTTTAACGGTATCAGAATTGCTGAAATTGACCCCTTCTAGATGAATGTGTTAGAAATGTTTGTTTTGCATGAAACTTGAAACACATATTTCTCTCAATATATTAAGAAAAACCCCCCTAAGGTTTCATTCAAAAAAACTAAAAAATCGTGAAAAAAAGGTAGGGTGTAGGTAGTTACCTACACCCTGGGTGTAGGCTCCCAGCTCCCTTATACATAGAGAAAAGGGAGCCTACACCCAGGGGTGTAGGTAACTACCTACACCCGAATCATTTTTTCATTAAATTTTTAGTTTTTTGAAATGAAACCTTGAGGGAAATAGATCACTATATATCACCCTGGTGTCATTCAAAATTCAACTTAATTCGAGACTCCTATCATCTTCATCAATACTATCAAATTTTAACGGTATCAGAATTGCTGAAATTGACCCCTTCTAGATGAATGTGTTAGAAATGTTTGTTTTGCATGAAACTTGAAACACATATTTCTCTCAATATATTAAGAAAATCCCCCCTAAGGTTTCATTCAAAAAAACTCAAAAATCGTGAAAAAAAGGTAGGGTGTAGGTAGTTACCTACACCCTGGGTGTAGGCTCCCAGCTCCCTTATACATATTATATATACTTATATATATACTTCTAACATATCAAAAAGAAAGAAAATTAAAATCAGAAAAGTATAAAAGGATAATAAAAATTATAAAATTAAAAAATATAATTAAAAATCCATAAAAAAATATAAAATATTAAAATCCCACAAAAAATAGGAAAACCCTATAAAACATAAAAACACATTTATTGATTTTCTCCTTGATTGTCAATTTTTGTACCTACCTCCGTTGCTCCTTTGTGGTTCGACCCATACATTGTGTACTATGCATACTTATTTGTAGGGTATACTAAATTTCATCTCACTTATCCATTATTAAATTATTATGTGGTTGATTATTGATTGACACACTTGGGTTGGGTGTTGAGAGCTGAGAGGTGCTGATACAACAATTGTCATATCCGACTTGTCGGACACTTCAGGACCTCCAAGATTGAAAGTTAGACACACCATACTTTCGTGCTCATCAAATAGCGTTGTTGCCAGGGAGCAACTTCAGATAGGATAATTGTGCATATAATTGTTTTATTTCCTTGTATTTTGTTCATTTCTTATTATTCAAATAGTTGTTTATCTATAATAATCGTCTCTCTTTGTTGACTTTTCTATGAGGTCCTACCACAAGGATGATCTTGTAGGAGGATGAGGTATCCAAGTACAATGAAGATCGCCTTTTCTTTGTAGGATGGTAGGAGAGAGCAGAAGAAAAGATGGAGGAGAAGGAAAAGAGCAGACGGGCAATTATTTGTCTTTTTATTTGTATTTACATTTTGCGAGAGAGAGAGAGAGAGAGACTTTTGTAAAATATTATAATATATAAGACTCTAAGGCCAGTATAACTTCTCTGAGGTCCACTGCTTGAGTGATTGTTTACTTGGGGGCCTCGTCGGCTTCTTCGTGGTTTTCTCGCCTTTCTTTTATTTTGTTTTCCGAGTTGAGTATTCTGCTTTCTTTTTGTGCTTGGAGCCCCTAGATTTTATGATTTTATTTGGTTGAGCAAGGTAGACCTAGGCCCACACACCTAAAAGAATCTTGTACCTATAGATCGTAAGACTTAGTCAAATAATTAATATGTGCTTCCTGAGTAGAAGTTCATGCTAGGTCGGTTCTCGCTTGAACACATATAGGTTAGATTTTATTTTATGCATAGATCATCTTGCATGTAGACTGTTGGAGTCAGGTACGCATCTCTATCTTTAGCATCTACATTCTTTATTTTTTGTGCATCAGCTTTTCTGAGCTCCTCCCCCTATTTTATTTAACTTAGGAAATAAAGGAATGAGAAAATTTGTTATACAATTTTCTTTTCTCAAAAAGACCAAAAAAGTGATAACCAATAAAATTAGGACTGTTAATTCTACTCGACCGTAAAACCAAACGTAAAGGACAAAATCATTGTCTTGGGGATGGTAACATCCTCATTGGTCACATGTACGTTTCAGACCGAGATAGGCACAAACTCATAAGGACTAGATCCCCCATCCCTGGAATTATGCCTTAAGCAATTTGATCGGCTCTTGGGCCGCACTTGCCTCCGACTATTGACAACGTAGTCTCGACGTTCCAGTAAGTGTGCTACAATCGTCTAGAACACAATCACTCTAGATGACTGCACCTATGAGTTTCTAAATAACTGTCTTCTCATCTAACTCTAAAAATTGAAAAGATAAAAGGCCGAGCTTTCATGGTCTTCAATCTGTTGAGTTGGTAAATTGAGGGGTTTTGTTTGTTTTTATTTGTTTGTATTTTGTGTGCATACCCGATCTTCACTGCGCATTTGCACCGTTTTCTTACAAATCTTGATTTGACTATCGTGATCTCCCGATCCTTGTCTTTTGTTTCAAAGATGGAAGACTGGAGTTATTTTTATCCGAACTTCGTGGAACCTCCTTCTTCTTCTCCAATCGGCAAACCTCCATTTTATCAGAAGGGCTTTGCTACTGACTTTTCTTTTTGTACATACCCTCCACAGCCACAATATCATGCATCAGATTTTGATTATTACACAACATCACCATCCCATTTCTCACCTTTCACATACCCGATACTAAGTTGTTGGATTCAACTCTTGATAATCTCGAAATTAGATCGGTCTTGTGTTCCACATAAGGCGGGAACACGGTCGAAGTGTCGACCAATCAATTCTGAAATTAATCAACAGTTAACCCACACTAAAGATCAATAAATTAGAAATAATGTGGAGTTAAAATTTATTTTTAACTCTGCACAAATGGTGTATAGGGACAAATATGCAGAGAGTTCGAACACAGGGAGCAAATAGGGTAATTCAGAAATGTGCACAAGCGAGTGTGTGTGAAGTGTCTACTAAGCAAGCAAACAATGAAATTTTTGTGGGTTTTTAATTTTTAAATTTTTTTATGTTAGTTTAATTTTTAATTTTGTCTTTTGATTTTTAATTTTCTAATTTTTATAATTTTATATTATATATATATTTTTTTGAATATTGGAAATTGAAAACAATGTAATGAAAGGCAAGATAAAATATTTATAAAAATGTGCAAAAATAACCAAAAATTCAAAAATAAAATGTTTTTGATATTTTTAAGATTTTTTACTTTTTTTGTGATTTTTGGGGATTTTTCAAGGTGTTTTTGGTATTTTAAAATACTGAAATAAGGCAAAATAGTGGAAAATGTGCTGGCTGTGAGTAAATTGCGAATTAAAATTATCAAACAGCAACCAAAATTTTTCACACTATTTTTCAAATAAAGAGAACAAAATATGGAACAAACAGGAACTGAGTTTATATTTTTTGGATTTTTCTTTGATTTTATATATTTTTTGAAGTTTTAGAGTGTTTTTAAATTTTTAGTGTTTTTCTTTTGAGATTTTTAATGGTTTTTGGATTGACACTAAAATAGGTTAAAATGGACACTATGTAATTTTTTTTGGAATTTTTAGAGATATTTTGATATTTTTTTGGCATTTTCTAAGCTAGACAGTGGATAAAAAGCATGTTTTTGATTTTTAATAAATATAAAAATAAAATAAAATCAAAGACTAAAAATATGGCGACAAAGTACACGCATCCAGTAGCTTAACCCTAATTTTGTGGAATTGTTGGACTTAAAATGATAATTTAGATAATGAGAACAAGCATCCAATCATTAAACAGGCCTTGTAGGGGCATTTATGCAAAATGCGAAATATCCAGGGGCATACATGCAAAATCTCCACAAATTTTAAACTAAAAGTTCAACTTTTCGTACCAAAAACTAATTACCAGACTCGCAAGGGTATCTACACAATTTTCCCAACAGGGCGCGTGACTTGCACGCGCCTGGCGAGGACCAAAATGTAATTTTCTAACAACCTGGGGGCCTACTTGCGATATTTCCAAAAGTATAACACGTGATAGCAGAGTTTTGGTACTAAAACCAAATACACAAAATGCCGAGGGTTCCCTTGCAAAATGCCCACACCTCACGTGAACTGGTCACGTGAGGTGACGTGGCAAGGGACCTAAGTGCAAATAAGAGAAACACAGGGTCCTACATGCAAATATTACAAAGTTTTTACACTACAAACGAAAGTTTTTAGACTAAAAGATAAATACAAAATGCGCGAGGGTGTAAATGCAAAATACCCTCGGCGCGCGATCCAACGGCGGTGACGAGGCCACTTGACACGTGGCGCGCTACGGACGGCCGATGACGCTTCGCTGGTGGACGTCTGAGATTAGATCTCGGCTGAGATCAACGGTGGCTGAGCGCTGACGATCGGACGGTCCACGTTCTAACTGGAGGGGCTCCCTTGATCGGACGGTGGCGAAGGCAGCTGGAAGAGCACGGCGGAGCTCCGGCTGGGCGAAGTTCCTCAAGCTCCTCCGGCCAGCTTCGATGGCTTTTGGGCTTCAAAATCGGGTTGCGGCCTCCTCAGGTCCTCCTCTATCTCCTGGATGCGGCAAAAGGGCACGGCGAAGGCCGTGACGCTCGCTGGCAACTGGCGGAGCTGCGGGGGCTTCAAGAGCTCCGGCGAGCTTCAAAACTCGCCTCCAGGCACGATTGGTCGTGCTTTGACCTGCAAGAAGGTTAAGGAAGGCCCAGGGCAAACTGCCTGGACCTCTGGATGGGGGTGGGGATGCGTAGATCGACGGGGAGATGATCGGCCGGAGGTGCTCTCCGGTCGTGTGAAGGGATCTGGCGATTTAAGCGACGAAACTCTAATTTTTTTGATTGTTTTTAATCCTACGGATGACAGGAACTAAATGCATGAAATAAAGGAGCGGGGGGATGCCCTCAATGGCCGGAGCCAGAGGAAGAAGGTACCTCGACTGCCGGACTTGCGGGAGGTGTTGGAGGCTCCTCCGACTTCAAACGCCTTGGCTGAAGGGCTTGCGATGTAGCTGTCACCTCCAGGAAGCTCAAGAGCACGAAGGTGGCGCAGAAGGGTGGACCGAAGGGACTCAAAAAATCCAAGGAAGATCGGGCTCCATTCTTATGTGGTTTGACTGCCGGTGACAGGCGCTCAAAGACCAAGGTGCAGCGAGCGCTACAGTGACCCAATCCTCAAGACGATCATTGGGCAAGCAAGAGGGATGTTCGAGGAGAAAAAGTGGTCAAGGCATCGACACGAAATAATGCAAGGGGAAACCTCGAAAAATCCGCAAACACGGGGTCAAACGAGGTTCTGACAGAGGCACATGGGGAAGGACGGCCAGTTGACCGGGGTCAACTGGGACCGTCTTCTGATTGGTCCACGTGGACCAATCAGGAAAAATCCCTGATAAATAATTTAATAAATCAATAAAAAATAGAAAAAGGCCGAATAAAATAAAAAATATTCGTAATTTTATGTAGTATTTTATTATGATTTTTAATTTATTTTATGAAGTATATTTTTTATAAGTTTGCTTTTTAACCCTATATAGGTATAATACCTATGCATTTAAGTATTTAATTTTTATTCTGTGTATTTTAATTTCATTATTTATATTTATTATTTTCTAAAATTATAAGATACTTTTATGTACACAAATATATTTTTATTTTATTTTCTGATTTATTTTTGTATATTTAATACAATATAAGAGTGTTTTGTATAGGTATATGTATAGGCAGTATACCTATGTATTCTTTATACAAGTATTTTTATTTTGTATTTTCTTTGCATTTTTATTCTAATTTTAATGCACATATATATTATAAGTAATATTTACATAATTATAAAAATATAAAAATACAAAAATAATGAATAAATAATAAATTGAATATTTTAATCAGTACATTTATACAATGAGGGTCCAAAACTCAACTTTCAAATCGTAGCTCCGCCAAATGCGAAACCATCACCTTTGGATAGATTATTTTATTCTATATACAATTAAAGGTGAGTATGCTGCATTTGGAGTTGTCGTTTGTGAGATACGGGTCTGGGAAGTTGGGATTCTGGATTCTTATTTAGACCATAACTTTTTATCTGTATATTATTTTTCTGTGAAATCAATTTTGTACTTCTCTTTATAAAATTATCTACAACTTTCATGAACAAAGTTTCTTTATTTGATGTTTAAAAAGTGGAACCAAAAATAGGTCCCAAAATGAATAAAGAATGAATAGAATGTATAGGTATTTTCTCTGTATTTCTGACCTTATCTCCCCCTACTTTATTCCTTGTCGACCTATTCATCAAGATGCCTAGGTCTCGGGGGTTTTGGGTCATAAAATATTTACAATATTTTATTCTTTTTCTTTTTCTTTATTTATTCTATAATTTTGGCTTCAATTACAGTATTTTATACACTAATATGATGCACATGCATGAATGCTAAGATGATGTATTTAATGCTATTTACAGGCATTTGCTAGGGTTTTTGGTGCCAAAATGATAGAATAAAGATGATGAAATGTGGATTCATCACCTCTCATGAGCACGACTTTTGAGCACGTGACTCGGGTAGTGAAGCAATTACAATAGAGGATTGATGACCTATCTAACATTGTGATTCACACCGCTGCTTCACCTTTTGATGTCATGGATTCACAAGAGCGCCCATGAGAGCTTGCAATCACCAAAATTGTAAAAAATGAGAAAAAGGTAAAAATTCAAAAAGACCATAGTGGGAGACACCTAGCAGGGTTAGTTTGTGAGGAGAGGGAACCAATGGCACATCCTTTGTTCACACATGCACACACCATAGTTTCTGCCTCCTTCACCCCCAAGGATGACACTATACGGATTGTTCTTAGTCATCCTTGTGTAGATGATTATTTTGATCTCTTCCCTTATATGAACGAGATAGAAAATTTTTAAAAAAATGTTGACCAACCCTGAAGTGATGGCGGCTATTTAGGATATTATTGATGTCCCACTTCAAAAGGCCATGAACCTTTTGCTTCTTCCCACACCCGAGAAGAGAAAGAGAAGACACAGACCTGAGTGACTGATGAACCACATTTTCGTCTCTTTAATTGTCGTATTTTGTCGTAGCATAGTAGGCAAAAATGGATCTTTCATACCAAGGTCGAATACAGGGACACAAGCCTCTATGATGATCAATCGAATTTCAAATGCTTAAATTAAGAGACTAATTTTGAACCTAGGTCTACAGGCAGATGATGGAAGCGATTTTTCCACGGGTCTAAATATGCCTCACACAAGGCGGAGGCAAAGTCGATGTGGCGACCCGCAAGAAAATCCAGACTTTAGACAATAATTAACCCACAACAAGTAATTCAAGCAATGAAAATAGATGTGAAGAGTTAAAATTTATTAAAACTCTACAACAAAGGCGTGTATAGTACAACTATGTGTAGAGGTCGAACACAGGGAGCAGACAGGTAGAAAGGGTAATAATGCTCAAAAATGAAAGTGATCAAATGTCTAAAAATGTGCTATTTTTGTGGGTTTTTAATTTTATATTTTTTTTGTTTTTAATTTTTAGTTTATATTTTTATATTTGGTTTTTTAATTTTTTAATTTTTATATTCTTTTTGTATTTTATATTTTTTATATATTTTCTTTTCTTTTAATAAAAAGATGTACACTATATAAGAAAAGTAAGACAAAGTATTTATAAAAAGAGGTAAAAATAGTCAATATTCAGAAAAAGAAATATTTTTGGGCTTTTTATGTTTTTATAATGTTTTTTGCAATTTTCCAAATTTTTCCTAATTTTTTTTTGAAATTTGTAAAATAAAAAAGACTGAAAAAACAATGAACAAAGTTGATGGCCGAAATTAAAATGAGGATGAAAAATATCAAACAGAGTCAAAAATTTCTCAAATTAATTTTAAAATAAAGATAATAAAACAGAGAAAATTCAGAGATAAAAATTATATTTTTAGGATTTTTCTAGAATTTTTGATATTTTTATGAAGTTTTTAATAATTTTGCAATTTTAGGGGTTTTCTTTTGTATTTTTTATGATTTTTGGATTGAAGTTAAACCCATAGAAATAAACAAAATGTGATTTTTTTCAAATTTTTCGAAGAGTTTTTTTATTTTTTTAGGTATTTTCTAATGCAAACAGAGCTGAAAATGCATGTTTTTGAATTATTATAAATATGAAAATACAATAAAAATGCAAAATAAAAATATGCATACGAGAGCAACAAAACAGGAGCCTAAGTGAATTTTTTGGTGATTTCTAGGATTTTATAGATGCATGGAATAAATACAAACAATAAAGAGAAAAATCACACTAGCAAGGGCATTTACGTAAATATCCAGAACTCCAGGGGGCACAGTGAAATTTTTCCGCAAAATATATAACTGATTCATAAAATTCCAGACCAATCCTAAATAGCCAAACACGCAAGGGTACAAGTGCAAAAGTCCCACCTGCACACGTGGTACTCACCACCTTGGGGAGGACCTAAAAGCAATTACCAAAAATCTGGGGGGCTACTTTGCAAAATACCTAAAAATATTACACGTAATAAAATGTTTCCTGGACAGAATGGAAATAACTAAACCCGTAGGGGGTCCCCGCAAAATGTCCACCACCCCACGTGCGTGAGTCGCGTGAGGTAACGTGGACAGGGACATGTTTGCAAATACTCAAAGTTCAGGGGTCTAAATGCAAAATGTACAAAATAAATAAACTGCAGAGGAAGGTTTATGTGCTAAATATTAAATACAAAAATGAGCGAGGGTGAATCTGCAAAATACCTAAAGCTATGGAGATCGGACGGCTGATAGGGAATCACTTATGCCACGTGTCACGATCCTGATGGCCGGTACCAGTTCGCTGATGACGGCTGGGATAGATCCCAGGGGAAGATCGGACGGTGCTGGCGTGACACGATCCAATGACAGCTGTGCACCTGGGAGAACGCCCTTGATCGAACGGCTGAAGGATGATGGCGAAGAATGGGGAAGAATGTCGCGGTGGGCGAATTTCCCCGGCCTCGCAGCGCCTCCTCCGCGGCGTATGGAGCTCCAAAATGGGCTGGTGCAGTTCCTGCAGGTTTGCTCCAGGTCCTGGGGCTCTCAGAATGGTCGGAGTCGCTTTGCAGTGCGGGCACGAGGGTGGCAGAGCTCAGCCCTTCTAGGTACCTCCGGCGAACGGGAAAATGAGCCCTGGTGTCTTCTTATGTTCCTGACCTGCAAGAGAAAGTTAAGGGCGGTCGTGGGAAAAATGCCGCAACCCACCAGTGGGCAAAAAACGGCGGAGAACGGCGAGAGGGAGGCTTGCCGGAGCAAGCTCCGGCGAGGGGGTGACGGATGGTGGTTGGTTGAGCGTGGATCGAAATGGAAGGTGGTAATCTAATCCTAAGGCTAAGGCGGATCTAAAGATGCAAGAAAAATAAATAAAAATGAACCTCAAGGGTATATACCCAAGATAGAACCTCGACGGCCAAACTTGGTCGGAGGTAGTGGAATCCGGCCTTCAAGGCGCCGTCGTACCTCAACGGGGGTGCTAGGGTCTCCCCTATCACCGGAGTCAACCCAACAGGCTCCCCGGATGTCTAAACACAACCAAGAAGGGGTTCAAATTTTGAATTGAAGGTCAGGGGTTGTATTTGAAGAGTTGACGAAGTGGCTGGGTTAATCGAGGCGAATCGATGAGATCGTGTGTGATCAGCCCAAGAAGAAGTATGGGCGTGTAAGAGGGATAAACGATGCATATAAGTCACGAAGGATGTTACGGGAAATAGTGCAAGGGTTGGCCTCAAAAAAATCGAGAAAAGGAGTCAAATCGACTTCTGACAAAGCCACAGGGTGAAGGACAACCAGTTAACCGAGATCAACATTGACTGCCACCTGGTTGGTCCATGTAGACCAACCAGGAAAAAGCCCTAAAAAAAGGTTTAAAAATTCATTTAAAATAGTAAATGAATTTATTTTTTTAAGTTATTAAATAAAAAATACTTGTTGTTTTATGAAGTATTTTAATATGATTTTTATTTATTTTTTCTGAGGTATAAAAATACAAGTTACCTTTTATAGCCTATACAGGTATACATATCTATATATTTTAATATTTTTTATTTTGTGTATTTAAATTTATATTTTTTTTATTTTTTTATATATTTATAAAAGATTTTTATACACTTAAATATATTTTTATTTTATTTTTCTGATGTATTCTGTACACTTAATAAAATAGGAGTATTAATTATATATGTGTCTTTACATGTATTATACATATGTCTTATATACATGTATTTTATTTTTGTATTTTCTTTAGGTTTTTATTCTGATTTTAATGTACACATATATTATAAATAATATTTACAAAATTATAAAAATATAAAATTATAAAAATAATGAATAATAAATAAAATGAATATTTTAATCTGTACAAGTATATATAGGGGTCCAAAACCTAACTTTCAAACGTAGCTCCGCAAAATACGAAACCACCTTCATTAAATAGCTTGTTGAAAATTATATACAATTAAAGGTGATTTTGATGCGTTTCGAGTTTTTATTTGAGAGATACAAGTCTGGGAAGTTGGGATTCTGGAATTTTATTCAGATCATAACTTTTTATCTGTACATTATTTTTGGGTGAAATAAATTTTGTATTTTTCTATATTTAATTATCTACAATTTTCTTATACAAAGTTTCTTTATTTGAGGTATAAAAAGTGGAACTAAAAATAGGTCCCAAAATGAATAAAAAGGAATTTTTATTGTATTTTGGCCCTTATCTCCCCCTACTTTATTCCTTGTCGACCTATTCATCGAGATGCCTAGGTCTCGGGGTTTCGGGTCATAAAATTTTTACAATATTTTATTCTTTTTTCTTTTCTTTATTCTATTATTTTGGCTTTAAAAACTGTATTTTACACACTATTTACACACATATGCATGAATGCCAAAATGCGGAAATTAAGGGTATTTACAAGTATTTGTCAGGGTTTTTGAGGCCAAAATGATAGAATAAAGACGATGAAATGTGGATTCATCAGCAGACAATACATACCATGCCTAAAACAATGCATAAAATAATGCAAAAATTATGCAAGACAATGATACATGCTACAAAATGATGGAAAGAATAATTTTTTTATTTGGTTTTTTATGCAAATATAGATGCCACAATATGCTATGCAATGCAACATTCATTTACAAGCTTAAATATGCCCTCGATTAATTATAAATTTGAGCAAGAGAGAAGGAGTCAGTTTCATTAGCAATTGATGCATAAAGATAAATCAAAGTTTAATTAATGGCATTTAAATATTTACATATACGACTATTGGTGGTGGAAATGTGGTCGCATTTCATAATACGACCATAAATTCACCACCAATGGTCATCGCAGTCTTGTGATAGTAAAAATATTATTTTCTAATAGTGAATATATAATGACGATATTGTTATCGACGATATTCGTTGTGAAATTACTTTTTATAAATCAAGGACGGATGTCATATCTACATTGTTATCGACGATGCATATAACATCATTTTTTTCGTTTCTATTTTTCAAAATTATAACTAACCCTCGTTAAATTTGACCCAAAATATTAACGATGGTAACTAAAATTTTGAAAAATCACATCGAATAAGCATTCTATATGCATAATCTCTAGAGATATAATATAATAATGGATATGACGTTTGTCGTTAATTTCTAATATAAAAAAATATTTCATAACGAATTATATTGTAACTGTAGACCCATTTTATCGTAGTGAAGTTGTTGTAGTAACCTGAAGTTGTTGTAATAACCACAGTAAGTAATATCATTTGATTATTTTCACATTATTGAACGTTCTTCTATTGATGTTTTGACAGTAGGTAAAAAACCTTGCAAGTAAGAACTACATTTGCGATTGTTTGTGTACCCGGGACAACCAAATTTTTGGATGGTTGTCTAGCGACCACCGCAAATAACTATTGCCTCACACATAACTTTGTCGACACAATCAAGATAGAGCCCAATAGAGCCCTGAATTTATCGATGATTATCGATCGACACTAATAATCATATTTCCAATAGTATAAGAATGTGCTTTGGTTGGTAAAGGTTTGTATCAAGTGGTATCTTATATTAACGTGACATTTTTGTGGCAAGAAAGTTAGTAAAAAAACTTGTTAGTACCATTTGGTAATTCGATGTTAAGGTTAGTAAAAATGAATATTGCATGGTAATGATATATATTTACGAACAAACCTCTGTGAACTTCTCAATCTTACAAAAATATCCCCAATGTGCAATTTTGTAAAATTGAGAAGTTTACATGGGTACTTTTTAGAGTAGAGGCCATGTGATATTAAATTTCACATGAAACAAGTGGGTGTTTAAGAATCTAGCACAACATTTATGCCCTTCAAAGATGGGAGTTAATTAATAAAAAAAACTACAAATTAATGAACATGTGCTATAACTATTAATCACATCATCTAATCTTAATTTCAGGAAATAATTTGAAAAAAAAATGTAAAATTTTAAGCATTAGATTCTTTATTTTTTAATAGTAGGTCTGGTAATTTCTCGATCTTGTAAACATCATTATTACTCCCTCGATTACGTAAACTTGCTCTGTCTTACCCCCATGAACTCTGCCACTAATTGGAAAGTTCTAGGGTTAACTCGCTTGGGTTAAAGTTGAGTTAATTAAACCACATCAAATCTAATGGTATCTTTTCTTCCACTTTCTCCTTCCTTCTTCTCTCCTCATTCTTCCTCTTCCTCTTTCCAATGGTGCACAAGGAGGGGGGTGGAGATCGGCAGTAGGAGCAGTGCAGGGAGAGGGGCCGAAGACGAGCAACAACTGCGATGACCTGCAGGATCTCGCTGAGGGTGCAAGGCGAGGGGGCGAAGATGGAGTTGCGCGGGGGAGGAGGGTGGGTGGTTGGATGATGCAAGGTGGGGAGAATGGGTGGAGGTCTAGAGTTTGATCCACCATATCCAGTAGCTCCTCCATTCTTCTCTGTTTGGATCGAGGTTATGTGCTTCGAGTCATGTGGGATTATTTACAGGTGCTCTGGAGATCTATTGTTCATCCTATGGAAACGAAGGTTACTGTAACGGGAGAAATGAGTCGCGAGATCTAGAGAGCTTCATCGGAAAACCACAACATCTGGAGGGAGATGCACAGTTGATCGAAAACCACATATCAAGAAACGTCACAACGGATTTGAAGCCTCAATGCAATAGATATGCTCAAGGGAGGAAGGTGCCCTCCTTCTGGCCTTGTATCCTCGGATTCTCATGCGCACTGTTTAACCTTCGATCCACGAGGAGACCATCATCACCATCACACGATCTGATCGAAAACACTGCATCTCCATTTGAGTCAGATCGTGTGCACTCGAATCAACATGTCGAAACGAAGCCAAACATCAATAGAAGTTGAACTTTAAGAGAAGTGCTTGAGAGGAGACGTCCATCGTCAAGCCTTCATTTAATATTTGTCACATGTGAAGCTTCATCGGAGAATCGAGTTGTGTTGTGGACGGAGATAGATATGATTTCCACCATTTACAACCGCAAAGAGCAAAGTGTTTTGGGGACGAACTCAACCTATAACACCCGTTGGGGCGTTAGGGGAGGAGGAAGAAGGAGTCCTATTTTTGATGGATTTCGTTCACCTTTGACAGTCAAATGGATGTCTATTAACCACATGATATGCTGGTAAAAGTTTGTAAATTTACAGGGTCGAGGGGGTAATAACGATGTTTACAAGGTCGAGAAGATAATTTACAATGATTCTAAAGTTCATGGGGTAAAAATCCCATAAGAAAAGAGGTAGGTGAAATAAGTAGCTTGAATAGGAATATGATGTTTTATTTTCTATTCTCTTTCTTTTCTTTCAACGGTAATTGTTGCTTTAAAGAAGGACAATATGCCTTCGAAAATAATTTGTGAAGAAGGATAATAATTATTTCAAAAATAAGAAAAATAATAAATTCAAATTGTGTGCTCTTATTCCCACATTAAACAAGTCTCAATAATTTGAAACTCTCGAGAGGCATCAATGTTTAAGAACTATGGTAGTTTAGAAATATGAGTGTAAGATTCTGATGCCTTTCTCTCTCTAATTCTATTGTTTTGCCCTTGCCCTCTCTCTCTCTCTCAAGATTGATGGGGGCCATGAATGAGGTAGGCCCATCTCAGCAGCATCTGCAAGTCAAAGAGACACAAACACCACCATTACCATTACCATAATGGAGCTCTCCCTATCTTCAAACCCCACATTCTCTCCCTTCTTTTATAAGGTTAGGGGTCCACCCTGTTTTTCCACTCTTGCAGCTGCTTCCTTTTTTTTAGTTATCTTTTTGGGTCAATCACATAAAAGAAATCAAAAGTTTGAAATCTAGGTTTTATAACATTATTTACTATTAGTCAGCCATGTTAATAGGAGGAATACGAATTTTAAAAGATAACCTGGATTTTGTCCCCTTGTTTCGGATTTTTTTTAATTCTACGATAACTATTTGCCATCTTTATTTCATCACTATTCATAAAATAATTACTCCACTTCTAACAAGTAGTTGTTACTATTTATCTCCCATTAACGCTGCATTTTCCTGAATAGCTAACACTTATTCCATATTAACTTTCATTTATTTCACATTGTAAAAAAATCCAAACAAACAAAGAATAATCAGATATCTTGTTACTCCGCTTTTATCTATTAAACACAACAAAAACATAAATAGGTAATAAACCCTCTTATTCATTACTCCACATCCTTATTTCACATTCCTTATTTCCCAAATGGATGCAAACCAAATGTTTTTTTGTGCACGCTTAACTTTTACTGATTGAAATTCACGAAAAAGCATGTGCATCAAACATGGATTAGTTTTGTAGGAGCATCTATGCAATAATCGACTAAAATCAAATAAAATACAAGATTTCTACACTAGGATATCTATAAACTTTGCCCATCACCTCAAAATCACTATAAACTTCATATTTACTCCATGGTCCATGCTAACTTACTAAATCTTATACCACAACTTATGGTTAACTTCCATCTATTTGATCGTTAAATTGAATTGAATTAGTAAAAAAAGATGACATATATACCCTTCATGTTTATTCAATTACAACCCGCTTCTCTCTTCTTCCTCACTCCAAACCCACAAAATGAAGGAGATAACCACTTGCTGCTATGACATCAGTGGTGGAGCGAGCCTCCATTGGGTGCTGAGGAGACAATGACATGGTCATTGCCAATAGAGCAGAGAATGGGGGAAAGGCACCCCCACCAGTTTGGTTGTGATGGACAACGGAGGTGCAGTTGGACATGTGATCAGCGATGGTTAGGGTGGGCGAGGAGAGGCACACTCAAGGCGTATAGTCAACACATTAAAAAGAATTGTGAGGGGCTTGAAGACTGGGTCTCTAATGAGCTTTGTGGTTGTTCACTAGAGATTGGAGTGGTGGTGAAAAGGACCTTTGGTGCTGACCCTTGAGGTCGACAGAGCAATGTTCATGAGAGTGCCACCCACCCATGAAGGCGATTGATGGCAAAGGTCATGAGAAGAGTGAAGTTTGAGATGTTTACTGTGAAGAAGGTGACCACTGAGGAGGATGTCCCTATAGAAGATATGCTTAGCTAAGGCGATGTTATCTCACATATGTGATGAAGGTATTATTCTCTCACCTCTTCCGATGTCATTCATGACATGGTTAAGAGGAAGGGTGTGTTGTTGTTGTTGTTGGTGTGGTGGGGGGGGGGGAGATGGTGGCGATAATAGGAGGAGGAGGGCAGGTTAGACAAGTGGGTGTTAGGGGCGGAGGTGACGACTATGGCGATGGGGAGGCGTTGTTGAGGAAGAGAGATGGATGAGGATGAGTTGATCATGACCAGCAAACATCTCAGATGAGACGAGAATAGGCTACATTCGGCAAACCACCGCCCCCTATGTTATATGAGGAGATGGACCACAAGTCATTCATGCCCTTTGGTTCATGGAGGGGATGATCACCTATGTACATCCCATTCCGTAAGACATGAGCCGATTGTCGCAGTGGTGTCCTCCCTCTCTGATATCTAGGTCCCCTATTGAATATTCCAAAATTTAAAAAGGTTAGAGGGGATGATCGCTAGGGTCGTTCTGTCTTGGCGTGTAGCTCACTGATGCCATTTGGGTGCTAGAAGCAGCCAAAGGGGATGGTTTTGATTGCCCCCTTTGCATTTTTATTTCTTTCCCAAGAGACGAGGCATCAAAGTTTATCCATCTAGAGGGGATAGTGACCATTGATCTTCTTGTCTAAGCGCATAGCTCACTGGTGTCGTTTGGTTCTAGAAGCAACCGGAGGAGACAATCCCCTCTAAGCTTTTATCTCCATCCCAAGAGAAGAGAGGACTACCTTAATCTAGTCAAAGGGGAGAGTCGCCATCCAAGAAGTCTGGGGAAATCATTACAATCGTCCCCTCCGGGTGCGTTAACTGAAAATATCAACTCCAAACCAAAAGGGGACATTTGTGATTCTCACTTCTCTATTGAACGAAGGGGACGATTGACTATCCCTTTAGGTTTAAAGAGGGGATAGTTGTGACGGTCCCCTTTAGTGGTAGAGAGGGATGTTCGATGCCATCCATAACCTACGATCAAATGCGACATGACATGAAAGGGTAATCAAAGGGGACAACTATTCTATCCAATGTGACGATCATTGACCGTTGCATGTTGTATTTCTCCATGTAGTGGATGGAGTGTGGAGGGGAGGAAGGATAAAGTTGCACAATTGGATTATTGATATGGTTAGATTAACTGAAACACATTAATTCAATAAAAATTAAATTGATGACAATGATCGTGGATTATTGATGTAGTTAGATTAAATTAAATGTATTAATTCAATAATAGTTAAATTGACGACAAGAATCGTGGTGTAAAATGGTGAAAGATTATAGGGGTTGTGAAGCAAACATGTAGTTTAAAAGAATTATGGTGTAACCGACAAAGATGACATGAGTCATGGTATACAAATTCCTAAATACAAAGTGGGGGAATACATAATTTGTCACGTCCCGGACCTCGAAACATGGGGCAAATTGCGGAAGCATCCCAAACAAAAAAAAATTCGAGTCCAGGAGCGAGACGAAATTCAATAATCCATAAATAACCTTCAGAGTGCCATACATAATGGAAGAATAAAGGAACATAACCAATAATTAAAAGACTTATCAAGTCTAAATTACAAAATGAAAATAAATAACTCTATCAATAACCCCCATACATTATTCTTAATGCACTAGGATAAAGCAACGACTCCTTAGTCTAGCTGAGCAACCCAACATCGACCTTCGTTAAGCTGCAAGGATATAAATCAATATTAGTCAAATGAATTTGACTAAGTATGCACCAATAATTTATGAGACATGCCATCATAACCATATACAATGAGTAAAAAAAATATACGATGACAATTTCATATGAAAAGGAATATAAGTCAATAAATACACAATGAACTATAAAAAGACTTTTTCATGTATGTCCATCATTATGGGATAGCAATGACAATTCAATCAATTTCCTTGAATATCACAAATTTTGTGACCATAGTATCAAAATCCATATCAAATATATATCAATCCCATCTGCCGACACCGGGCAACCCGAGCTTGGATAGAAGCCACCCCGTTCCCTTAAATCAAAATTTTTTTAACTAAAACAAATATCAATACGAGGCCTCCTATCCAAACTCCAATGCAATGGACATCAGTACTGAGTCAACCGTCGTAGCGGTAAATTGTTTGGAAGTAGTGTAGGATTACCCGCCTACAACGGTCAATTGGCGGAACTAACCGTCCGCGCGGCACCCGGCCAGGTCAAAGTCTCTAATGGACTAACAATGAACAATGTCTACTTCCGCACAATGGTGGTGTCAAAAACAATAATTTATTTTTCGATAAAAGTATTTGAATAAAAAAATGCAATTTAACCTATATATAAAAAGGCAATAATGTATCCATCTATGTAACATTTAACAACTAGTCCGTAGATAGGCATTATGGGTAAATGTCAAACTAACGCTTGATAATATATGGCTTTAACACATAAATATAATCAAAGCATTCTAATGATATAAAATAAAAGCAACATTCCATAACTGATATAAAGCAATGTGGGGTATAAATGAAAATGGTATGAGACATAAATTAATGTACATACCTTGTTCAAAATTTTGAGATGTATTGATCCTAAAGGTTTCCGTCACTGAAAATCATTTACCACCTAAACAAAAGGAATGTATCTTAACAACCATGAAATATTTCATCCTAGGACCTGAATTTCCCAACAAAAAAACCCTTTTCTTTTTTTTTGAATGAATAACAATAATTTCTTTATTAGTATTACTACTTGATTTTTTTTCGAAGGTTGGACATGTCTCTATCTTATTGAAGTCGAATTTCAAAACAGAACATGGATTAATCTACGGGTGGTATTCCAAAGAGGCAGATTCATTTCATTTTCAAATAACATGTATTTTGACCAAAATTTACAATAAATAATATGTGTGCTTTCTTACAAGTTACTGTCGGAAATAACTTGATTCTGTTTGGTTAAAAAAATATATAAATGGATTTATGTCGTCCATTTCTTTTACCAATAGTTTAATCTGATTGACAAAGATTCCGCAAATACATCAAGTATTGTGTAAATCTACAACCAAAATCCCCTTGAATACACTTTAAACAGTACACTTGGATTACCAAAAATAATTATAATAAGGGCTGATACATACTTTCAATTATCAAGATTTTATCCTTTATTCTGTAATTGTATGATTAACGGATACCCTCAAAACATAATACATAGACGATATGACTAATCTATTATTTTAACGATAAGGTAAAAAAATTTGATAATCATGACGCTTACCGAAAATCTATGTGGTGTTCTAAGCAACTCGACACCTACATGTAATACAAGGGTTATGATGCATACCTCGAGATGTGAAAGACTCGTCGACTTCACCCTCACAACCACAACCGGCTGCAACTATACAACCTGTCTCCGGCCTTTCCAGAACACGAAACGAAACCGACGAAGACTTTCGTGGCCGGATCTCTCTTTCTAAGTTCACACGGCAATCGAGGGAAGAATGGGGTATAAATCCCCACAGGAAATCGCGGTTGAGTCGTGGGGAAAACTTCCCACCCACGACTCAAACTTCCTCCCCTTAATCTTTATCTCTTTCTTTAATTTTAATTTTTTTTATTAAGGAAGTTGGTTGCAACAAAGTTTAATTATCTAATACTTTACTTACTTTATACGATGATGCTCTCTTCTCTCTTTTTCTCAATTAAATACCACACGTTTATAAACTCAAGTTTGAATCCTAATTCAAAAGTGTTTTTATTTTTATTTTTGCAAAACACCCCCTATAAAAAATTAATGTTACAATTCTACCCCTCTTAAAAGAAAATTTCGTCCTCGAAATTCAAAAGACATACCTAGAAGTTCAGGATATTTCTTTCTAACTTCATCTTCAAGTTCCCATGTAGCCTCCCTATCCGAATGATTATGCCAAGCAACTTTCACCATCTTGATAATCTTTCTTCTTAGCTGATGTTCTTGACGATCAACAATGTGTGAAGGGCACTCTTCATACGATAAATTTTTATGAACCTCGACAGGCTCATAATGAATATGATGAGATGGATCATGAATATATTTTCGCAACATGGAGACATGGAAGACATTATGTATATGCGAATACTGAGGTGGTAATGCAATGCGGTAGGCTACCTCACCTACTCTATCCAATACCTCAAAAGGACCAATATATCTTGGACTAAGTTTTCCCTTTCGTCCAAATCTCAATACACCGCGGGTCGGAGAAATCTTGAGAAACACATGATCACCAACTGCAAATTCTAGTTCTCTACGACGGTTATCTGCATAGCTCTTTTGTCTACTTTGAGCAATTAAGAGCCTCTTCTCAATCAGATCGATCTTATCAGTACACTTCTGCACAAGTTCCGGTCCGAGCAATCTTCTTTCACCAACCTCGCTCCAACAAAGAGGAGACCTACATGGCCTCCCATATAGAGCTTCATATGGCGTCATTCCAATGCTAGCCTGATAACTGTTGTTATAGGCGAATTCAATAAGTGGAAGATTCTCATCCCAACTTCGAGCATAATCCAAAGAACATGCTCTAAGCATATCCTCGAGAACCTGAATAGTTCTTTCAGATTGGCCATCTGTCTGAAGATGGAATGCAGTACTAAACTTCAGCTTTGTACCAAAAGCCTCATGAAGTTTTTTTCCAAAATCTCCCGGTAAATCTTGGATCTCGATCAGAAACAATAGAGACATGTATACCGTGGAGCTTCACGATATTATTCATGTATAAATTTGCTAAGCTTGCAACAGACTCCTTTTTCTTCATTGGCAAGAAATGGGCAGATTTCGTCAATCTATCCACGATCACCCATATGGTATCATAATTGGTTGCATCGATCTTCGAAAGACCCATCACAAAGTCCACAGTGATGTGTTCCCATTTCCATTCCGGAACCTCCAACTGCTCCAATAGTCCAGCAGGTCTTTGATGCTCAGCTTTGATTTGCTGACACACCAAACAACGAGAAATGAATTCTGCAATTTCCTTCTTCATATTTTTCCACAAAAAATTCCGTTGGAGATCTTTATATATTTTTGTGCTTCCTGGATGTACAGAGAACTTAGAGCGATGAGCTTCATCCAGAATCTCCTGCTTCAGCTCTGTTTGCGAAGGAACCCATAAGCGATTCTTGAATCTAATGCCGCTATCTGGAGCAATGAAAAATTCTGAATTTTCCCCTTGACTTTTCTTTGCCAGAACATGATACTCAGGATCTTCTTTTTGAGCTCTCAATGCTTTCTCCACTATTTCAGAATGTATCTGGATGGTAGATAAGGTAATCTTGTCTCCTTCCTTGAAAGGATTCCAAAAGACAAAGTCATCAATCAACTTCCACTTTTTGATCATCAAGCTAGCCGACAAGGCATAGCCCTTTCGGCTCAAAGCATCAGCCACAGAATTCGCTTTACCTGAATGGTAAGCAATAGAGAAATCATAGTCCTTAAGGAATTCCATCCATCTTCGCTGGCGCATATTCAAGTCTTTTTGAGAGAAGATGTATTTGAGGCTTTTGTGATCAGAGAAGACCTCAAATTTCTCACCATAAAGGTAGTGACGCCAGATCTTTGATGCAAACACCACAGCAACAAGCTCTAGATCATGCGTAGGATAATTCCTTTCATGAATTTTTAGCTGCCTTGAAGCATAAGCTACAACTTTTTCATTCTGCATCAACACACAACCCAAGCCATTCAGGGATGCATCAGTGTAAATGACAAAACCTCCACAACCAGAAGGTAAAGTCAAGACAGGAGCAGTAGTCAACCTTTTCTTCAATTCTTGGAAACTGCGCTCACATGCAGAGGACCATTCAAATTTTATCCCTTTCCTGGTCAACTCGGTCAGGGGAAGTGAAATCTTTGAGAAATCACGAATGAATCTACGATAGTATCCTGCTAAACCAAGAAAACTTCTAATTTCTGTCACGCTCTGCGGTTGCTTCCATTCTGCGACTGCCTCAACCTTGGCTGGATCAACATAAATCCCATCCTTAGAAATAATGTGTCCAAGGAACATGATCTTTTCCAACCAGAATTCACATTTGGAGAATTTAGCATAAAGTTGGTTCTGCCTCAGAGTCTCCAATACGATTCTCAAGTGCTCTTCATGTAGCTCAGCACTCTGAGAATACACAAGAATATCATCAACAAAAACTATGACGAAGTGATCCATGAATGGTCGAAAGACCCGATTCATGTGATCCATAAAAGCGGCAGGAGCATTAGTCAATCCGAATGGCATCACACAAAACTCGTAATGCCCATAGCATGTTCGGAAAGCGGTCTTCGAGATATCTTCCTCTCGAATCCTCAATTGATGATAGCCAGATCGTAAATCAATCTTCGAGAAGACCCTTGCTAATTGGAGCTGATCAAATAAATCATCTATCCGTGGTAACGGATATTTGTTCTTAATAGTCACCTGATTCAGCATTCGATAATCAATGCACAAGCGAAGAGATCCATCATTCTTTCTAACAAATAAAATAGGTGTACCCATGGTGACACACTGGGCTTGATAAATCTCAAGTCAAGCAACTCTTCAAGTTGCTTCTTTAATTCATCCAGTTCAGTAGGAGCCATACGATATGGTGCCTTGGATATTAGTACCGTTCCAAGAACCAGCTCAATAGTGAAATCAATCTCCCGCTGAGGTGGGGGTCCAGGCAATTCTTCAGGAAAAAACATCAGGAAACTCTCGAACAACGTCGAGGTCAGGTAAGGATACGGTTGATGGCTCAACCCTAATAATACTGGCAAGATAGGCTTCTCGTCCTTTCAAGATCATGCGATGTGCCTTCATGGCAGAAATAATGCAACGCTCAGAGACGGCACCATATCCTTTAATAACGATCCCAGGGAACTGATGGCTTGCAACGATCACCCTTTTCTTGCAGCAATCAATAATACAATGATATCGGGAAAGCCAGTCCATCCCAAGGATGATGTCAAAGTCTGTCATTTTCATGACAATGAGGTCACTCGGAAACTCGTGACCTTCACATATCAATGGAGCATCTTGAATAAACTCCAGTGCTTTTACATTTCCCCCAGTAGGTGTGACAACCATCAAATCAATATCTAAAAGTTTTGGTTTGGCATCCATGCTTTTTACTAGTGCCTTAGAAATAAAGCTATGTGTAGCACCATTATCAAAAAGAATCTTCGCATGCAAATTAGCAATAAGAAGAGTACCTTCGAGGACCTTGTCTTCCTTAGCGGCATCAGCTCCAGTGGTGAGAGCATATACTCGTGCAGAAACCTTTGGCCCTTGATCTTGTCCTTGAGTTGCGGGCTGCTTCCTAGGCTTCGGACAATCACGAACAAAGTGTCCTTTCTCTCCACAGTTCAGACACTGGCCATTCTTGAGATAGCATTCTCCAGGATGGAAACGATGACAGAAAGAGCATTCAGGAATTCTGTTGTTTTGCCCCGGCTTGGAGGCTTGCTTCTGCTTCTGAGAATTTTTGGATGTTTTGTTCCTCCCAAATCGATCCTTTCGATCGTTGCGCGGCTTCTCCTCCTTTCTTCGCAAGAAATCTCGCTCCATAGTTGTGGCGCTGGCTAGAGCATCCTCCATAGTCTTCGGCATGCTAGAAAGGACCTTCGATCTCAAAGCAGGATGAAGTCCCTCAATGAACTTCTGGGTCATCCGATACTCATCTGGACATAAGTGTGGAGCATACATCAGTAAGCGATGAAACTTGTTGTTATATGATGAATACTCATTCATCACTCTTTATTCTTATATTTTAGCTACAAAAACCTTTGCAAATACATGTAGATATATGTAAATAGGAATAATTACCAAAAGCATGCATTATGTAAAAACCTATAATTAGCATGTTTTTGTGCAAAAATAAAAGAATAAAGATTAAAAAGAAAAGGAGGGAAATATTTAGAATAAATATTGAGCAACCTAACCCAAGGGAGGGCTCAGCATGGGCCTGACCGCATAAAAGACAAAGTAGAGGGAGATAGGGGCTCATGTGTGTACATATTTATGAAAATAAATAAAAATATTTTCCTCAACAAAAATAGCTTAAATTATGCTTGTAAATACTTGTATATATATTTAGAAGTATAAAAACAAAAGAAAAAGATAAAAATCAAAAAGAACAAAAATACCACCTTCATCATGTACATAAACCACTCTTATATATTTATTTAACCTTGTAAATAAATAAAATTAATTTCCAAAATTTTTGTAAATATTCTATGTTATATAATGTAAATAAATAAAATAAGAACAATTAAAACAAAAACAAAATAAAAATAGCAAAATTAAAAATACAAAAATACATTGTACATATACCATGTATATAAATGTATATATGTATTTATTTTACCTATGTAAATAAATAATAAAAATAAAATAAAAATATCTTTTTATTCCTTATTTTATAATGAAAATAAATAAAATATAAAATGGGGATAAAATTGCATAAAAATAACAATTAAAAAATCAAAAATTAAAAACCCTAATAGTGTACATATACCTATATTATATATACTATGTATATACCTTATTTTTATTTCCAAAAATTAATTAAAAATCACTAAAAAATAGAAAAAAAATAAAAGAAAAATATTTTGTGTTATGAGTTTTTGCTAAATCGGCCCCTAGCTACCCTTAATTTGCACTTGAAGATCCAGCCACGTGGCCTGTTTCTATTGGGTCCTGGGGATGTTGACCGCCCGGTCAACTACCCCCCCCAGGACCACCTCCCGCGGATCTGGGTCGTGGACCCGATTTCTCAAATTTTTACCCGCTCGACCCGATCGCCATTCCACCTAACCCCGGGTCCTAATCCACCATTGTGCATCCCTGATCCACGCCCGGGGTGGGTTATGGGGATCCGTGCTCCGACAAGCACTCCCGGACCTCTCTTAGCCGGACCCCTAGCCATATATAGTTGTTGCTCCGCCACCTCATTTCTCCATCTTTGGCCATTCGAATCCTTCACCTGTGAGCTCCAGAGAGTCCGCGAGAGTGACAGCTTGCACCTCGTCCTGTCGAAGCGAGGAGAGGAGTAGAAACCATCGATCTGGCGAGCTACGCCGCCGTCGCTCCGCCATCAGCTGGAGCTTGAGCCTCGGAGGGAGACGCTCCTCGAGGCGACGACCAGGAGCTTCCCCAGCTCCTCCCCAGTCTCTTCGACCACCCAGGTAACCTTATAGGCTTTCCATTTTCGTTGATTTCCGCTTACGCCCAATTCGCTCCGCCGCCTTCCATCGTCGATTCCCATCGTTCCCGACCACTATTCGATCATCGGGCATCGCCATAGCCCTCGCCGACTCCCCGCGCACCTTCTTCACCCCTCCATCCAACCCAGCTCGCACAGAAGCTGGGAGTCGAGCTCCTCCGTCCACCCCCTTCGCCGGAGTTCGCCATATCGATCCACAGCTCACCGTCGCTCCGCCTAACCGGGTCGAGGCATTTTGCCCTCGACCCACGAGTCTCTTGGTGATCTTTGCAGGTGCTACCAAGCCCATCTGAGGGCTTTGGTCATTCAGGCCAGGAGCCTTGCCTCCGCCGACCTCGCCGGAGCTCTCCAGAGCTCGGCTGGGCCATCGGAGGGTATCAGTAGCTGCGCACCATCACGCCGGAGCTTCTCCGATCCTCAGGCGCAGCAGAGGAGGTCAGGAGCGCACTCACGAGGCCGGCGAAGTTCGCCGGCCACCTGTTCTTCCACGACCTTCAGAAGCCGTCCGATCGTCCCTCTCGCTCCAGGTTCATCTGAACCGTCCGTGTTGGAGAAGCCGTCATCGTTCGATCAAAAGAAGGAGAGATCTGGACCATCCGAGGCTCGAGGGTTAGCCATCCGTGCCTGACACCGTCCGATGCACCACGTGGACTAGCCCCAGCCGTTGGATCATCCCGAGGAGAGCAGCGTTGGACCCCCAGTCGCCCTTGACCGCTCGATCAGACACATGGCGTCCATCCAGCCGCCCCGAGTAATAAAGGGTAATTTACCCTTAGGCCCTCTTTCTTATTTTATTTCGCTTTAGTCCTGTAAATATTGAGTGCAGTTGTTTAGTTTTGGGAGAACTTGCATAGAGACCCTTGTGTTTGCCTTTATTTGCTTTTATACCCCTGTACATGGTCTGACACGTGCTTCGTCACGTGGTTTCTTTGGGATATTTGCATTCTATACCCTTGTAGTTCTGGTTGTTATGATTTGAATGAAAGTTTTTACTTATTTGCACATATACCCCTGTGCGTGATTTATTTCGACATGTGCGTGATATTTGTGGGTATTTTGCAGATAAGCCCTTGGACTTTTGGTACCTGTTACCAATAAATCCTCGGGACTTATTTTTATTGCATTTGGGTCCCTGAGTGCCCCAGGCACGCGCGTGGCGCGTGTTTTACTGGGTAAATTGCACCAGACCCCCCCAGACTATTGGGTATTTGCACTTTGGTCCATGTGCACTATGCCCTTTCTTTCTTTTTGAATAAAATAGCAAATTACCTCCAAATCCAACGAAAATTGGAACATGGCTCCTGCCATGGTGTAAAATTTTCGAGGATTTTTGAGGACATTTTTGTTTTCATTTGATATTTTTAGAAAATCAAAAACCTTTATTTTTGTCACTGTCTAACTTTAAAAATCACAAAAAAATATTAAATAGTGTCTAAAAATTACAAAAAATTGTCTACTGTCTATTTTGCTTAGTTTGATTTTCTAGCCAATTTTGGCTATTTTTCATTACTGAAAATCACTAAAAACTTAAAAACCCCTAAAACCTTATAAAAATTCTAGTAATTAAACCAAAAACCCAAAAACAATAAAATTGGTGCCTAAATTTTCCTCATTTTGTCTTCTTTACAGGAAAATTACCTCCCAGCCATTTTAGGGGCTCTTAGATATTTTATCTAGGGCTTTTTGGCTCGGCTGGACAGTACCATTTATTTCAGCTACTGTTTGATTTTTAGAAAATTAAATAAACATCAGAAAATTCACAAAAATTCACCAAAAACACTAAAAATTATAAAATACATAAAAATATTTTTGTTGGAATTTTTGGTTGATTTTTAGTACTTTAAATAAATTGTTGAAGTGTGTGTTTCTTTGTTTTTCTTATTTTCTTTAAACTTTAAAAATCCAAAAAAAATATAAAATAAATTAAAAACCACTAAAAAATATTTTCTTCTTTTATTTTATTCCTTTTTACTACTTCGTAGGCCGAGAGGCCAACCCGTGCTCCTTGAGTTCGACCCTGGTCGCTATACCAGGTTAATCCAATAGCAGGACCGCTTTCATATTTTGAGTGATTTTATCTATTCTGAGTGGTTCATTTTTCTTGATTATACGCGCTTGATCGTTTGGGTCGCAACGACCTATTTAGTACCTTATACCCGAGTGCTCAGGCGAGTCATCAGAATGGCGCCGTTGCCGGGGAGCACGGCTTAGTAGTTTTTGTTTTATCTTCGTTTTTGTTTTTGCGGCTTTTCGCGGCTCTTTCAGAGCTCGCGGCTTTTTCGCGGCTTTTGTTTCCATTTTATTTTTGTTTTATTTTGCTTTATTTTCTTTTTCTTTTATTTTTGATTTTTTTATTTTAAGTGTTTATTTTATTTTGTATTTTTGCATATATACCCTCATTTTCAGTTTCATTTATTTCCTTTATTATTATTTAATTACTTTGGTCTGACCACTTGTCTCTGTCTCTTGCGAGGGCCCGAGGACCGCGGAGGCGACTTTCGAGGAGCCGGTGCAACCGAGGAACTTGGAGGCGGCTTCCTTCTCTACGAAGCCGCAGGAGAGAGCGAGAGAGAGAGAGAGAGAGAGTTGAGTGGGTGAGGTTAGATTAGGCTTCATTTTTATTATTATTATTGTAATAATACAGGGACACTCAGAGACTGGACATTTGTGGACTTTTGACTTAGCGGGTCTGTTTCGCCGAGCACCGGTGTACTCGGGGGACCCTTAGGCTTTTTCGCGGCTTTTTATGCGGTTTTGTTTTCTTTTTATTTCTTTCTGCCTTTTCCGGTGTTTACGCGGTTTTTGATCGAGCCCCTAGACTTAGGATTTTCACTTGCTTGTGCCGTAATTAGTAGGGCCCCCACACCTAATTGCTTGCTTGTTCCTATAGAACGCTAATTGGACCTACTAATAATCAACTAATAAAAATAATCGACTCATCTCCTTCGTAGCCTACGTGCCGCAGCTCACCCTGTAAAGCGCTTTCTCCTACCCCCGATTTGTCGGGAAGAGGAGGAGTGGGCCAAGACCGGACCTTTTGGCTTGGAGGTCGGTGACCGATTAGACGGTTCTGCGATAGAAATTGCTCATCTAGGACTCGATTTTTCCCGTTGCATCATTTAGGTAGTTTTATTTCCTATCTTTAAATTCTGCGCAGATCACTTGCATGTAGAGTGCTGGAGACAAGGTACACATTTCTGACTCAGCATGCATCATTGATTTCATCGCGCATCGGCTTTTTCGACTTCTCCCCCCTGTTTTGGACTAAATAACCAGGAGAACCGAAAAATTCGTTAGGCCTTTGTTTTCATTTGAAAATTATTAAAAAGAAAAATCATAAAATTGGGACTGGATAAAACTATTGACCCTAAAAGACACTCACCCTAAAAATTTGTCTTGGGGAGAGAAACCCCCTCATTGTATGGTTTGGATGCGCGAGAGAGTGACCCGCACCCTAGGTAGAGCCCTCCGGTGCTAGTCCCGACTGATTACCGACTTCTCCGTGCGGGCCAGTCGGTTGGGGTAGCATCGGGTATCCTAACAGGTCACGTAAGCACTCTGATATCTTGTGTGTTCACCTAATAAAAATTGACAAGATAATTTGACCGAACTTTCACGGTCTTCAGCTCGCGTTGCGTTGGTGAACCGGGGGTTTGCATTCTGATCATAGTTTCTCCAGATCTCATCCGCACTACTCGCCAGATCAAGATGATGGGTAGACGCTCTCTTAGGCAGCCTCTGGCTGCACCGCTTTCGGGCACGTCTACCCAATCATCTAGGTTGGCCCGCGAGAGCCAAGACCAGCTCTCCGAGCCCGAGTACGACTCTGCCCTGTTCCCCCTCGACCCCCTTTCTTTCGGACCTGGGCGACATGAGCCCGAGGAGAGATTAGTAGATTTGACAGCACCTGAGTTGGGCTCATTTGATTTTGCAGACGGTATGGCCGGCAGTTCAGAGGATCGCTCCCGTCAGCCTGAGCACTTCGTATTGGATCAGGGAGCGATCAACTCCACCCTGATCGCCTCGTTAGAGACAGTCCAACAGTAGCTGAGGGATCAGGGAGCATTCATGCTTGATATGAGAAGAGAGATGGAGCAGATGAGAGCAGAGCGAGAGCAGAGGAGAGAGGGACCGAGGATCCCAGATGATGCGGATGCAGCAGCCGCAGCAGCCGCCGCAGGAGCGGCCGGAGGACCACCGAGGCCGATGCGGGAGTTACACAACCCCGGATCGACGCTGACGCACCACTGGGTAGTACTTCCAGCGATCGTGGGGGACTTCAAGTTCCCCCCGAACACTTTGCAGCTACTCCCCCGCTTCCACGGACTCGCGACAGAGGAGCCCCATCTCCACCTCCAGGAGTTCTTGATGATATGCAGCACTGTCCACGACCGTCAGGTGGACCAGGACACGATCAGGATGATCGCCTTCCCCTTCTCCCTAGCAGACAGAGCAGCCACCTGGCTGAAGCATTTGGGGAAGTTTGTTTACACCTGGGAGCAGCTACGCACCGAGTACTTGAACAAGTACTATCCACTCGGGCGGACGAATGCAGCGAGGGCCCTGATCAGCAACTTCTCCATGCTCCCCAATGAGCAATTCCACGAGGCATGGGAGAGGTTCCGAGAGCTCACCGACAGATGCCCGCACCACGACATGTCGAAGCCGAACCTTGTTCAGAGCTTCTTCAGCGGGTTGACACCAGAGCTCCAGGGCCTGGTGAATGCTTCTTGTGGCGGGTCCTATTTCGCCAAGGACCACGACCGGGTCTGGGCCATCTACGAGGAGATGGCCGAGAATTACATGGTGATGTCCCAGACCCGGTTGTACACACAGGGGAGACCCCAACAGCAGCCAGGACCCGTGCAGTACCAGAGGATAGCATGGGTCGACGCCAGTCCATCCAGTTCTTCCGCAATTGCAGCAGCACAGGCAGAGTCGTCCGCTGCGGATATGGGCATCATCAGCGAGAAGTTGGACCAGATGGAGCTGATCGAGAAGAAGCAGTGCTAGAGCATCACGCAGATGGAACAGATGGCACAGACTCTGAGCGACATGAAGACCCAGCTCATGTGTCTCCAGGAGGCATAGACGGCTTCACAGCCCCGTCTTCAGTCGCGAGGCGACTCCGGCGGTAGCAGCAGCTCGTCCCAGTGCTCCAGCTCCTTTCAGCAGCCTAGACAGGTTCACCTTGTACAGGCGGAGCCGTACCAGCAGCAGCAGCCCTCTTACCAGTCCCCACCATCTCCAGACATGCAGATGGTGGTATACCAGCCGGATCAGCCTCTGGCAGTACTCCCGCCAGCCCCCTACGATGCAGAGCCGTTGATGGATGTCAACGGGATTTGGTATGACCGCCCCCAGCCTGGGATCCGACGAGACCATCCCGGATTCAGGTGGGGGAGTGGAGGTGCCCAGCCCCAGCAGCAGTCATCCGATCAGGGAGGGCAGTCTGGCCAGCAGAGAGACCACCAGCCGCAGCAGCAACCCCCAGCATACCAGTCACATCAGCCTTCGTCCTTCGTTCCTCGTCCCTATCAGCAGTAGGGACAGTCTTGGAGACATGAGCAGCAGGCTCACCCAGCATACCAGAAGCATCCTTCCTCCTACCCCTCTCAGCAGTTCCAGCAGCCTCATCACCAGAGAGGCTACCCATCGGGCTCCCATGAGAGCCCCGCCTTGGATGACATAGCCCGCCTCCTCACGGACCAGCAGGCTACCTTTAGACGGGAGATGGACGAGTTCCGCCAGGAGATGCGGGACCTTGTGAGAGGGAAGGCCGCCATCCCTGCACAGATCGAGCCGAATCCGAACAACCTGAAGAGGAAATCTGAGCAGGTAGTTTCCACTGAGCATGCCACTCCTAGTGACCCATTTGATGACATGTCTTCGGATCTATTTGATGCTGATTTTGTTACACTTAGGAGCGGTAGAGCACCAGCAGGCGGCGCCTCATCTGAGCGACGACTCGAGGATCCACCCAGGGTGCCAGATGAGGAGAAGGAGGAGAGCGGTACTGAGACCGCAGATGATGACGGTGGTACTGACGCCACCAAGGATGCTGATTCCACCGGCGGTACTGAGGCCGCCGCTTCACCAGTTCGAGGAGGTGGTACTGACGCCGCCAGTATAGCCGAGCCAGTCCGCGGTACTGAGGCCGCGAGACGTCCAGTTGCAGAGCCAGCCCGAGGTGGTACTGAGGCCACCGGTGTTTGTGTAGAGAGATCAGATGTTTTTCCTCATTCTCATGTATCTCAGAACACTGTTGTGAATAAAGGAAAAGGTTTAGTTTCTTCTGGTCCCACTGTGGTGATTGATATATGTGCGGATCCGGCCGTCGAGCCGTCTAGGCCTTTTCCTAGTCCTTCATCTGCGAAGGACCCTGTGATCCCCTTCCCTAGAGCCCTTCAGATTGGGAAGGGGAAGAAAAAAGAAAAAGACCCAAAAAAGAGAGAGCAGGAGGAATTCAGCCAGAGCATGATCGACAGATTTCACATCCAGCTGACCCTCCAGGAGGCTTTGCAGCACATCCCCCTTCTTCAGCGATCTTTGAGAGACAGGACCACAGTCAGGAGGAGGAGGAGGAACCACACTTCAGAGATTCATGTGCTGACGAAAGCCACGTGTTTCGCGATCCAGAACCGCCTGCCAGCCAAGAGGCCAGATTTAGGGGCCCCGTATGTCAGATGTCAGATTAGTGAGCAGATGTTCGACCGGACTCTATTGGATAGCGGATCGTCGATCAACCTTCTTCCGGCAGCCCTTCTCGACCGCTTCGAGTTGGGCACTCTTAGACAGAGCAGGACAGTCCTTCAGTTTGCCGATCGATCTGTCAAGAGGCCGAAGGGGTTGTTGCGAGATGTTATCGTCACTATTCAGGGCCTGCAATTCCCCGTGGACTTCGTAGTGTTGGACATGGAGATCCCTGAGTCAGTGGCCGATACCCCCATCATCCTCGGTCGTCCGTTCTTGGCCACAGCCAAGGCGGTGACTGATCATGATAGCGGGAAGGTATACTTTCGCGTCGAGGGCGAGAGTATACAAATAGAGACGGTCGAGGACTACAGAGCTAGAGAGAGATCACGCTCAGAGGCTAGCACAGATTCAGAGCAGCTGACAGATGCTGAGCCAGACATCCACCAGGACTGTGATTTTGTGATCACAGATGACGAGGCAGCATGGGCAGATCCTGCAGCACAGGCCATCCTCTCATTTTCAGATACAGTTGATGCCGAGATGATAGCAGAGGAGAGCCTGGAGAGCACAGCCCTGGTCCAGGATACCACAGAGGTAGCAGAGCCGGTTCTTGACCGCGACACGGATGTCAGTGATGGTGGTACTGATGCCACCGTGGTTGATACAGATCCCTCGGATTCAGAGTCTGATTGGGCAGATTGTGATGATCAGATGCCAGACCTGAGTCCACCTGAGCCTACAGATGAGGAGGAGGTAGATGCAGAGCAGATCAGAGACAGCACAGTTGAGCAGCCTTCTCCAGATCCAGTTTGCGAGAGTTCGCTTTCTTTCTCCAAGGCAGATTTGGCAGACTTAGCAGCATTGACACATTTTCTTCCGCAGCCAGATTTGCCAGCACCCAGCTGTCCGGAACTGAAGCCGCTCCCTACTTCGCTGAAGTATCCGTTCCTTGCGGGCGAGCCTGAGATGTACCCAGTCATCATCTCCGCCGATCTGACTGGAGATCAGGAATCCCGTTTGATGGGGGTTCTTGAAAAGAACCGCAAGGCTATCGGATGGAGCGTAGCAGATCTCCATGGGATTAGTCCATCAGTGTGCTCCCACCATATCTATCTCGAGGAGGGGGCGAAGCCATCGCGTGAGTTCCAGCGGCGACTGAACCCCAACCTGAGAGAGGTCGTGATGAAGGAAATATCAAAATGGTGGAGTGCAGATTTTATTTATCCCATTTCCGACTCCAAGTGGGTTAGCCCCTTGCATGTGGTGCCCAAGAAGACGGGCATCACGACTGTAATCAGTGAGTCGGGAGAGGAGATTGCTACACAAGTACCCACCTCTTGGAGGGTCTGTGTTGACTACAGGAGACTCAACCAGGCCACCAAGAAGGACCATTTCCCCCTGCCTTTTATTGACCAGATCATTGAGAGACTGGCAGGGAAGAGCCATTATTGCTTCCTGGATGAGTACTCGGGCTATAAACATGTGGCCATCGCTCCTGAGGATCAGGAGAAGACCACCTTTACCTGTCCCTTTGGTACATATGCCTTTCGACGCATGCCAATTGGGCTATGCAACGCCCCTGCGACTTTTCAGAGGTGCATGCTGTCGATCTTTTCGGACATGGTAGGGGAGTGTTTGGAGGTCTTCATGAACGATTTCTCGGTCTACGGTGACGGATTCGACTCCTGTCTTGACTGCCTAGACCGAGTACTCCAGCGATGTATTGAGTACCATTTAGTTCTATCTTGGGAGAAGAGTCACTTCATGGTGACTCAAGGGACGGTGCTTGGCCACATCATCTCCAACAGGGGCATGGAGGTTGATCCGGACAAGGTTAATGTCATTAGGAAACTCGCACCGCCGTCCAATTTGAGGCAGCTACGGTCATTTCCTGGGGCACGTTGGATTTTATAGGAGATTTATTCAGGATTTCAGCAGGATTGCCCGGCCGTTGACTGACCTCTTGACGAAAGACACCGAGTTCCTTGTCGATGACAAGTGTCTTTCGTCCTTTGCGACTCTCCAGCAGTGTGTGATTGAGGCTCCTGTCCTCCAGCCGCCTGATTGGTCTCTCCCATTTGAGATCATGACGGACGCCTCCAATTTTGCCGTAGGGGCAGTGCTGGGACAGAGGAGGGATGGAGTTCCATTTGCCATTCACTACGCTAGCCGCACATTGGATTCCGCCCAGCGGAATTACACGGTCACAGAGAAGGAGATGCTAGCCGTAGTGTTCGCCCTAGATAAGTTTCGATTGTATATCATTGGATCTAGAGTGACTTTGTACACAGATCACACCGCCATCAGGTACCTCATGGCAAAGAAGGATGCCAAGGCCAGACTTACTAGATGGATCCTTCTACTCCAGGAGTTCGACATTGAGATCAAGGATAAGCCTGGAGTCAAGAATGTGGTGGTGGATCATCTCTCCCGTTTAGAGCAGCCTGAGGAGTCTGAGCAGATTGATCCCATTCGAGACACCTTCCCAGACGAGGCGATCCTTGCTATCGCCTCACTCCCGTGGTACGCCGATATTGTGAACTTTCTCGTTGCTGGGAAGGTCCCACAAGATTGGCCCAGGCAGAGGCTTGAGACCTTCCTTGTGAAGGCCAAGTCCTACCATTGGGAGGATCCCATCCTTTACCACGAAGGAGGGGATAGCGTCTGGCGTCGATGTATTCCTCAGGAGGAACACCATAGCGTCCTCACTTACTGCCACAAGCTTGAGGCAGGAGGACATCATTCTGGGAGGAGAACGGCACAGAAAGTGCTCCAATCCGGCTTGTGGTGGCCTACCCTTTTCAAGGACTCTGATGAGTTCGTGAAGAGGTGTACTGACTGTCAGAGGATGGGCACTTGTGGACAGCGTGATATGATGCCGATGCAGCCCATTCACTTCTGTGAGTTTTTTGACGCATGGGGCATCGATTTCATGGGTCCATTCCCTAAGAGTCAGGGATTTGAGTACATTCTGTTGGCCGTGGATTATGTTAGTCGTTGGGTTGAGGCTATCCCCGCCCGAGCCGCTGATGCGAGGACAGTTTGCAGATTTTTGAGGAAGCACATCATCAGGCGGTTCGGGGTTCCACGAGTTCTGATTTCTGATGGGGGATCTCACTTCATCAACGACCAGGTGAAGGCCCTTGCTAGCGAGTTCTGTATAGACCATCGTGTTGCTACACCTTACCATCCACAGACGAATGGTCTAGCTGAAGTGTCGAATAGGGAGATCAAGACTATATTGCAGAAAGTCGTCCGCCCTGACCGAAAGGATTGGTCACAGCTTTTGGACTCGGTCTTGTGGGCATATAGGACGTCTTTCAAGACTCCATTGGGCACATCTCCCTTTCGCCTCGTTTATGGCAAGCCGTGCCATTTACCTGTTGAGCTGAGGCACAAGTCACTTTGGGCTGTTACAGATATTCTTATGGATCCAGATGGTATGGGAGACCAGAGGAGGGCAGAGTTAGCAGCCCTGGAAGAGCTTAGAGATACAACATTCTCAAACAACCTACATTATAAGGAGAAAGTGAAGGAGTGGCATGATTCTCACATCAGCCACAAGCATTTTGAGATTGGACAGAGAGTATGGTTGTTTGATGCGAGGCTACGTTTGTTTCCAGGGAAGCTACAGAGCAAATGGAAGGGACCCTACTTGGTCAGAAAGGTACACGACAACGGTAGCATAGATATATCTGAGTTGTCTTCTGAGAGTACCTTTCGAGTGAATGGCCAGCGGCTCAAGCCATTTCTAGATCATGATCCGCGGGTCGTTGATCTTGCCCCCATTCATTTTGCGTGAGATGTGATCTTTGATTCACATCTAATGCATCTCACGCCTGATTTTCACTGATCTTCCGCCTTGTATAGATCCAGATGTCCATATCACGACATTCTTTAGTCCCACATCCCTTTCTTCATCTTGTGATTAGGCTATACTTAGGGTGCACTTTACCCTAAGTATAGGGGGGATGTGAGACCTTTTGAGTATTCCTTTTGTTTCTGCCTACCCCTGTCTTGCTGCCTATACTTAGGGATATTTTACCCTAAGTATAGGGGGGGTAGACCCTGTACATTCTCCACTCGGTTTTCCCTTAGTGTACAGCCTGCTATACTTAGGATTATTTAATCCTAAGTATAGGGGGAAGACCCGAGACCCTCTTGACTTTTCATTTCATTTGTCTTGTATATAGCCTTTCTTTTCACTTGCCTATACCTAGCACGAGTTATGTCTTCTTCATCGCTCTTGACTCTGAGGACATCGTTCGAGCTAAGTATAGGGGGTGTGTATATATTTCATATATACTTTAGCCATAACTCGTACTTTGTATGAGTGTGTTAATAAATAAAATGGCTAAAAATCACAAAAATTAAAAAATTTTCATGCACATAAACATTCTTTTATTTGCACATAAATAGCTAGTGTACAAATTATTTTTGTAAAAATGATTTCAAAAATCTTTTGTGTAAAGCTTGTGTAAATATTTTTTTGTATCAAAATTATGTATATAGTACAAAATTTTTCCAAAATGTTTTGAAAATCAAAAGTTTGCAAAAATCTTGTGTAAATGTGTGTAAATACCTTTTTGCAAAACTCGCACTTCATGCATCATCCATTCATGATTTCAAAACATTTTTCAAAAATTCTGCATGATTGTAAAATTTGTGTAAATAAGCATCTTTTTGTACATATGTATATAGTTTTTCTGGATGATAGTTGACATTTAAACTAGCCTGGAATCAAATTGAGAAATGGAGCTTGATTAAGATCTTAATCCACCTAACTTCTAAGAGGAACCTTATAGGGCTTAGGTTTAAGGCTTTTTAGGTCCATGGTGACTTAATTCTTTGAGTCCACTAGGCTATGATCACATGTCATCTCAATGAGCATAAGTAGAGCACTTAACAACAACACATGACTCATATAGATTATGGTTTTACTTGGACACCAGCACTATGCACCGAGCTCTCCACGGATGAGGTGGTAAGGAGGCAGTCTTCCTTGACTTGGGGTAGCATATGAGGGTAGTACTTCTAGGCGGAACCTCTCTTCTTCTTTTAGTAAAGGAAGTGCGTCTCAACTTGGTCTGGTTGCCATGAAGTCTAACGACGGGAGTTGTGGGTTGCAATAAAGCTTCAAAAGAGGGATAGTCTACTGGCTCAAGAGGAAAAACTCCTTGTATATATGCTGCACATGTATATGTTGTACAGATGCACTTGAAAAAAAATGTGCAAAAAGAAAATAACTCCAAAAAAGTGGTGGGTCTGATAGAAAATGATAATCCCACCGGAGTATGTATATAGAGTGCAATAAACAAAGCTTGGTTTCATGATCCACCTGTTGTAGCTTGCAGCAGGGAGACTTGGCTACACTGGTCAAGCTCCCAAGGGTACTTGGCTACACTGGCCTTGACCCATTCTCTTCTTCCCCCTCTTCTTGAGCCGGTTGAACTTGAACTTAGAAGGGAATACCCCGCTCCTCGAGGAAAGAGTGGCCAGATTGAGGTCATAGAGTTACCTTGTTGGGGAGGGTTGTCAAGTTGCCATTTCTGAGGTGGAGAGCTTAGACCTCACTTTCACAGGACAAGAAAAGATTCATGGTCTTCAGGGTTTGTGATTGATGACTTGTTCTGACCTGGAGCATTGAGGAGTCTTGGTTATAGATTAGTGGAACTTAGAGGCTGTTGAGTTTTAGACTTAAGTCTAAATAAGGTTCCGACACATTAATAATCCAAAGATCTGATCGAGCTCCATACCCCAATTTAATGAAGGCAAGTTTAATAATCAACCTTGATCCATGTACATCCTCTTTTTCTTTTTCTTTCTTTCTTTCTCACTTCTTTTTCAAATAAGTGTTTGCTAAGGGACTAGCAAAGTTAAGTATAGGGGGGTGATGAATACTCATTCATCACTCTTTATTCTTATATTTTAGCTACAAAAACCTTTGCAAATACATGTAGATATATGTAAATAGGAATAATTACCAAAAGCATGCATTGTGTAAAAACCTATAATTAGCATGTTTTTGTGCAAAAATAAAAGAATAAAGATTAAAAAGAAAAGGAGGGAAATATTTAGAATAAATATTGAGCAACCTAACCCAAGGGAGGGCTCAACATGGGCCTGACCGCATAAAAGACAAAGTAGAGGGAGATAGGGGCTCATGTGTGTACATATTTATGAAAATAAATAAAAATATTTTCCTCAACAAAAATAGCTTAAATTATGCTTGTAAATACTTGTATATATATTTAGAAGTATAAAAACAAAAGAAAAAGATAAAAATAAAAAAGAACAAAAATACCACCTTCATCATGTACATAAACCACTCTTATATATTTATTTAACCTTGTAAATAAACAAAATTAATTTCCAAAATTTTTGTAAATATTCTATGTTATATAATGTAAATAAATAAAATAAGAACAATTAAAACAAAAACAAAATAAAAATAGCAAAATTAAAAATACAAAAATACATTGTACATATACCATGTATATAAATGTATATATGTATTTATTTTACCTATGTAAATAAATAATTAAAATAAAATAAAAATATCTTTTTATTCCTTATTTTATAATGAAAATAAATAAAATATAAAATGGGGATAAAATTGCATAAAAATAACAATTAAAAAAATCAAAAAAATAAAAACCCTAATAGTATACATATACCTATATATTACATACTATGTATATACCTTATTTTTATTTCCAAAAAATAATTAAAAATCACTAAAAAATAGAAAAAAATAAAAGAAAAATATTTTGTGTTATGAGTTTTTACTAAATCGGCCCCTAGCTACCCTTAATTTGCACTTGAAGATCCAGCCACGTGGCCTGTTTCTATTGGGTCCTGGGGATGTTGACCGCCCGATCAACTACCCCCCCCAGGACCACCTCCCGCGGATCTGGGTCGTGGACCCGATTTCTCAAATTTTTACCCGCTCGACCCGATCGCCATTCCACCTAACCCCGGGTCCTAATCCACCATTGTGCATCCCTGATCCACGCCCGGGGTGGGTTATGGGGATCCGTGCTCCGACAAGCACGCCCGGACCTCTCTTAGCCGGACCCCTAGCCATATATAGCCGTTGCTCCGCCACCATATTTCCCCATCTTTGGCCATTCGAATCCTTCACCTGTGAGCTCCAGAGAGTCCGCGAGAGTGACAGCTCGCGCCTCGTCCTGTCGAAGCGAGGAGAGGAGGAGAAACCATCGATCCAGCGAGCTACGCCGCCGTCGCTCCGCCATCAGCTGGAGCTTGAGCCTCGGAGGGAGACACTCCTCGAGGCGACGACCAGGAGCTTCCCCAGCTCCTCCCCAGTCTCTTCGACCACCCAGGTAACCTTATAGGCTTTCCATTTTCGCTGATTTCCGCTTACGCCCAATTCGCTCCGCCGCCTTCCATCGTCGATTCCCATCGTTCCCGACCACTATTCGATCATCGGGCATCGCCATAGCCCTCGCCGACTCCCCGCGCACCTTCTTCACCCCTCCATCCAGCCCAGCTCGCACAGGAGCTGGGAGTCGAGCTCCTCCGTCCACCCCCTTCGCCGGAGTTCGCCATATCGACCCACAGCTCACCGTCGCTCCGCCTAACCGGGTCGAGGCATTTTGCCCTCGACCCACGAGTCTCTTGGTGATCTTTGCAGGTGCTACCAAGCCCATCTGAGGGCTTTGGTCATTCAGGCCAGGAGCCTCGCCTCCGCCGACCTCGCCGGAGCTCTCCAGAGCTCGGCTGGGCCATCGGAGGGTATCAGTAGCTGCGCACCATCACGCCGGAGCTTCTCCGATCCTCAGGCGCAGCAGAGGAGGTCAGGAGCGCACTCACGAGGCCGGCGAAGTTCGCCGACCACCTGTTTTTCCACGACCTTCAGAAACCGTCCGATCGTCCCTCTCGCTCCAGGTTCATCTGAACCGTCCGTGTTGGAGAAGCCGTCATCGTTCGATCAAAAGAAGGAGAGATCTGGACCATCTGAGGCTCGAGGGTTAGCCATCTGTGCCTGACACCGTCCGATGCACCACGTGGACTAGCCCCAGCCGTTGGATCATCCCGAGGAGAGCAGCGTTGGACCCCCAGTCGCCCTTGACCGCTCGATCAGACACGTGGCGTCCATCCAGCCGCCCCAAGTAATAAAGGGTAATTTACCCTTAGGCCCTCTTTCTTATTTTATTTCGCTTTAGTCCTGTAAATATTGAGTGCAGTTGTTTAGTTTTGGGAGAACTTGCATAGAGACCCTTGTGTTTGTCTTTATTTGCTTTTATACCCCTGTACATGGTCTGACACGTGCTTCGTCACGTGGTTTCTTTAGGATATTTGCATTCTATACCCTTGTAGTTCTGGTTGTTATGATTTGAATGAAAGTTTTTACTTATTTGCACTTATACCCCTGTGCGTGATTTATTTCGACATGTGCGTGATATTTGTGGGTATTTTGCAGATAAGCCCTTGGACTTTTGGTACCTGTTACCAATAAGTCCTCGGGACTTATTTTTATTGCATTTGGGTCCCTGAGTGCCCCAGGCACGCGCGTGGCGCGTGTTTTACTGGGTAAATTGCACCAGACCCCCCAGACTATTGGGTATTTGCACTTTGGTCCCTGTGCACTATGCCCTTTCTTTCTTTTTGAATAAAATAGCAAATTACCTCCAAATCTAACGAAAATTGGACACATGGCTCCTGCCATGGTGTAAATTTTCGAGGATTTTTGAGGACATTTTTGTTTTCATTTGATATTTTTAGAAAATCAAAAACCTTTATTTTTGTCACTGTTTAACTTTAAAAATCACAAAAAATATTAAATAGTGTCTAAAAATTACAAAAAAATTGTCTACTGTCTATTTTGCTTAGTTTGATTTTCTAGCAAATTTTGGCTATTTTTCATTACTGAAAATCACTAAAAACTTAAAAACCCCTAAAACCTTATAAAAATTCTAGTAATTAAACGAAAAACCCAAAAACAATAAAATTGGTGCCTAAATTTTCCTCATTTTGTCTTCTTTACAGGAAAATTACCTCCCAGCCATTTTAGGGGCTCTTAGATATTTTATCTAGGGCTTTTTGGCTCGGCTGGACAGTACCATTTATTTCAGCTACTGTTTGATTTTTAGAAAATTAAATAAACATCAGAAAATTCTCAAAAATTCACCAAAAACACTAAAAATTATAAAATATATAAAAATATTTTTGTTGTAATTTTTGGTTTATTTTTAGTGCTTTAAATAAATTGTTGAAGTGTGTGTTTCTTTGTTTTTCTTATTTTCTTTAAACTTTAAAAATCCAAAAAAAATATAAAATAAATTAAAAACCACTAAAAAATATTTTTTCTTTTATTTTATTCCTTTTTACTACTTCGTAGGCCGAGAGGCCAACCCGTGCTCCTTGAGTTCGACCCTGGTCGCTATACCAGGTTAATCCAATAGCAGGACCGCTTTCATATTTTGAGTGATTTTATCTATTCCGAGTGGTTCATTTTTCTTGATTGTACGCGCTTGATCGTTTGGGTCGCAACGACCTATTTAGTACCTTATACCCGAGTGCTCATGCGAGTCATCATTATACTCAGCAACATTCAGATCTCCCTGCTTCATATTAATAAACTCTTGCTCCTTGATCAATTGCAAGTGCATCGGAATATAGTGCTCGCGGAAGAGTTTAACAAACTCATCTCACAGAATAATCTCTCCTTTTTCAAATTTCCGCAATTGACAACTGGTCCACTAGTCCTTAGCAGGACCTTTCAATTGATGAGTAGCAAAGGAGACCTTGCTATGATCCGGACATCTGATTGCATCAAACAATTTTTCTGTCTCCTCCAGCCATCGGTCTGCTACCTCAGCATCCACTATACCGTCAAAGCTAGGCGGGTTCACCTTTAAGAATCTCTCAAAGGTGACTTCATCACGTCGCTCCTCACGAAGACGCCTTTCTTTTTCAAGACGCCTCTCGCGACGTCTCTGGTCCCTATCCTTGCTCTGGTAGTGATCATCTTGATCACGAATCAGCTGGGAGAGTCCTCGACCGCCTTCATTAATTTGGCATTCTGAGCTGCCAAATCCATGGAGCAACAACTCCGCTTACGGTTCGACATGGTCAACATCTACGAATAGCGACGATCAATTAGTCAGCTATTCCCAACATAATCTATAAATATTATAAGTCATCTTAAAATTGGAAAATATTCCTCTAATCTTCCATTTGGCTCTGATACCACGTTGTCACGTCCCGGACCTCGAAACATGGGGCAAATTGCGGAAGCATCCCAAACAAAAAAAATTTTCGAGTCCAGGAGCGAGACGAAATTCAATAATCCATAAATAACCTTCAGAGTGCCATACATAATGGAAGAATAAAGGAACATAACCAATAATTAAAAGACTTATCAAGTCTGAATTACAAAATGAAAATAAATAACTCTATCAATAACTCCCTACATTATTCTTAATGCACTAGGATAAAGCAACGACTCCTTAGTCTAGCTGAGCAACCCAACATCGACCTTCGTTAAGCTGCAAGGTTATAAATCAATATTAGTCAAACGAATTTGACTAAGTATGCACTAATAATTTATGAGACATGCCATCATAACCATATACAATGAGTAAAAAAAATATACGATGACAATTTCATATGAAAAGGAATATAAGTCAATAAATACACAATGAACTATAAAAAGACTTTTTCATGTATGCCCATCATTATGGGATACCAATGACAATTCAATCAATTTCCTTGAATATCACAAATTTTGTGACCATAATATCAAAATCCATATCAAATATATATCAATCCCATCTGCCGACACCGGGCAACCCGAGCTTGGATAGAAGCCACCCCGTTCCCTTAAATCAAAAAATTTTTTAACTAAAACAAATATCAATACGAGGCCTCCTATCCAAACCCCAATGCAATGGACATCAGTACTGAGTCAACCACCGTAGCGGTAAATTGTTTGGAAGTAGTGTAGTATTACCCGCCTACAACGGTCAATTGGCGGAATTAACCGTCTGCGCGACACCCGGCCAGGTCAAAGTCTCTAATGGACTAACAATGAACAATGTCTACTTCCGCACAATGGTGGTGTCAAAAACAATAATTTATTTTTCGATAAAAGTATTTGAATAAAAAAATGCAATTTAACCTATATATAAAAAGGCAATAATGTATCCATCTATGTAACATTTAACAACTAGTCCGTAGATAGGCATTATGGGTAAATGTCAAACTAACGCTTGATAATATATGGCTTTAACACATAAATATAATCAAAGCATTCTAATGATATAAAATAAAAGCAACATTCCATAACTGATATAAAGCAATGTGGGGTATAAATGAAAATGGTATGAGACATAAATTAATGTAGATACCTTGTTCAAAATTTTGAGATGTATTGATACTAAAGGTTTCCGTCACTGAAAATCATCTACCACCTAAACAAAAGGAATGTATCTTAACAACCATGAAATATTTCATCCTAGGACCCGAATTTCCCAACAAAAAAACCCTTTTCTTTTTTTTGAATGAATAACAATAATTTGTTTATTAGTATTACTACTTGATTTTTTTTCGAAGGTTGGACATGTCTCTATCTTATTGAAGTCGAATTTCAAAACAGAACATGGATTAATCTACGGGTGGTATTACAAAGAGGCAGATTCATTTCATTTTCAAATAACGTGTATTTTGACCAAAATTTATAATAAATAATATGCGTGCTTTCTTACAAGTTACTACCGGAAATAACTTGATTCTGTTTGGTTAAAAAAATATATAAATGAATTTATGTCGTCCATTTCTTTTACCAATAGTTTAATCTGATTGACAAAGATTCCGCAAATACACCAAGTATTGTGTAAATCTACAACCAAAATCCCCTTGAATACACTTTAAATAGTACACTTGAATTACCAAATATAATTATAATAAGGGCTGATACATACTTTCAATTATCAAGATTTTATCCTTTATTTTGTAATTGTATAATTAACGGATACCCTCAAAACATAATACATAGACGATATGACTAATATGTTATTTTAACGATAAGGTAAAAAAATTTGATAATCATGACGCTTACCGAAAATCTATGTGGTGTTCTAAGCAACTCGACACCTACATGTAATACAAGGGTTATGATGCATACCTCGAGATGTGAAAGACTCGTCGACTTCACCCTCACAACCACAACCGGCTGCGACTACACAACCTGTCTCCGGCCTTTCCAGAACACGAAACGAAACCGACGAAGACTTTCGTAGCCGGATCTCTCTTTCTAAGTTCACACGGCAATCGAGGGAAGAATGGGGTATAAATCCCCACGGGAAATCGCGGTTGAGTCATGGGGAAAACTTCCCACCCAAGACTCAAACTTCCTCCCCTTAATCTTTATCTCTTTCTTTAATTTTAATTTTTTTTATTAAGGAAGTTGGTTGCAACAAACTTTAATTATCTAATACTTTACTTACTTTATACGATTATGCTCTCTTCTCTCTTTTTCTCAATTAAATACGGCACGTTTATAAACTCAAGTTTGAATCCTAATTCAAAAGTGTTTTTATTTTTATTTTTGCAAAACACCCCCTATAAAAAATAATGTTACATAATTCGTGTATATTCTAAACAGGTGGTTATCATTATTTCGCTTCTTGACTATGAACGCTGTAAATTTTTAGTACGACGTAAAAGGTTAAAAAAGTATCATCTGATTAATGCAAGTTGGGAAATCTTGACGTGAAATACTATATATACAACGCGAATTTCGTCACTTTCAAGTTCTCATGATATTTAGATAATATATAAGAAATCATTAAAATATAATGCTACGGATGTCCATTTAATCGTCAAATTAACAATATCATAGTTGAGGTAGTGAAATTTTAATTTAGGTTCAATAAGGTCAGACCATTGGTTTGAGTCGATTGGACATCATCTAACATCGACATTGTTGTTGATCAGTATAAAATAGGACTGTCATTTTTTTAGAATCCGGGATCTATCAAATGAATGAAGATTCTGAAATAACCCTTTTAACTCCATCATTATTTTTTTACTTATAGCTCCGAAACCATCAACGATCCATAAATGCTATGCATGTCAAAGTCAAAAGCCATGAAGAAGCTTTATTAAAAGATGATGCACATGATAGACACGATCACTGTGGACTAATGACTTCCACGTAGAAATGTTGGATATACATGCAGATATATGTATTATATTATCTTATTTTTAAAATATAGAATATAGATGTGGAGATGAATAGTAAAATTATGTTATAAGATTCTTAACCATCATATACAAACAAAAAAATAATGCAAAAAAGCAGATCAGATATAGATAATATAAAAAACAATTTATAGATTAAGTTATATTTACATGTATTATATATCTTACAAATGAAGCACATATACGAAATATATTTATTTCATAATAATTTATATTATATAAAGAAGGTATAAAATTGGGTTAATTTATAGATTACAATTAAATTACAACAATATATGTGAATGGACATAAGGAAACAAATGATCGAATTGTGTTTGTTTTTACTGAACCGATCCAATTGCTAAAATTATTGGTTACTTAATTTCCGAGGATTATCGATGTTGATATGCCTTTAACAATATGTTTCATTGAATTCAATTGAAGAATTATTTCTCCGCGCAATGGATGAAGGTCGTCACCGCACGAGGTCTCACTGCCAGATCAACAAGTTAGGGTGGTCAGGTGGGGGTGGCTTAGTGAGGGGTGCACACGATTTGCTTGTCTGTGTTTGTGCTTGTTTGCTTTCGCTACTCGCAATAAGTGATCTTGAACCAACACACCGGTGGATTGCACCACTATCTCATTGATTTTGGGTTAAAAATGTTGATCTAGTTTGATTTTTTAAACCTCGATGAAAGGTACTACCAAGTAATATATTTTGCGAATTTTTCTTTGCGAAGTAACTTTGGACGACAACCATCAAAGGTGGGTGAAATAGATGGCAACTTGGCGATGAATGTGTTTTCAACAATTTTTTTGTTTTCATTTCAACATATGATGCAGGCATCTGTCCTTTTCTTAGGGACCCAAAGGAAGTAATATTCAACATCAATTTTTCTCTCCCTCCAAATATTTGTCCTAATATGCTCTTGACTCCGAAGATTCTCTTGTCTTGAATTTCCTCCTCTCCTTCCAAACAAAGGGAAGGGGAAAAGGACACAGAAGGCCGTATGGGTCACAAGTCATAACTAACACCTAATTGCAATTAAATAGAGGAGGAGGAGTGGGTGGAAATTCATCAATAGGACAGAGAGAGAGAGAGTGGTGATGACGGAGAAGAAGATGGTTACCATGCACAGTTTAAAGTTTAAACATCAAATTGACCCACTGGATACACTCGTTTTAATTATCACCTAATTGACCCATCAAACACCAACATATCCTTTTAGCAAACCAAGAAATAAAGAAAGGTGGCAGAACATAAAAGAAAGGTGGAGAGAGTAATAGAGAGAGAGAGAGAGAGGAGACTATTGTATTGCTGGTGGTGCTGTCACCTGTTCCTCCTCCTCCCACTTTCAACTCCATTGAGATCTCCCCCTTTTTCTTTCTTTAATCTTTGTTGCCTTCCCCTCCTGAACCATTTCGGAAAACCCACCTCAGCCCCTTTCTCACTCTAGAACTTGGAGCAATGGTGATGCCATGGTCTCTCTTTCTCTCTCTAGAACAAGGTGGTAGTAGTCCATTAATATAGTCAATCAAACCAGAACAAAAAACCCATTTCCCTCTTTCCCTTGCTTTTACTCTATCACAGGGGCTCCACACGAAGCTTTCATCTCTCCCTCTTCTTCCCTTCGAAGTCCAGTTCTTTCCAACTCTTGTTGTGGTTCGTCTTCCACTCTTTGTTTGTATCTCTCTCTCTCTCTCTCTATTTGAAAGAAAGAAACTTCCTTTCTTGTCTTGGCGTTTGGGTTTGCCCATTTCAGCGACTGGGTACTCCCTATTTTGTGGGTTCTCTCGGTCTTTTTGGGCTGCTGGTGACGTTTCCCCCATTTGGATACCTTGTTTTTGTCGAAGTCTCTGTTGGGTATCTCCATTCTTGAGGGGGCTTAGATCTGCTGGACACTGCTGGCTTCATGAGAGGTCAGATGGGGGCTTTTCTCGGAAAGGTCAGATGAAGGTTTTGCATTTTCTGTGGTTTCTGCCTTCCTGATTTGTAGCTTGTTTGGGATTTATGTAGTTAGTTTGAAGGGGAGGAACCCGTGCTTTGTGGGTTCCCATGATTTTGCCTTGAAACTGCAATATATGATGCGAAGTCACCAGAGAGCACATTACAGGGTTGAGGGCTTTCTTGGGTGGCTGAGGTTCTTGTCCGTTCTGACCTTGTTCCTCCTGTACCTGCTCATGGTGCAGAACCTGAGGGATCCACCATCCCAGACCCTAGTAGAAATTCAAATGCGGTTGTAGTTGTAGTAGTAGCATGGGAAATAGCACTTCTCGCGTTGTCGGGTGCTTTGCGCCATTCGGCAACGAGAAAGAAGGGGTTGATTTGGAGTTCCTGGAGCCACTGGATGAAGGGCTGGGGCATTCCTTCTGTTATGTCCGACCCATGATTGGCGACTCCCCGGCCTTAACTCCATCGAATTCAGAGCGTTTCTTAGTGGATTCCAGGGCATTTGATGTAGATATGAACAATGGGTCATTCAGGAAGGAGCCTGTTGAGGATGCTCCATCAGGTTTACCGAGACCCACCAAGAATTTCCCTGAAACCACATTTAAGACGATATCTGGTGCTTCGGTCAGTGCCAATGCTTCCACTCTCCGAACTGGAAACCCGGACTTATTGATTCTAGGCGATTCCCACGAACCCGCTGCATCATTCGAGAGCACGGCCTCATTCTCCTCAATTCCCTTGCAGCCAGTCCCTCGTGGTTCTGGACCTTTAAATGGATTCATGTCAGGGCCTTTAGAAAGAGGCTTCACCTCAGGACCATTGGAAAGAGGGGGAGGTTTTATGTCAGGTCCTTTGGACAGGGGATCCTTCATGTCCGGGCCTCTGGATACTGATAGGAACAATTTCTCGGCTCCTCTTGGGTATAGCAGGAGGAGGACCAGTCTTGGACGTCTCATGCACAGTATGAGTCGACCGATGAGAAGTGCATTCTCTAAGACCTTTGCCAAGCATCCTTCAGGCTCTAGTTGGATGCATCGATTCCTCTTGCAATCAATGCCACAATTTCCTTGGCGTTCCAAAGATGCAAGATCTAGAACTGGCATTACGCGGAACTCCTCCGAGTTAGGGACTTCTGAAAGTGTATATGGTATTTCACAAAACTTGCAATGGGCACATGGAAAGGCTGGTGAAGACAGGGTCCATGTCGTGCTATCCGAAGATCAAGGTTGGCTGTTTATTGGGATTTACGATGGTTTCAGTGGGCCTGATGCCCCTGATTTTCTCATGAACAATCTTTATAAAGCCATAGATAAAGAACTTGAAGGCTTACTCTGGGATTATGAACAAAAACACGGTAATGAGTCAACTACCGTTGACTGTCTCGGTAGTGATTATGTTAAGAAGCCGACCACTTCTCCCAAAGAAGAGTATATGGTGTCCCGACCCTCCCATGATGGAGACAAAAGGTTGTATACCGATGAATCCGTTACTGCACACTTGAATAAATGTGAAAATTCGAGGAAAACTGAGCATAACACTTGCGAAAGTGAAGCAGCAGAACATATGGGGTATATTGATAAATCAATAGATACCAAGGAAGCATACAAAGTACCAAGGGGAGAGAAATGTATGGGTCATGAAGATGATGAAATGGAAGCAAGAAAGAATTGTGTTACAGATTCAATTGAGAACAATACCAGCACAGCTGAACCGGCCATCCTTGCAGAAAATAATCATCTTATGCAGTCGTCAAGTAAAGGAAGAAGAAGCATGCGACTTTTCGAACTTCTTCAAATGGAATTGATGCTCGATTTAGGTAAGGATAAGCCGGGTGTTGAAAGTCAAAGGATGACTTCCTGCAGCTTGCGGACAAATGCAACCGAGGAGCAGTACTTCGGAGAAAGCTTAAGATTGTCTCATCTTGTATCATGCTCCTCAGGTATATATTCTGGTGCAGAACTTGATAAAGGAGATAGAGCAAGTGACGGGGTTTTGATTCAGGATTTGAACGATCCGAAATCAAGAACAGTTTCTTCTTTTCCTGCTTCCGGACATAAGCAGATGATGAAACACTCTATGATTGGATCCAAGTTGAGAGGACTGTACATGAAGCAGAAGTCATTGCGAAAAAAGTTATTTCCTTGGAATTATGATTGGCACAGAGAAAGGGGCCAAATTAATGATGATCAAAGAACAAGCAACTCGGGTGCTGCAATTAGGAGGTGCAGGTCAGGGCCTGTGGATCATGATGAGGTACTGTCTGCAATGTCACAAGCTCTTGAAACCACTGAGAAAGCCTACATGGAAATGGTGGAGAAGACTCTTGATAGGAACCCTGAGCTTGCATTGATGGGCTCATGTGTTCTAGTTATGTTGATGAAGGATCAAGATGTATATGTCATGAATCTTGGTGATAGCCGTGCAATATTGGCGCAAGAGAGGCAAACCGATTGCCACAATAACTATATAACTAAAGATGATTCAAGAGTACGCAACAGATCGAAGGAGCCTCTTGTTCGCATTGAACTGGACAGGATATCAGAGGAATCCCCCATGCGCAATCCAAACAACAAACTGGGCAGCTTCAACAAGAACAAGGAGGTTTCCCTATACAGACTAAAGTTGAGGGCTCTTCAGCTGTCCACTGATCACAGTACTAGTGTTGAAGAGGTTAGTAGTGCATACTAGTCTCACATATGTTTAGAACAATAATTACTGATATTTAAATGCACTTATTTAACCAATTTCCCATTGCTGATTATTATTTTACCAATATCATTACTTTATCTTGATTATATTTGCTAGACAATTCTTGTTTCTTATGGAAGCATTTACTAAACCGACTTTTTGCTTACTAATGCAGTGCTATATTTGATCCTAAGAAGTGATAAAATGGCACGCGTAATTTATTTTTCAAAGTTGTCAATCGCTTAATATCATCATTTTTTATTTACATAGCAATTGTGGCTGTTGCTATATATAGATGAGATACCTTAGCTTAGTCTATGTTGTTTGCCGATGATAGTGTCGATTGATGAAATTAGAGATGGAGTAAATGAGAAGCTTGAAGTCTGGAGACATGTTCTAGAGACTAAAGGAGTTTGTTTAAGTAGGGCCAAGGCTACATATATGGAGTGCATTTTTTATGGAAGCAACGGTGAATGAATCAATATGAAGATTGAAGAAGATATCATTCAAAAGAATGATTCTTTTATATACTTGGGATCTATTTAGTAACATGATGGGGAAATCAATGGAGATGTTACTCATATAATAAATGTAGGTTGGCTAAAGCGGAGAGGAACCTTTACTGTACTATGTGATAAGAGAATTCATTTGAAAATCAAAGGAAAGTATTACAAAGCTGTAGTGAGAGCAGCTATGCTCTATGGTTCTGAATGTTGGCCTCTGAACCATATAAATGTGCAGAGAACGACAATAGTAGAAATAAAAATGCTATGGTTCATGTGTGGTCATACATGAAAATGTTGGATTCAAAACGATGTCATCAGAAGGAAAGTTGGTGTAGTTCCGACAGATGATAAGATGCGAGAGAACCACTTAAGGTGGTTTGACCATTTTTAAAGGGGGTCGGCTGATGCACCAATTGGAAGATGTGAGAGTTGGGATGTTGAGGTGGCTAAGAGAGGGTGAGGAAGGCCCAAGAAGTGTTGGAAGGAGACTATCCAAAGGGATCTTTATAATTTGGATCCAAGTCCGAGAATGATAAAAAAAGATCTGAATGGATTACTTGCTTCTTTTTATCTACCTCATTGGATGGTTTTATTCTATTGGTTTTTGGTCGTCTTGGGGTTTTGTGGAGTAGGCTTTGTTCATACTAATTTGCTAGATTGCAATTGAGTGAATAAAATTGATCAACAACCAATTCATTATCTTCGGTTCAATCTAGAAGTACTTAGCGTAAGGTGTTTGGCAGCAGTCATCTACCCCTCTTCACCAAGAACTCGTTATCTTCGGTTATTTGGTGTTCATTACTGCCTACATGACCTTGAAAAGTTATCTCAACTTAACCTCAAGGCCTTAAATGTAGGATTTCGGTTTCGTTTCGGTGATTGACCGAACGAAATTTCGGCCGAATTTCGGTCGGTTTTTAAATTAGTCCCAAAATTCGGCCAATATAGGCCATTTCGGCCGAATTTCGGTCACCCACCGAAACCGAAATTTGACCAAAATTCGGTGAATTTCAGCGAAATTTGATCCCATTCTTGACCGTATCTACCAAAAGCTTTTTTTGGAGCAATATAACCCTGTTCCCTGTTCTGTATCAACATAAGTTAAATGCACTCTTGAATCTTGATCATATTATTTTGATTTACTCCTGAAAATTTCTATTATATAAGCTATTATCATTGTCACAGTTTCTAAATGGAATGGTTTAATCCCAAAACTTTTTGTCAACTCTATATTAGATATTGAACTCTTCAAAGATCGTTATCGAATTTCTTTTGGTTACCAGGGATTTTTTTCTTTTTCATTATCAAGAACATCTCTGCTATGAGAATAATTGTTATAAATGATCTTTACCGAATTTCTTTTTGAGAGTGAATATGTAAGATAACTGATATTTGTATGCATGCTTTGAATTTTGGATGCTTCAAAGATCTTTGAAGATATACTTAATATCAAAACATTTTAGACTTAATATGATAATCATTCTTCCAATATGACTCCTTTAAAGCTTTCATTTGAGTTTTATAATTTTCAATGTTTCATCTGAAATCATTTGAGGCACGATTTAACCGATTGTATACACAAACTGTGCAGGAGGTTTCGAGAGTAAGGGCTGAGCACACTGATGATCTCCAAGCTGTTGCTAATGACAGGGTGAAAGGACAGTTAAAAGTTACACGGGCATTTGGGGCAGGCTTCCTAAAGAAAGTGAGTGGGTCAAATGGCTCTATTATCTGATTTTTTATTTTTGTTATACGCTTCTTTTGAAACTGTAACAACTTTCTGAAAATGACATTGGTCTTTTATAACGCATAGTCTGAAATGTGATGGATAAATGCAATTGTTATCTTATATAGCTAGAGTTGGTCATGGTCGCTCTCAAAGAGTAACCGTGTATCGTGTATCAATCTGGATACTTGGGTGGTAAACAGTTGTGCATATTTTAGCATCTTCAAACATAGAATCATAGATACTGGGTAGACATAAATAACGGAGATCGTCTTTACGTAAGTAAGAGTATATTTAAATGAGTGAATCTTGTCGATACTTGTACTTGAAGAACTCGTGGGTTCCATGAACCTTGAAAAATAATAGTAAATGGGTTATTAAAGGGCTTAGAAAAAGTCAAAATTAGACAGTGGGAACCACCAAGTTTCAGATCCTTCATTTAGTAGAAGCATACGATTAAAAGGATGAAATGACATGTTATATTGTGGAGCCTTATGGTCCTCTTATATAGAGGAACTCTAGAGGCAAAAAGAGGATCCAACAAATTACGTAAACATCCTCGAAGGAGAGAATACAATAATGATGAAAAATGAAAAACACCAACATTTCACCTCAAGTTGAAGCATATATGTTGAACATGCAAAACTAAGAAGGGAGTAAAGAGAGCCGCTTCTTCAGAAGTGCTTTGATAAAGATATCTACTAATTGTACAAATGTGATGAGTGTGTTATGCAAATTGAGGGGTGGGGGGGATGGGCATTGCTGTTGTCTTTAGCAACTTTGTGTACATACATTGGGCATAAATAAAAATTGGAGATGACCTCTAAGTAGGTAAGAATGTTTTAAAGGATGAATCATGATAGATGCATTTAGAGAAATTGTAGTAAAAGGGTGCTTGAAGGGCTTAGAGAACGTAAAAATAGACCGTGGGGAAATGATCCTTCATTTAGTATAAGCGTATTGTTAAAATGATGGAGTGATTTGTTCTATTATAGAGTCTTATGGTCCTCTTATATAAAGGATGAAACTCTAAAGGCGAAAGGAAAAAACATCAAATCACATAAGAGTCCTTAAGGGAGAGAACAATAATGAAAAAAATCACTAACACTATCCCTTAAGATAGATCATATCCATTGATCATTCTCATTTTGCAATAGACTTAAAAAACTCATGTCTTTGGAAGCACATTGGTTAAGATATTTGCTAGCTTCTACGCTATAGAAATATGAGGAGTTGTAATCTTCCTTTATCGCACTACATCACTTTATTGGCAATTGACTTCAATATACTTAGTGTGCTCATGAAAAATGAGCTTAGATGTACTATATATGTTTAACTTATCGTCTCAACAAAAGGGAAATCTATGTCTTACTGGAAAGAGCAAATGCTATAGGAAAGAGACCACCAAACTAATATCATAAGCAGTGTAGCGAATAACGGAAGAAATCACGCATAAAAACGATCAAGAAAGCAAGCACGGAGACACATAGATCTACAAGGGCCGTAACTGGGCCACGTCTTTGTGCGGTTACGATCAGTTTTCACTATGTGGAGAAAGAAGAATACATAGGATAAATATAGCCCTAACCTTAGGGAGCTTATATACTACTCATTTACCCCCTCCATCCGACTTGTGAACCAAGCATCGAGACACCCATTTTGGTAGGGTCTAGTGGCACTAGGGGGTATCAGCCGGTTCTTCAATTGCGTTTAATAGAACAGGTGGTTAGGATTCAAAGTATATCAACAAATGGTTTGTGCCATAGCCTTGTACTCAACTTCGCAAATTAATCTGGATACAACATTGTGCTTCTTGTTATGTTATTTAAGGGGATTGCCTCCGGACTGAGAAAGGTGGGACAAAGTATATATGGAGGGAACAAGGGTAGCAAGATAGATAGAGGGAAACATACGGAGACGGGAACGAGAGAGGTAAGAGAAAGCAGAAACAATGGGATCATGAGTAGTTGGAAGGAGTAGGAGAAATGATCAAGAGAGGAGGCAACAAAGGGGAGTAGAGGCGGTAGGTGTGCTTGGGGAGAGGAGGAATGATGGGTGCAGGCTTAACGAGGGGCCTGAAGGAGGTAGAAAGTGATAATGGAGATACCATGTGATGCGGTGCCTCGAGGGTTTGCTGGTTTCTTGGACGAGTTGGATGCAATGCAGGTAGAAATGTCTTCCTGTTGTTGGTATTTGTTGATGTCTTGAACAATGTAGAGGTGACATCCTTCTTTGGAAGGGAGATGGGCCCTAAAGAACCCATGAAGACTGGCCCTCTTGGCATGCAATCATGAGTGGAGAAAAAGGAGCAATGACTTTTTGGGTTTGGGATTTGTTATTGCCTCCACGGGATTTAATCTTCATCTTTAAGGAGATGGTGGAGAGCTAGCCTAACATTGTCTTTGAGGGTGAGAAAGGAAATGCTACTGCAACAATTATCAGATGACAACTTAGAGTTCGTGAAGTGCTGCCAAGTGCCACGTAAACATGGTCTGGGTCGGATGACATTGTGATCCAATTGTGGGTATAGATCCAGGCGGATCCAAATTCCAATCCATTTTATGTTGATACTATTACATGTATGAGTGATTTATTCCGTAAGTGGTACTTCCATTCTTACAGAAGTCGGTATTCAATATTCAACGATAGAGGTCACTGAATAAGGAATATTTGCAATTCTGGAGAATATTAGGAATTATTCGGTCATGCATTTATTAATTATTTTAAATATAAAAATTATATTTAATATATATTCTTACATATTTATACATATACGATCTTTAATCAATAAGAATCCAAGATAAAAATATCAATTAACAAGTTACATATATGGAGCTTTAATGTTTGTGGTGATACTGAGATAAATGAGAACCTTTAAAAAAATCATCAGTCGATACCCGAATATTTGGCTGAATATTCGGTTTGGACCGAATATTAACTGAATAGCAACATCCTATCCGGTCATCCCTTCGAATAAGAATATTCAGCTGAATATTCGGTCTATTCAGCCAAATATTGCAACAATGGGTACTTCCATTTTGGACAGGAGAATCTCGGGGCTTCAGACTTGCTTGGAGAAGCAGAGTGGGGGATCCTTTGTGGGATACCTCGAGGTGGTGGGAGGTTGTAGGGCTTGAGAAGCATGCTGCAAAGATTGGGGGTGATGGTCGCTCCTTAGCGGATTCTATGATTAGACATTTTTTCTTGGGAAGGGGGGTGGTTATGTGGTGGAAAATCGATGAGATATGGCTACATCTGGAGATTGTGCGGAGGGTGATGAGAAGCATGGCAGTGGTTGATGCAATGGTTATAATGAATGACATATGGATGATTGATGCTTGATGTGACAAGTTGATGTCGAGCCATGTTGAGGATGAGGAGAAGCCTGTGGAGGCAGACACTATTGGTGGATGGGAGGGGTTGGCCCCTGCATGGGATCTATCATCTATGCATGTCGATGAAGAGGGTAATATGAATCTTCAAAGGAAGAAGCGAGGAATGTGGCAAGCATGATTATGACACATTCTCTTGAGGTCTTTTTTGTTACCAAATGAAAACCCTAACTTGGAATGTGGGAGTCTTTATGACTTGAAGAAAAAGGCAGTATTGTAGGCTATTTGTCAAAATGGGGGTCAAACGTTGCTCTTTTGCATGAGATGAAATGAAATTAGAGATGTGTAATAGGTGGCTGGGGAGGAGTTTGGAAGGCTTTAGTTTAATGGAAACTTTACTTGGAACACAGTTCGAATTTGGGGGCATTGTGCTTGGTTGCGACATTGGTAAGTTACGAAGTTGGGTAAGCAATTATACCCCTCCTCATATTTCAACGTTGAGAAGTCTTGGTTGGTGGAGCCAAGCTTTAGGGAATAGTCATATGGGAAGTGGAAGGAGCGTGCCTAACAGTTCATTCGTTTTTCATCTTTCATCCAAGCTTAAGCAACTCATGAAGGATCTCAATGCTTACAAGGAGCTGGTTAAATGTTAGTGTCATCAACTTCAATGTGATGCACATGAGGCAATTGATAGACTTAACACCATGAAGGTTGTCGATCCTCTACATATAGGATGAGGTTAAACAAAAGAGAGCTATCAGATGATTGCGGAGGAGGGGAAATAAGAGATTGGGTCGAGATAGCGGTCCACGGTCAAGTGGATTAACGAGGGTGGCAAAAATGATTTTTGTCTTTATTCTGTGGCTAGTAGGAGGATGAGGATCATATTAGTGAGGTGGCCGTTTTCGCATCCCAGTTCCTGAGCATCGAGTAAGGGGGTAATGCTATTATGGAGCATTTCAAGAGGTCTGATTTGAGGAAGACAAACCTTGATTGGAGATAGTTTAGTAGAGTGGATAACAAAATTTACTTTAGTCAAGTGGAGGCTTTGACCAATGAGTTTTTAGAGAAGGCGGTCTGGCAGACTATTAGAAGTTTGACGAGGATATGCCTTCGAGATCGAATGGGTTCTTGATGTTTTTTATTACTGAATTCTAAGAGGAGAGGTGTGATGACATGATGGAATTTCGTGAGGGGAATATTGGTTTTTAAAAACTTGATCAGGCCAAGAGGACCAGAATGCAAATAAACTAAACAAGAGGTGTGGATCTACAAATTTTCAAACAATAGTGTATTGACACGCGTCCTTAGAGGGGCTTATTTACAAAACAAATTAAACACAAGGTGAAAAGTGCAATTATTCACCTAACACGTGCAAGCTGTGCGGATCGGACGCTTGGGCTTCGATCTGGAGATCTGGATCGACGACTGGAATTCGGGGTTGCTTGTCCGTTCATAATCCAACGGGCGCGAGATGGTCTGGAAGAACACGTATGAAGGAGGTGTCCGACGACTTTCAATCGGCCATATCTCGGTCAATCTTGGTTGAGGGCTCCTCCTGCTGGTCTGTACAACTTCCTACTATGCCGCTCCGTCGACTGATGGTATCGATGAGTGTCCGATAGTCTCCGACGGATGATTTGGAGGTCCAAGGCTGTTGAAGGTTGGAGCCGTCTCCAGAACTCAATCTATCACTCTAAAAGTGTTGCGAACACCTGTAGACAATTTTATTTGCTAGGAGGTAGAGCTCCGGCCAGCTTATTAGGGTAAAACTAAAGCGGATGAGGTGAATGGTTTGTCTCCGGCGGCGGATGGTCGGAGAGGAGACATAATTCCATATCGGGTTTGATCTGGGTTGGAAAGGCTATGGGAGAAGATGGTGAAAGATGAAGTGATGACGATCGAAGGTCGGAATGGGTAATTGGTTCACAGTGGAGCTCCGATCGTGCATATTGGAGCTAGGAAGAAGATAGGATTAAGCTACAAACATGATTGAAATGTGAAATGAAAAGCGAAATAAAATAGAAATTACCTAAGACTACCTACAGGTGGAAGAAATGGGGTCGTATCCTCGATTCGTGGAAAAAAAATGAAGATGCGTCAACAACCTCCGGCGGTCTCCGATGGTTATGCTGGATCACGATCTCTTGCACCTCACGATCCCGGATGAAGGAGTTGAAGTCCTGTCACATCCTCAGTGCTCAGGGACCACCCTCGAGCGAAGAATTGCACAAAAAATTGGATCCAATTAGAATGAGATATGAGGAGGGGTTTTATAGACGGTGAGTTGAGTGAAATTTGAATTGCATGGAGCGCACGAATCGAGGCTCAGATGGTGAAACTCTTATTCGGTCGATGGGTATTGTTATCCGGACAAGAAATTTGGAGGAGGAATAGGACAAATTAGAGTAGTAGATCAGCCGGGATAAATATGAGAAGAGGGTCCGACGATCTACTTTATTCGGGCAGCCGGGTGAAGAGGTGGTTGACCCGGGTCAACGGACCTGGATGGGCCAATGAGAAACGACTTGCGAATATAATAAAATACAGATAAGACAAAATAGCTTAAAATTTGATAAGCAAATAAAAATAAATATGAAAATGAATTTAAATAAAGATTATATAAATAGATGTTAGAAAAAAGGAATGCGGAAGCATATCAGAGCTAAAGATAAAACATCACGAAGAACACTGGATTTTAATGTGGAACCCTACTCCCTAAGGAGCAGGATGAAACAACGGGAGAAAGCCTCAAAGGGTTGATCGTTCATTGAACTTTCTCACTGGATACATAGGGTGTAGGGATTCTTATATAGCCCTCACTGAGTCTCCACATCCCACAGTTGGTAGATGTGGGACTAAACTACTAGATGTGGTAAATGGATCCTACCCATCTACTCAAGTGACACATATAAACAAATACTCCAACACTCCCCCTCAAGCTGGAGCATGCAATGATCAGCTTGGACAAACAGAAAGAAATCTCAACTCACAATACAAGATACTACAAACAATATCAACTCAACGTGCACAATTGTCGGTTGCTGTAGAGGACGTTGTTTCTCATGCCATGCAGGTGAAGAGGACGGATGAGCTGGAGTGTGAGTCAAACTGAATCTCCTCGTCGGAGAGCATGCTCTTTGTAGTGCTCCTATTAGAGTCACTGCAACTGAAATGAGTCTCCACTTGGAGAAATCTTGCCGGCCACAACATGTGGACAACTGCTCCATCTTTGAAAGGACCGAATAAAGAACGTCGCTAATTATCCATACATAGATCTCTGAAGATGGGTCTCTCTCATAGGGACCTTAAAGTGGGTTCTCTCTCATAGGAACCTCAGAAGGACCTCGTACTGGAGTTTACGAACATTGGAGAATGGAGTCTGAAAGTCTCATCGTCGGAGAACTGGATCTCTCCCATCTGGCTCAGAGAATGGGATCTCTTCTCTGGAGTCCCTGTGATACCACATGAAAACCATAGCCCACATGGCATAGGGAATGGGAATCTCTACCCCGGAGTCCCTATGGATCACATGAAAACCCTGGTCGACAAAACCAGAATTATGGGGACCATAAAAAACATGATTGCAGACATGTGCGACTGAAATTGAAGACTCGGAATCTGATCGTCGAGTCTGAACAACTGTAGAGTTTGAAATATCTGGCTGGCCTATGGAATATGAAGATTTTGAATCTGGATAATATGACAATCTGGCCTGTAGAACTCTACACAATACTCCCCCTTTCTCCCATACTGGTCAGAAAATCAACATCGACCAAGTTGGGAGAAGACAAGAAAACTAGGGAAAACATGAATCACTTAGCCGATTTTTTTACGGCTTTTTTTCCTGTCTATTTCATATTTTTAGCCGTCTCATTTTTTTAAATAAGCTATTCGTCCTTTTTTTGGCTCTCTCTCTTTGAACAAACATATTTTTTTACACACGACCCCCATTGGACCAAAAACATTGCAGCCCCTCATTTTTTTAACATATGGCCCACTTGGCCCTTTCTCTCTCCTTTTTAATTAACATCCCAGTTGGGCTTAGAAACAAAGCAAACCCCCTTTCCATGAGATTTATTTAGGCCCCTTTTTGTTTGCATATCGACTAGGGTTCCCTTCGAGGGAAACCCACTGTCACCGCCCCTCGATGGGGTTCCTGTTCGGAGGTCGAGGCTGCCGCTAGGAGAGATCGGGTCACCTGTCTGCATGGCTGCGAAGGACCGCCGCTTGGAGCGTTGACCTATACTGCGCCACCTGCGAGGGCTACTCCGACTGTCGCTGCTCGAAACGGAAGAGGAGATGCGGTTGGGACTGGGGAGCGCCGCTGCCTGGAGGGCCTGATGCTCGAAGATTCGCCACCGCTTGGAGGGGCTTCGGTGACTGGCGGTGGTGCGCACAAGGTTGTACCATCAAACGTGAACTCCTCTGCTCTTGGAGTCTCAAGAGGACGCCGCTGTCGCTTGAAACTGGGATGTTGCTCGGAGAGGCCCCTGCGCATGGAAGAAGCCCCACAGCTATATGAAATATCTCGAGGGCGGCGCCACCCAGGTACTTGGAATGGGGGCGATGCCACCTTCTTCGGCTGGTGGCACGGAGCTTTGCTGCCACTGTTGCTGATGCATGCGATGGGGCTTCGCCTGGATTTATCTCGAGATTTATCTGGAGATACTGATGCGAGGTAGCGCGAAGCAGTTGCGTAACCTGGAGGATGCTTCAAGCTTCATTGGTACTCGTGTAGATGACAATAGCGACACTTTAAGGTTCCAAAAATGAACCCGTATTGGTGTGTAGTGCGCCTTCACGGATTGAAGATTAGGGCTCCCGTGGAGGAGAAATCACATAATTTGATGTTGCCTAAAATTAGGGTTTTAGGAAGAAACCCTAGTTGCCGGAACTTCATGAATCACTGGCACTCTAGAGGACTAGGGTTCCATATCGAGAACTGGATACCGATGATGCCTTCTTGCAGATTTAGGGTTTCTTGAAAACCCTATAATTAAATATCTAATCTTGAACAAATCACGAACTCGATCTTCATAAAAATAATCTTCAACAAATGAATCTTCAAGAACAAACTATTACAATCGAATCTCAAAGAAATAAAGAACATGAAAACATCGAGAATAGAACCCGCTCTGATACCATGATAGAAAATAGGAATACAGAAGCGTATCAAAGCTAGAGATAAAACATCACGAAGAACACAAGATTCTAACGTGGAACCCTACCCCTAAGGAGCGGGAGGAAGCCACGAGAGAACGCCTCGACGACTGATCGTTCGTTGAACTTTCTCACTAGATACATGGGGTGTAGGGCTTCTTATATAGCCCTCACTTAGTCTCCACATCCCACAATTGGTAGATGTGGGACTAAACCACTGGATGTGGTACGCATCTACTCAAGTGACGCATATAAACAGATACTCCAATAACAGAAAATGTTAATAATTAAATAATCTTAATTATGATGATTTTTAATAAGTTTAATAAATTAAATAATTATGTTAAAATAAATACTTACCCTTTATTCATAGGTATATATACCTATATATACAATTTTTGTATTTTTAATTATTTTTTACAAATAAAAATATAATTTAATATTTTATTTACTTACAACATTTTCTAGGATTTTAAAGATATTTTTATTTTATATTTATGAATTAATCTATTAGGATAAATAAATAGGGATATTTACAATATAGGTATGTGATATATATACAATATATACAATGAATTTATTTTTGTCAATTTTCATTTTTGTAATATTTATTAGCATTTTATTTAGAACAAATACAATATATGCAAATATTTGAAAATACAATACATACGCAAATATTTGAAAATACAATAGGTACACAAATACACATACAATAAATAAAAGAATATATTGACATCAATGTACACTACTGGCATAATATACACTACACTCCAAAAGTTACTTTTTTCATCCTAACTCTAATTTTAATGAAACCACTTTTATTTCAAAGCTTATTTTATTTAGAGTACAATAAAAGAGTTGCTTTATTTTGAGTTTTTATGGAAAAGATATGGGTCTGACAAGTTGAGTTTTGCGGCCTTTTCGAAGTGTCATTATTTACACAATGTACAATGAATCTTCTTGCAATTATTTTTAATATTTACAACTTATTTTTATGTACACGTTCCAAGAAGAAAATATTTTTATTTGAGATGAACTGGGTGATGAATGGAGATTGATTTTCTTTATTTTTCTACAATAGGCCTTATCTCCCCTACTTTATTCCTTGTCAATCAGGTAAAGTCTTGACCTTTACTCAGAGTCAACCTATATTTATTGCATATATACCGTCTTTATTTTCTTTATTTTTCCTTTATTTTATTTATTTTAGGTTAAAAACATGATATTTATACATTATATACAAAAGAATATAGAATTGTAAAAATACTGATTTATTGATATTTATAGGTGTTTAAGAAGGGATTTTAAGCTAAAATAAATGAATAAAGGTGATAAAATGCAGATTCTTCAACGGGAAATTACTTACGTTCTTCCCTATGAAAATTTCTATAGGGGATGAGTCTCTTGGGAGCGGCCCCCTAACCCGGTAAAGTCTCTTGTTGTACCGAAACATCAACTGTTTCATCGGTGGAAACCAAGTATTTAGGATTTATGCGGGGCATGTTGGATCATGGGGAAGGTACATGAGCAGAGGTTCTAGTAGTCAGCCTGCGAATATATACAAGAGGCAAATTCTAAGCCATAGTAGGTCTGGTAGGGGCATGATGCGAAGGAGGAGGTGGAATGTAAACCTCCTCACCAGACTCAGAAGAAGTCTTCTTATCAACTATGGGAGGAAATTACATAACATACTCAAAAAATGTGATGTCAGCACTTGTATAGTACTTTCATCTAACATTATCAAAGCATCGATACCCCTTTTAGGTCCGGGAGTAGCCAAGAAATATGCACTTGCCGACTTTGGGGGAGAGCTTGTTACAACCATGAGTCAAGGGATGAATAAAGGTCACATAACCAAATATATGAGGTGTTAGAGAAAAGAGATCCTTTTGGGGAAACGTAATCGCATAAGGAACTTTTTCTCCTAACATGGAGGATGACATACGGTTAAGGAGGTAGTAGGCAGTGAGGACGGCTTCTCGGCAGTAAGAGTGGGGAGGATTAATTTGTATAAGGAGAGTCTTGATAACATCAAGGAGATGACAATGTTTGCACTCGACAACACCATTCTACTGAGAAGTGTATGCACATAAGGGTTGATGTAGAATCCCAAGAGACTTGAAGAGTTGAGAGAGACGAGCAATCCAAAACTCCAAGGCATTGTCATAGCGGAGATACCTAATAGTTATAGAAGTAGAAAAAAAGATTCTTTATTTCAATAATGAAAGTTTGCATAATAGAACTGGCCTCAGACTTGTTTTTCAATAGAAAACCACAAGAAAGTCTAGAGAAATCATCATCAATAACAAGATAGAACTTGTGTCCCTGGTGATCAAGAACACAACTGGGACACCAAATATCAAAATGCAACTCAAATAAAGAACTAATGTTATAACTCTCAGTGCTCATGAAATCAGCCACACAGACCGCATATGCCCGTGCGGCATGCAAACCACACTGACATATGGCCCACATATCTCGCATATGCCTCGCATATCCCGCATATGCCCCGCATACTGCTCCAACAACTCCAACTTTTCAATCTTCTCATTCAGGTCCTTAATTACGTAGCTCCGCCTCGTCCTTCATTCAATTGTAAGAATATGACATGCATTTGTATACAATTGCAATGCATTATACCATTATGTATATGCAATGTTTTATGTTTTTCTCATGTATTGTTTTCACGAGTATATGCAATGTATAGTTGAATATTTTTCTATATATGCCGATTGAGGTTTTGCTCATGTGGTGATGCATGTGTATTGAAGTTTTGTTATTACGAATCATCTAATATGTGAAGTTTTTATGGTATATGTTTTCTATGCTTAAATACGAGGCAATTAAAAAGCATATACATGCCCATCTAACATGGACCATTTTTCTTAGATCTTTTTTAACTCCACTTAGATACATAAACTCAGTGGTAATGTTATTCGTAATTTTTTTTAAATTAAAAATTTGAAAACATCGTAGAACCGCATATACCCTGCATATGCCCCCGCATATCGCTTGTTCAGTATTCGGTGACCTGTCCGAATGCATACGCATACCACTTTCCTGAACCTTGATAACTCTAATGTCTGGGAAACTAGTACGATGATGCTTCCCAACCTAGCGAACCTCATATTGAAAAGTGGACTAAGAAGAAATGTACGTGCGGACTCTATCCAACTTCTGCAGAGGAAGATGTCTGAACCGAAGGTGCCATGTGTACGGAGAGACTGATCTAGTGGGAATAGAAGATCTACTGGCATAAGGAGATTAGACCAATCTATAGGGATCCCTTGTTCATGGCCACATCTACTCACCTTGCCTGTGATTATATCTTGAAATACAAGAGAAGATGGGTTAAAAATGGCACGATAGTTCAGATCCTTGGTAATCCGATTAATAGACAATACATTTATAGAAAAGTCAAGTTCCTCGAGAATGTTTGAGATTCTCTTTCAGAAGCAGCATCAAAGTCGTTGGTGCCCTTCTTGTAGTCTCATCTATCATCTTGAATTTGGGTTGTGCATGTAGCATACTCCGCGGACGATGGTGTTAACTAAATTTGTCCCTGTACTACAATAAGAGAATGTCTTCCGTCGACAATAACTACAGATCAATCAGGGTGAACCGAACTATAGAATGTTAACTGTTCTCTATCGTCGCTTAGATTATGAGATGCTCCACAGTCCATGATCTATTATAAAATATCTACCCTATGACAAATAGTAAATGCATAAGTTGTACCTGCGTTACTAGAAGAGCCTACAACCTGAGATGGGGTTGGGGGAACATTAGTAGAACTGGTGGAGGAAGCGATAATCTCCCTCAGAAGGGAGACAAGATCGTCATACTTCTGATTAGCATAAGTAACAACGGACTCAAACTGCTCAGTATCATGTGCAGATGCATGGAGACCATGCTTCTGATAGCATGCATCATTAGAGTGTCTTACATAGTTGTCGTATATGCACCACAGGCGATGGCATCCACCTCCTCTTCCACGGGTACCACACCCTCTGAATTGTGCTGACCCTCCTCTACTGCGAGATTTGGGTCAAAGCGGAGGATGTCTGAGTAGTAGTTGCGGTGGTATCATGATCATGCTCAGTCTGCTGTAAGCCTCCTCCATGGGAGGTAAAGAAGCGCTAATGAGGAACTGGATAGAGGTGGCATGATGCTGGGGATCAAGAGCCGCAAGAAACATGCCCATCATTATGGCATTCCTGTATGTAGGCATGCGGCTTCTCGAACATGCCCTTGAATCACAAGTAGAATGCTTGGAGAGGACGACCTTTCTGCTTCGTTGTGAGATGTTATATTGAAGCTGAAGAATCTTCGTCTCATTGCGTGCTTGAGAATACGTGGCGGTGAGAATGTCCTACATTTCCTTGGCAATGGGCTGATGTAGAACATCATTGGCTATCTCTGTAGTAAGGGCACTATAGAGCCAAACACACATCTATGCTTTGTCTTGCTTCCACGAAGCGTGCACCCCAGTTTTGTCGGCCGACTCAGGTTGTGTCAGGATATATTCCTTGTAAGTTTCTCTCCGTGATACTCATGAGCTGCATGGTTCATAGTTGGTCCCATCCATCTTCACGATGGGCGCGAGACCTTTGAAGGCCTCTAAGGAGGATATATCAACCTTGTTCTCTGACATGGCGAACGAAGGAGACCGGAAGGATGCTGGGTCGTAGAAAGATCTGATTTTATCTACATAATCATGTAGGAAAAATATTGTGTGTGCATACTCAGAGCACAATCTTTCCCATCAACTTCGGAGGTACTCTAAAGCAGTTAGGTTGTACTTGGAGGCTTGAAATCGCCCTGGACTGCACCAAAAACAAACCTCCAGCGCGGGGGCAAGGAGGGCCACTGGGCAGTGAGGAGAAAGGTGACTCAAGAATTGAAAAGGGCGTTGGGCCATATGCTTGGCGAGAATGCCACTTGTCGGTAGGCATGGAGGTGCGGATAGGTGTTGTGATGATGCTGCCCACTTCGTTGAGGCATAGAGGCGTAGTTGCAGAGGTGTGGAAGCGCAAAGGCGTGGAGGCTTCTGGGTGGGGTTAGGGTCTCAAGGGCACCATGGCTTTGATCTAGGCCATGTGAAAAGAAATGAATGATTATTCTGTGGTCATACGACTCCTTTGTATAGAGGATAAAGTATAGAGGGAAAATGCCTAATGCAGAAATTACATAAAAAAGAAATAAGAAATATATAAATACTATTTCCTATAACATATTCTTAGACCAAGAGTTATTGAACCCCCTATTCTTGTACCTTCCTCGTCATCCATCCCTTCCCAGGTAAACATTGAGCATTTATTTTCTATTAATGACACAATTGATGTTTTGTTCAGCATGGTGATACTGTACAACATGGTGATGTAGTTCACCCATGAGCTACAATTTTGCAGGATGTGCTCAATAGTCATTCTAAGGATCTCACTCAACCCATTGCTTTTCGAAAACGTTGGCCTTCACGTGCCACATATCCTCTCTCCATCCATCTCTCGTGCTCATCTCTTGAAGGACTATAAGAAGTTTATGGTGGTCATGTCACTGTTACCATCCCACACACATATCAGGAGGCATTACATGATATTCAATGATGGTTGGCTATGGAAGAGGAGATGGCAACATTAAAGTCCAGAGGCACCTGGGCCTTGGTCACTACCCCTGCCACTGCATCCTGTAATTGGTGCAATTGTGTATTCACAACGAAACATCAAGCAAATGATCGTGCGGATCGCTACAATGCTCAAATGGTGGCAATAGGATTCACCCAGACATATGGTGTTGACTACTAGGACACCTTTTCTCATGCTTCACATCATTCTACTCTTTGGATTCCTCTCTCTATTGCAGTTACCAGAGATTGACCATTGTTTCAACTGGATGCCAAGAATACATTTCTATATGGAGACCTGCAAATTGAAGTGTATATGTAACAACCACTTAGGTTTGATGCTGAGAGGGAGTGTCAGAAGATATGCAGACCCCGCAAGGCTATTTATGGCCTTAAGCAGAGCCCAAGAGCTTGGTTCCGGAAGCGCTCATACTTGATCGAGTCACAAGGTTTCACCAGTTGTTGATCATTCATTATTTGTGCATATGACATCGATAAGTATTGTCATGAATATCATTGTTACATGAAATGACATGCCATTGTATTGATTAGTCAAAGAAATGTGACAGATCTTCTTTCATGGACTAGGATGGTAGATCACAATCCTACTACTCCTATGAATCGCATGGAACCCTATGATAATGACACAAGGAATGTCGATAAGAGGAGGTTTATATAACTTGTTGAGAAGCTCCTCTATGTGGCCATCACTAGACCAGATATCTCCTTTGATGTACGCAAAGTCAGCTGGTTCATGTTACAACAACGACATGCCCACATGGATGCAGTCACCTGATCTTTAGGTACATGAAGTCCTCACCAGATATGGGATTGCTTTTCAGCAAGAGAACATCCTTATCATAACAAGTTGTACATATGCATATAATATTGGTTTCAAAAAAATATGCATATAATGTTGGTTGTTCTAAGGATAGAAAGTCAACGACTGGTTTTGCTGTTTTTATTGGTGGGCTCTCTAGTCTCTTTGAATAGCAAGAAGTAAACAATGGTGGCCAGATGGAATGCAGAATCTAAGTATAGGGTCATGACTCATGTCAACACTGAGATGATGTGGGTCAAGTCGGTCTTGACTGACCTAATTACGGAGGCGCCTCTTCCTATGCAACTCATATATGACAACCATGCATCGGTTAGTCATTACCAACATCCTGCATTCCATTCCATGAGCAAGCTAAGAACATTAATGTCGATTGTCATTGCACTAGGGGATAATGATCCAGAGAGGCTTCATTTTACTTTTTAATGTCTGATCATCAGAATAGACGAGTGGTGTATTTACTAAAGTACTCACCTGGGGGCCATTCCGGAAGTGTTCATCCTAATTGAGCATGGTAGTCATCTAGGATTTATAGAACATATTTATAGTATTATGCCACTATTTCATTTCCTTTTATGTTTAAGTTTGGCTTACTATGACAACCTCCTTTCACCTCTAGGGTTTCTCTATATAAAGAGAACCCCATGGCACATATAATCATATGCTTATTTCCCTTTTGCAAGATGCTACTTTTTTAATCCTTGTAAAGTCACCAGTTTATGCACTGTATCCACATTAATAGTGTACATTGAGTATACCTTGCTGCATATCTAAGTTTTATGCAAAACATTTATATTTTTATTTACAAAGTATATGCTCTTTTGTACAAATTCTACTATTTTGTACAGTGTAGGGTTCCCATTTTACGCAACCATAGTTAAATCATTGGTTCAAATGGGTGATTTTTTTACGATAAAAATTACACCTCATTGGGAAAATTCCTATATATGTGAATGCATGATTATATATTGTTGGAGAATGTAATAGAGTGGTAATTTCATCTCTCCAGGATCCAATTACCACCCATGTTTAGTCCCACATCTACTATTTTTGTGACTCTGGTCTGTGGGGCTATATAAGGAGCCCCACACCCCTTGTACTCAATGAGAAAGTTTAATAGAAACGCATGGTCCTTTGAGGCCTTACTCGTGGCTTCATCCCGCTCCTTAGGGAGTAGGATTCCACGTAAAATCTCGATGTTTAATGTTATTCTTTCTTTATTTTCCCGCTCTGTTCATCGATTCACTTCCGCATTCTAGACTTAAACATGGTATTAGAGCATTTCGATTCTGGTTTCATTCTCAAAGATTTATTTTATTCACGACCTGTTCAAGTTCGAAAGGTTTAAGGTTTATGATGAAAACCTATTTTTTGCACGTCAGCAAGAATCTCCAGCAAGATCTTTTCTTCGTATTTGTTTTTCATTGACATTGCAATATTTGGTCGAAGATCTATTCTAGAATGATCAATCTCCAGAACGGTCACCAACATCTCGGTCATGCGTCGCCACCCTCGTAAAGACTGCATCATCTCCGTTGCTGCTCCCCCCGAGCACATGTAAGACCATCTCTTGCCTGCTAACTCCCTTTCTCTCGACCAAAGTTCTCAAAGAAGGAAGAAGAAAAGGCACCATAACCCTACTCGCATATAAGGTAATGCGTTCCAGATCAAGCCCTACAGATCAGTTCTCGCGTAGAATAATTCTCCAAGAAGGAAGAAGACCAAGCAGTAACACACTTTCAATCGATTTTGAAGTAGGAAGCAACATCTTCTTTGGTGGAAAAACGAATCGCACATGCAGTTGACTGTTCTCATGGGCGGCTGTTATGTATAGTAGTCGATGGGTTCCCCTTTGTGATGGCATAAAACCCATGAGAAGAGAAAGAGGAGGCGCTGGAACCCAGATCACATGCAAGGCAGAGCACCACGTAGCGGATCCTTCACCACCAACACGTTCTGCATTCCCTTCTTCTTCAAGCATGGTGGCGGCGGTGTTCTACATGAAACATGAAATGTTAGATGAAAGGAGAAGAGAAAGGTGGGGACCCGATATCCCTTCTCTTATTATATTTTTTCTTTAGGCCCTACAACCACTAATTGACAATGAAGGGGTTCTACAAAAAGGAGAGGAAAAAAACATAACAGGGGTTTCTACAGCTTTCTGTTTTGCGAAAGAGGGCTCAAAGGTGGATTGTTGATGAGCCCAAAAAAAGGGGGCTCAATTGGGTCACATTTGCTGAAGGAAAAACAAGAGGGTTGACGCCCTGATGAGCTTCATCAGACCCATTCTTTTTAGCCTTAAATGGTCTGCTTGTTATTGAAAAAAAAGCAAAAAAATGCAGTTCAAAAAATATAACGATGATTGTTAAAAAAAGGGGAAAAGGTCTGATTTGAAAAAAAGGGACAGCCAAATAAAAAAATAGGTCGATCGAAAAAAAGGAAAACTGAGAAAGAAAAAAAAGAAAATTGCTACAAAAAAAGAATCGTGCAAAAAAAGAGAAACACAAAAAATGCATGTTTTATTTCTCCCAACTTGATGTTCCATGCCCTTTATTCTATGAAGTATGGAAAAAAGGAGGGGGGGGGTGTCAGAGATGGATTCTTCTAGACTTCTACTACACGACCACGACAGACAGACCGACACTCCATACTGCTACTGCGATCATCTATCTTCACCGAGCATCGATTTCTTCGTCGGGGTGTACTTTCACTACCCGACTACTACTCCGCACCGAACTTCTTCTACTGCGACTCTTCTCCAAGCACGACAGAGATATGTTTCGGTGACCTGGTATCGCAACGACTCTGCGGGCATGGTAGAGATATGTGTTGGTTACCTAAAAGTCACAGACCCATCTTCGAGCGAGGTCTTCTACCTGCAGCAGACATTTATTCTTTTTGTGATGTATCGTGTGAAGATATGATGCATACCTTTTCATTTTGTTGCTAACTGCAGCTTTCTCAGCTCCACTTTGAGGGGGAGTGTTGGAGAATGTAATAGAGTGGTAATTGGATCTCTTCAGGATCTAATTACCACCTACTCATGTTTAGTCCCACATCTACTATCTGCGGGACTCTGGCCTATCTATGGGGATATATAAGGAGCCCCGCACCTCCTGTACTCAATGAGAATGTTCAATAGAAACATATGGCCCTTTGAGGCCTTCTCCCGTGGTTTAATCCCGCTCCTTAGGGAGTAGGGTTCCACGTCAAATCTCAGTGTTCAATGTTTATTCTTTCTTTATTTTCTTGATTTGTTCATCGATTCGCTTCCGCATTCTAGATTTCAACATATATAAATGTCTTTATATGTATATATAGATATATGCATATATGTATTTTGTGTAATGTAAACGAACTACCCCCTACGAGTAACTAAACTAGTTGCCCTTGGCTTTTAATATCAAAGTATTTTGTAATGGCTTTGTAGATATGTAAATTATTTAGTAAAAGGAAATGAATCAAGAGAATGACTTGGTATTTCTCTTTGACGATATACTTTTTGTAACTATTTGTAGAATTATAGGTATGACGAGCTTACATAAACTTGGAATGAAATCAAGAGATAATAACGAGGATATTAAGGTATCCCAAAATCTCTAAAGAATATTCTACAAGGTACATTTATCATGCCTAACATGGAGGTAAGAACTACTATGCCTTTCTTTGGTAATGCTTTGATGAGGATATTTGCAAATTGATATTCTATAGAAATATAAGGAGTGACTATCTTCCCTTCACGAACTGCATCTTTAATGAAATGGCACTATACTTCATCGTGCTTCCTAAAAAAACCTTCAACGTATTTGGTCCACTTAGGTGACTTATCGTCACAATACATGAGAATCAGAATTTTAGTTGAGATATCACGTATCCGTCTTTCAGTTTCTTTTTCACCTTAGTTAGACGCAGAGAAGGAACACATCTCACGCATTCCCATTGCCAACACAGTTGGAGTCTTATACATGTGATGATATGCCCAATACTAGATATTGCTCATGTTGTGAGCGTTGTTAGCCGATCCATGGAGAATTTGAGAAGGAGCATTAGCATGCACTCAAGCAAAATTTTCACTATCTAATAGGCACATCTGACATTGGCCTCATTATAGAAGTGATTCAGAATGCTTGTTTGTTGGATATTCAGATTCAGACTATGTTGTAGATGTTGATGAGAGGAGATCAATGACATGATACATATTTACTTCGAGGAATTCAGTCATCAGTTAGAAGGCTACCTTACAACCATAAATTACTTTGTTTACCAAAGAGGCAGACTATATTGCTTTGACGGAAGTTGTAAAGGAAGGCATCTCACTGAAATGCTTAGTTGGAGATCTTGGTCTACAACTGGATCATGCATTCGTATATTACGACAGTCTCAATGCAATATGCCTAGCCAAAGATCATGTGAATCATGAGCGGACCAAGCACATAGATTTAAGATATTACTTCATTCATTCTGAGAAGAGTATCAGGGTGAAGAAAGTCAGCACATCAAATGATCCAACCGATATATTCATAAAGACAGTTCTTGGGAGTAAGTTCAAACATTGTTTGGACGTGCTAAATGTCGAAAGTGGGCAGTAGCCCCAAGGAGGGACTGACAGTGATGAAGCTTGGCAAAGCTTCTCAGAGGATTCAATTAAAGGTGGAAATTGTTGATATGTCTTGAATTCTAACCGGCTATACTGTTGAATTCAGTTGAAGAATCGCCATATAACCCCATATCGCAACATACCCCCAACCGAAAGTTTATAAGTGGTTCCTTTTCTATTTGGGTATATGGATCCATTTGTACTAGAAATTTGTTTGTACTGGGAGTAGTATATATGCTCCCTTGGTTTAGGGCTCTTTGTATCCTCTGCACTAATAATTTTCACAAAGAGTGAAATGGATCCTCGTCATCTAAGGATTTATCTCAATTACGGGTGAACCTTGTAAATTCCTGTGTTTGCTTATTTGCTTGTTTGTTCGTGTTTGTGCGTGTTTACTTTCGCCATTCACAACAAACCAAACATTGTTTTTTGGGTTATGAGTAGTTGAATTGTATTGTTAAACTCGACATATGAAGTATTGTCCCCCTCCAAGTTTCCTACACTTTTGCGTTTGTTTCTAGACTCGATTATTCTTTACTTAACCTGTGCATCTTGGTAGGCTCTTCTCGTTGTGAATGCCTTCGTCCATTCTGTTTAAATTACTTGTCTTTGTATGTTTTTCCCTTACCTCTACGGTTCCATCAGTAAAACACCTTACCATTATATCCACATGAGGCATCTCATCCATATATATAATGCTACCTCCAAATTAATCTGCTTGTATAATCCTTGACGTTGAAGCATAGACAAGTGCTATAGGGATCGAATCTTGCCTTTTGAATCTCGACATGAAAAGAAAATTGTTGAAGTTTAATGTTACTACATGGACAACGATGACCATTGTTAGGATCTAGTGGATTAGTCGAGAAATAGATGCAGGAGAAAGCCAGAGATCCAAGGTTGAAAGTTCATGTAACAAAGCACACAATGAATGGGTCTGCATTATTCTTGTTCATCTGCATCTTCTTGTCTTTATCTCCAAGTAAACTACACATATACAGGAAGTAGTGGGGTTCAAAATATCGGTGTCAAATTGGTAATCGACCCACCTCACTATTTCAACCCTAGGTTGACGGGTACCCAAGAAAGACATTCGGGTCGGGTACTCATGAGCAACTGCCCCTCTCAAACCCATGGATATCTCGGGTGCCCAATTGGGAAAAAAATCCACCCAACCAGCCTCCTACCTCGCTACATGCTCTCTCCATTTCGTCTATCCTCTACTGCAACTGCTCCCTGATGCTCCCATTGAGGCCAGGAGTGTCGTCCGTGTCCCAAGCTGTGTATTTCTCTATCTCCATTCCCGTCAAGGCATCCATCAACATGAATCTCAGCTGTGGATAGTTCTCGCCGAACTCTATGGCACTCGATGAGGCATCGATCCCACAGCTCAGGAGGCGGCTTCGGTATGCTCGCACCTCGAAAGTCATTGTGTTGATCGCCTGCTCGCGACGGTAGCAATCTTCATCGATTGTCGTGATCTGTTGTTGGTCATGCACGATCTTATCCTCAGCGAACTGCTTGAACTGGCGGGCCTCCATCTGGATTTCGACCTTCTCGCGCTGCAGCTGTAGGATCATCGACATAGCCTCGTTCGCTGTGCTCGATCATGCGCTCCGTTCCTCCTTGAGCTTGCTCTGGAGGTCCTCGATTATACGATAACGCCCCACAAGCGTGCCGCGGAGCGCAATGCGCTCATTCTCAACTCCCACGCATGCCGCATAGGAGTTGATTGTCCATCATTTTTGCACATAATGTTTATGTGCTATAAATTTCAGATCAGTCTTGAAGGTTTATCCATAGCAGTTTAAGATTTTTGCTTGAATATAAGGGACATGGATTGTTTGTTTTTAATAATTCTAATTCTAATGACATTTTGGATGTTTTTTGTAGTGACCCACGAGTTTCCGCTACCCATTCAAATAATTGTTAGGATTAGGGTCATATTAGGATTGTGAATCCTAATGGGATTGGAGTCCTAATCCTAGTAGTAGTTGAGTTGTATTCTAATAGGACTATGGGGTTATAATTGGACTATATATAGAGGAGGGTGGAGGCATTGCCTAAACACTACCACAAGAACAATGTTGCCCCTAGAGAAAGGGGAGAGACAGAGAAGAAAGAGATGAGAGAGCGACGAACAGAGAGAGTTCTACTCGTTCTAATTTATAGTGATTTTTCATTCTCTGGTGGTCGCGAGAGGTGACCAACCATCGTTATATCTGATTGTTCTTTCCTTCATGTTCTTCTGTGGTGGTGGTCGATTGTGCGTCTGCATTCGTATAAGGTTGTCCGTGTTTCGAACAACTGGTATTAGAGCCGGGTTCAGCGTTGTTGAGGAGACACGATGCATCGGATCAGAGCAAGGTTCGACGCCGACGAGACGATGTGATGCAATAGATGCATGATGAATCTACGATTCTAGTTCTTTATTCTTTCATTTTAGCTTTACCTTTTAGCAGAAACACCTATAAATATATGTAAATACAATAAATTAACATTGTACATGCTCTTGTTAATATTGCATAATTAACACATATTTTCCAAAAAATAAAAGAATAAAGAGAAAAGAAAAAGAAGGATATATTTAGAATAAATACATAGTGACCCAAACTCTGAGAGAAGGTCATACCTTGACCTGATCGATAAGAAATAAGTAGGGGGAGATAGGATGTATTGTACAAATGCCTATGCAAATAAATATTTATATTTATTTTACATTTTGTTAATATCATTTTATATTTCTAATAATAAAATAAAAATAAAATAAAAAAATCAGAAAACACAAAATAAATTAGAACAAAATCCTCAATTCATTGTACAAAAGCCACATGTGTGTATAGTAAATACATTATCTATTTAATACCTTTATTAAAGCCATAAAAATCAAATAAAAATCTTTTTATATTCCTCAAATTATTTTGTAAATAAATAAAATATTAAAGAAATTATATTTTTTTACAAAAATAATAAAATAAAATACATGTATATAATATATATGTATATTATACCTGTACATAATATTATACACTGTATATACCATAATAAAGTAACTCATAAAAATAATTAAAAATCACAGAAAAATTCTTTATAAAATAATGAACTGTTTTTATTTTAAAATCGATTACTAATTTATTTATAATTATCTTTATTTATCTCCCTATTTTGTCTTTTAGTCTATTCTGTATGTTTCCTCGGACGCGTCTGATTGGGCCACTTTAGCTGTGTTGATCGAAGTCAACTGGTCCCCCCATTGCCCTATCTCGTCGGATCGGGTTTTGCTCCGATTTCTCCCAATTTTACAGACCCGATCTGATCGAACCCCGCCTCGCTCTTTTGCTCCGATTGAAGGATGTGGATCCCTGATCCACGCCCAACGCCAATCTTAGGGATCCGCATCTTGGTTCGCGTGCTCTCATCCGATCCTTCTCGAACCTGGAAGCCTATAAGTATCCCTGCACCCCCTCCTTTTCTGCCCTCTTTGGCTGCTCCACCACCTCCGTTGCGCCCAACGTCCTTTCCCAAAGTGACAACAGAGAGAGAGAGAGAGGCGACGGGATACGTTTGGAAGCGAGCTAGCCCTAGATCCGGTGGCATCTCTGTCATGCTCCGCCACAAGGAGCTCAGCCTCTGGTCGCACCATCCATCGAGGCCCTAACCCCAGAGATCCTTCATCTCCAGTCCAGGCGACCGCAAACACTCGTAGATACCGTTTTAGCTTCAGATTGTCCCTATTGCACATCATCTTTTCATTCTAAGCATAGCATCCACCTTCACCTCATTCACCGCTTCGACCCTTCATTCCAACCGACGCACACCTCGCACGACTCGAGCTCCGCTTCTACATCTCGCTCCGCAATCTATCCATCGATCCAACCATCGGGTTGGGTCGAATCTCGGGCCCAATCCTCCACCTTTATTTGATGCTTTAACCCTTTGTCGGAGTTTCCTCTCCGAGCCGGACACTTTCGTGCAAGAAACGAAGCAAAGAACCTCATTTGGAGGTTGAACCGAAGAGGAACAACTGCTCCAAGATGCTTCAGTTTGCTATGCTTCTCCAGGACGTAATCCTTGGTCTTAGACCCTTTTGAGCTCCTCTACCGCTGCGGACCATCCACAACCATCTTTCGCCCATTAGAGCAGCTCCGGGAGATGCCTGCGTTGCGTGTATTTGCTGATCGAAACTCGCCAGAGGCGAGTTCTTCGCCAGTTCTTCTAGGCGTTGCTCCCACCGTTGGATTCGGTCGCTCTCCAATTCTAATCGATGTCCTCCACTCTCGAGACGTCCGGACCATTGGATTCATCTGAGGACCGCGCCAGCTTCGTTCATTGCCAAAGGGGTACCCTCGGATCGTGACCGCCCATCATAAGTGGAGTGCTCCTGACCATTGATTAGCACGCGATAGGGGTAAATTTCACATTAGGCCCCTTTCTGTTTTGCATTTCCTTAGTCCTGTAAATATATGTGGTAGAGTTAATTGTTTTGGATGGTTTGCATTTAGGACCTCACACTTTTGTTATTTGCATTTTAATCCAGTTGGGTCGAGTCTACGTACGTCCCCACATGATTACTTGAGTCATTTGCAAGATTTGGTCTGATCTATTTGCTGATTATCAATTGAAGTTTATGTTCTAATATTTGCAATTATACCCCTACTTGCCTGAGCCACGTGTTGCGCACGTTTTTGGTGGATTAATTGCATAGAGGCCCCTGTACTTTCATTACGAGTTATGTTTTAGCCCTCAAAATTTAGTTTTGTTGCGAAAAGGTCCCAACTGTTTTTGACTATATGGCTTTTATTTAATGCAGTAAATATTAAATCAACTCTAAAACTTATCTAAAAATTACCTGTAGCTCATGCTGGCTTGTATTCTTTGTGATAATTTTTGGGTGTTGATTTGCGTACATTTTATATTATTAAAAACTCAAAACCCCTAAAAAGTGTCATGTTTGTCTTAGAAAAATTATCAAAATTTGAAAAATTACCTAAAAATTCCATAAAATTACTACAGTTGTATTTTAGTGTCTTTTAGCTTCAATATTAATTTTATTTGAAAATACCTTATAAAAGCCTTAAAAATTGCAAAACACTCTAAAAATTTTAAAAATTATATAAAATTATAGAAAAAATCCAAAAAATAGTGTTTTCAGTCTCTACTTGTAGATAATTAGCTCTATTTTATCATAAAAATCATTCGCAGGAGTTTTGGGTATTTTAATTATTTTTAACTCGCAAATTACTCCTGGTTGTGCACTATTTGTTCTTTTTGTCACTGTTTGATTTTTAGAAAATTACAAAAAATATTTAAAAATTGTATAAAAATTACCAAAAACAATATAAAACATATAAAAACCAAAAAAAAATTATCGTAATTTTCTGAGTATTTTTGACATGTCAAAAAATTAAAAAAAGAGTGTGTGAGTCTCTTTATTTCTTTTATTTGTTGTCTTTACTTTAAAAATAAAAAAATTAAAAAATTAAAACAACTAAAAAAATTTATGCTCATGAAATCACACTACTTAACTTCTAATTGTGCTCCTTGTGCTCGACCCTGGTCGCTATAATAAGTAAATAAAGTAGCGAAACTGCTTAGATTCGATTGTTTTATCTTAGTGGTTTGATTTTCTGGTTGATTAGTTTGATTGATTGAGGACAACGACGATTGATTTATTTATTCTGTTTTAGTCGATCGCGAAACCCTCGACATCAATGGGCAACCCTCAGAAGCCGCGATATGGCAATGTCTTGGATAAATCGGCCTGAGGCGTCGAAGAATACTGCTAGCGACGACTTGCAGGAGATCGTGCAAGGTGGCACGTTGATGGCACCCAACGACAGGTGCGTCACCAAGAGGCGGTGAGTTCTTGCTAACGAGACTTGCAGATGACGGCGATGTCCCATTGCAGACCCAGAAGGATGAAGAGATCGTGATGAAATTCAATTCAAGGGGAGATTGTTAGGATTAGGATCATATTAGGATTATGAATCTTAATGGGATTGGACTCCTAATCCTAGTAGTAGTTGAGTTGTATTCTATTTATAGTCATATTAGGAATAGGACTATGAGGTTGTAATTGGGCTATATATAGAAGGGGGTGGAGGCATTGCCTCAACACCTCCACAAGAACAACGCAACCCCTGGAGAAAGGGGAGAGAGAGTAGAAAGAGATGAGAGAGCGAGGAAACGGAGAGAGTTGTACTCGTTCCTATTTATAGTGATCTTTCTTCTTCAGTGGTCGCGAGAGGTGTCCGACCATCGTTATATCTGATTGTTCTTTCTTTTATGTGCTTCTGTGGTTGTGGCCGATTGTGTGTTCGCATCCGTATAAGGTGGTCCATGTTCCCAACAATAATTTGGATACCCGTTGAAATCCGATATCCGTTGGAATGAGTCGGGACGAACCGTTGACCCGGTAATGATGGGTCGGGGCATGCTATGATTGAATGGTTCAGGTACCCACCTCGTGAACACCCCTAACGGCAAGTGCTCCAACTAGGAGATGGAACTCTAGCTGAGGTTAGAATTGGTATCTTTTTAGTCCCATTTCAGTTAAGTTAGCAGTTGCTGATCAGAATTGAAGATGGGCATCAATGCAAATCGAATATACATGCTTTCAATATGTATACATGAAGGGGAAAAATTGACTGAGGTATATGCAAATGCTTCTGAATGATTTTCTAATTTCGAGTAGTGATGCCTTGCCAATGCTTGGTATTGCAAATCACGGAAGCAGAACATGCACAAATGATCAAGCAAGCAAGCACGGGAACACATGGATTTACAAGGTTCACCTGTAACTAGGCTACGCCATTAGATGGCGGCGATCGGTTTTCACTGTGAAGAAAGAATAATATAGAGTCATAGCCATAAAGGAGTTTATATACCACTCCTATTACAGATGGAACCCGGATACAAACGGATCTAAATGGTAGCAGGGGGTGGGTGGAGAGTGTGTACGGTGGTTTTCCGAGTGGGTCTAGTAGAACAGATGGTCAAGATTCAAGGCATATCAGCACTTGGATTAATTTGGCTTTTGTTTAGATGCATCACTTGTAGAACTGTTCAATGTTTTTGATGTGATTGTCTTCTGCTTTCAACTTTTATGCGCTAGTGGTTGTCTTGTCCATGCAAACTGCTGTAGCTTATTATCTGAATTTCTCTTTCATTTCATAATCTCAAACAAATTCCAAAATGCAATACATAGTCGGTTGCAAGGCCATGCATCGAGTCACCTTCTTGGGGCATGTGAAGTTATGCTTGAACTTGTTTCTGCTGTCCTTTTTTGTGACCTTTAGCACCAGGTTTTGGCAAAGCATGATACTGAGAGTGGCTTTTCCTTGTTGTGTCATTATTATCAACTTGTAACCAAAATGGGAAAATTAAACATTATTTATTATTTATTATAACCGCAGGCAGAGTTCAATGCGGCCTTGTTGGAGATGTTTAGAGTCGAGTACGTTGGCACTGCCCCATACCTTAGCTGTTCTCCCTCCATCTGCCACCACCGTCTCTGCACGGGCGACCGGTTCTTAGTTCTATCGTCCGATGGTCTCTACCAGTATTTCAGCAATGAGGAGGTTGTTTCGCATGTTGCTTGGTTTATGGAGAACATGCCGGAAGGAGATCCGGCTCAGTATCTAATTGCGGAGCTCCTCTTTCGGGCTGCCAAGAAAAATGGTCAGTTTGCTGTTCTAAATTTTTATGTACACCTTGAAATCCTTTTCACAAAACAGTCTTGACTAATTATAAATTTCCAATGAAATTCGGCTTTGAGTACTATTCTCAGCTCATGAACTTTGCAATGCAAGAATTACGGTCTTTACTTTCAAGAGACATTCACATGATAGTTACGAAGGGGTTGATGAGAGGTCCTAATCAACAATTTCCATCTTTGGCATATATCGAGTAATTCGTCTTATCCAAATGAAAAGAAACCTAATTGTAAAAATGGGTAACCAACATTGGAGCTCTTGTATGACGATGTACGATGGTACATGTGCTATTTTATATATGGAATATAAATGTTTTTTATGTTTTATTAGCAAATAAGTTGTTCATTGACATGCTAGAGCCGATAGGTATAATCTGTTGTTTTGTTATGCTGCATCATTTGTGTATAGTCCCAATTTTTTGGATGCTTTGACCTACTGTAAAAAGCTCCAACTGACAAGTGTATGCATACACAGGGATGGATTTCCACGAGTTGCTGGATATTCCCCAAGGCGATCGACGCAAGTATCATGATGATGTTTCCGTCATGGTCATATCACTTGAAGGTAGGATATGGAGATCATGTGGGTGACCGTTCCATTGTTCGGGGTCACCTTGTCTTGCATCCCCATGCTGTAACAATTTTTCCATAAAAGATCAGGTCTTCATTTCTTGCACCATCTCTCTATTTTTGATGGCTTATATACAGAGGAAATCTTCCAATTGGTTGGAAATTTATCGGTATATGGTGAATGAATACAGGGGAGAAAGGGGCTGAAAATTGATAGTTTGTTGCATGGGTTGAGGAAGGGGGTGATTGGTCTTCAGATTAGGGGGTATACTGGTTGTTAGAACTTTTATATATAACTAAATGTTACCAAGGTACAAAAATGCTGGTAATACTCCTAACTGGTAGAATTCATCCTGATCCTTATTGACGCAAGTAGTATATGTGATCAAAGTATACTTATGGCAGTGTACATATCGGCATTAAATTTTTTAATGATGGATATTTGGATGCAGCGGCATTCCATCCGACTGCCATTTCATCTTTGTAAAGTCTAATGCAAGGAAGTGGTGATTAAGGGCCTTAATCACCATTGCCTTCTTTAGTTCCATCTTTTAGTTGTCTACTATGGGCAGTTATTATCAACCTTCGTTGTGGTCGATTCATGTGACTTTGTTCATGGTTATCTGACAAATCCAGTGACCACCATGTATGCTTGGTTGATATTTTCACGTCTCCTCAACTAAAGGGAGCCACCTTGGTGGTTAAAAGGAAGCAGTTGATCATCCTTTTTTGGACTGTACAATAAATAAATTAATTTGTGTTGCTAGTCCTATGGAAAAGTGGCTCTACATCACGTCTTTCCTTTTTTCCAATCACATTAAAACCCTGAGGGTGTGTTTGATACGCGGGTTAGGGCGGGTTAAACTGGTAGATGGTAATCTGTTTTTATGTTTGGATAGAGTGAAGTTTGAAAAAGTGTGTAGTTATTGTGATGATTGTATTGAAGTTTGGAAAAGTGAGTAGAAGTGGAGTAGCTTATAATTTTTATATGATATGATGGTATAATATATTATTTTTGATGGAATTGATAAAAGAAAATTGATTTATTTAATATATTGAAAAAGGTAAAAGTGGGACCCACGTAGGAGAGAGAGGGAGTGGGATAAGGGGGGTAGGGGAGTTTACCTCAGGTGTCGAACGGGTCCTGAGGGTGCGTTCAGTTCGGAATAAGCCGGAACAAGGCATTATTCCTGTTCACTTGGAAGGATAGGAATAATGTGGACTACAGATAGATAAAGTGGAATAAAGATAGGAATAAGAGTGGAATATGGGTAGAAAGAGATGCGCAAGGGATAATAGCTATACGAGGAAGGAGAGGGGAATAACATCCTTATTCTTGGGGCTATTCCACAAATAAAGACACATTGACTTGTATTCATAGAAAAGCTATATAGCATCCTTTTATTATTACACTTATACGCCTATATTATACTAGCAAAAGGGCAATTTTGTGAATTGTGTAAGAATATATGGTCACGTTTAAAAATCTCATATATGTGTACATAAACACATTATATGAGGGTTGGTTGTGATAGCCAAAAACTGTGGGAGCATGGGTAGGGGTGTAAACGGACCGAACCTGAGCGAACCTCTATTTTTTAGGTTCGGTTCGTTTATTTAATCGAGCCTAAACTTGTGTTCAGGTTCGGTTCGTTTATTTTCGAACCGAATCCGAATCGAACATCTTTTTAAACGAATCGAACCTAAGCGAATATCGAACTTAAGAATTCTCTAATAAGAGTGAGTGAAAAGAAGAGAAATGGAAATATATATGTGTATTTACAGTTAGAATAAATAATCATTTAGTTTTTTTCTTTATCTAACTCATCTTCATCTATTGAAAAAATTAGATTAATAAGGACTACTCTCTTTGAAAAAGTATAATTATAATATATTTTATATCTATTCAGATAGGGATAAGGAATAAGAATAATGCTAAGATATTTGATAAGTAATGTTTGTACTTGTTCTGTTGATTTGAAGATAAAGAAGGGAAAAGTATTAGACCATAGATGATAGATGTTGTAAACACGATGTAACTATTTTTTTTGGATAGTTTATACCGAGATAAAATCTAATTATCCCGTAAATATCTAATTATCTCTAGACAAAATTCACTTACCTCGGGATAAAAACCATTCATCTCAAAATAAGTCCACTTCTACGGATAAGGATTTGTAAGTATGTATGTGTATGTTTATCGAGCTTTTAACGAATCGAACCTGAGCGAACCTATGATTTTTAGGTTCGGTTCGTTTATTTAATCGAGCCTAAACTTGTGTTCATGTTCGGTTCGTTTATTTCCGAACCGAATCTGAATCAAATTTTTAGCGAGCCGAACCTGAGCGAATATCGAACTTGAGAATTTTCTTACACCCCTAAGCATGGGAGCAATGATTCCGGACCACTACATTTTGTCATCTCTCTTCTGATTGATTGGAGGAGAGAGAAGAGTAGAATCTAGTGGTTCAGATTCACTGCTTTCACAGTTTTTGGCTCTCATAGGATCAGCCCTCCACAATATATATGGGTAAAATGGGGTTGCTCCCGAGGGAGCTAACTTGACTCCTTCGCCCCATTTTTTCTATTTTTTTAAAATGAATATGTGAATTTTCATCATTATATCCATATATTATGTCATTCAAGTTTCATGCGAAACGGAGACTCTTACGAACTCTATCCAGACAATCATTTTTTAATGGTCGTGGAATTGTTGAAATCGACCCCCTCTGGATGGAGGCCGTATGAGTCTCTGTTTCGCATGAAACTTGAATGATATAATGTAGGGATATAAGTATGAAAAATCGATGGAAGTATTTTTTTCAAGAAAATGGGAAAAATGGAGTGCGGGAGTCAAGTTAACTCCCACAAGGCAGCCCCATTTTGCCCTATATATATGGGTAAAATGGGTCTGCCCCTGGGGGGAGCTAACTTGCCTCCCCTAATTTTCCACATTTTTTTTGAAAAATGCTTATGTGGATTTTCATCATTATATCCATGTATTATATAATTCAAATTTCATGCGAAACAGAGACTCATTACGGCCTCCATCCCGACAGGGTCGATTTCAACAATTCTGTAACTGTTAAAAAATATCTGTCTAGATGGAGATCGTATGATTCTCTGTTTTCATAAATCTTGGATGACATATATATGGATATAGTGATGAACTTTCACGGATTCATTTTTCAAAAAAATAAAAATGGAAAAAATAGGGTGGGGGGAGCGAAGTTAGCTCCCCTGAAAGATAACCCCATTTTCCCCTATATATACATATATATACGAGAACTAACTTTTTTACGCTTGTGCCATTTCGAGATTTGCTAAAAACACTTGTTCTTGGCTTTTATTCACCACAATAAAAAGGAATTTATAGTTACATTTTTTTGAGATCTATCATTGTATCATATGGTATCGAATATATAGTGATGAATATTCTTCGTTGTTGCGCAATGATATCCAATACTAGATATCATTGATGAATGCCATATTTGTTATTATATCACTAGCATGGTATAACAATGCATATCTGTTACTATTTTTTTTTCAAATTTTATACTAACTATTGCTAATTTTTGAACTAAAAAGTTACTGATAATTAGTTCAAGTTTTTAAAATAGCAACAATAACCATTGTTATATGGATATTGTTATTTATATAGCAACAAATATATCATTGATAATTCTAGTAAAAAAATATTTGACAATGAATAATATTTGTCACTACATAATTAACAACAGATGATATACTGATGGAAAAAAGGTGTCACTATAAAGTTTTGTTGTAGTGATTGCAATTACACTTGTGCCCCCAACAAAGCTACATGTGAACATTTATGCTCTGATTGTTGTCTTGTCTTTTTCCCTTAACGTTAAATTCCATACTCAACTGTAATAAAAAAAGATTAGGACACAAGTGTTGTTATCGATGCATTCCACCCTTCCTCCGCATCCCTTTCTTGGGGTGTTAATCACATCAAATCCATCAAGACTCGCATTCAATTCATTTTTAAAGTTTTGAATATAAACTTGAATCAAAATTTAAACAAATTTGCTAACTTGAATTTAAGTTTATTTTTTGAGTTTTGAACGTTCAAATTTAATTCATTTTATTTCAAATTGTAAGGCTTATGTATAAAGTATATTACAATGTCAAAAATTATTTTATAATTTTATTTTCAAATATAGTAACTAATTCAAGTTAAAAAATTTTGATATAAAAAAAGATATCCATCAGATAATAAATGATATATAAAAGTGCCTGATTTTTACATTTATTGCATGTCTTTTGAGATCTAAAATTTCTCTCTTTTTCACATGATTAAAGAAATGCATAATAAAATAGAATAAATTACAACAAGTCCTTGAATTATAAACTTGATTTCATGTCATACCTGAACTTTAAAAGGTAACAACAAGGCACCTGATCTTTAAGATTTGTCTTAATGTGATCATTGATTATTGAAATTTAGTTGGTCATTTTTGTCTTTGTAATCTTAAATCACAATAGTTCAAAATCAAATTGGGACAAATAATAAAGATTGGGTATCACATTGTTACCTTTTAAAGTTCAGGAATGCCCACATTACACGACCTCTAGTAGTTATGCCCACAATTGGACACACATCTTTACCTGATGATACTCGTTCTTACTAGCTTTAACATTGAGTTACTAAGTAATACAAGTGCATTTTTCTACCAATGTATACAATTTGTTAACTCAAAAAATAAGATACATGCATGCTATTCCACTATATGCGCAATCTTATCGAGTAAAAACTCATTCAAATTTATTGTCCAGAATAACGTCCTCCCTTGGATATTTGATGGATGGCTGGAATAAGCACAAAAAGCCTTGTTGAGAAAAATGACTTTGCTTGGAACATATACTCATTCAAGCAGGGACGAAGCCAGAAATTTTTACTTGGGGGGGGGGCAAATTATTGAGACTACACACATACATACACATACATATAGATATATATGTAGATACATTATATATATAGTTTATCTATGTTATTATTTATCCCTTTAACTATTAATATTTATTTACAAGGAATTTTTAAAAAGATACCTCTATAAACTTACGATTTCACATAAATATCCAAACAAACATTATATGGACAAAAAGGTCCTTACAAAATTCTTCAAATCACAAAAGCTTTTATTAATACGATGCTAAGTAGTACCATTAAATCTAATATTTTAAAAAAGTAAAATTATATCATACTTAATGTAGGGATGCAAAGGGATATAAATATATGTATATGTACCTATTCCTTATAATATATTTTGACAGGTGTATTTGTATCTGTATTAAAATGAATACATATATAAATATCACTTGGGTATCCACATACATTTTTGTCTATATTTTTATATTTATTTTTAATTACATACAACAATTTTTAAACTTTTATGTACATTTGATATAATTTTAATGAGATATATACACATTGTATTTGTATTATAATAAGCCATTCAATTTACATATATAAGCTAATTTATAAAGTATTTGTGATTCTATTCATGTTCAACCCATATTCATTTTATATCTATACCTAATTTTAAAGATACAGTACAACACTATTCATATTCGTTGATATCTATTTTGACATACGCACTCATGGATATGATAACACCTATATGCTTGTCCGTAATTAATAATTATATTCTTATTTTAGTATCTTTTGCATAATATAATTACTCTTTACATTCTATATTTTGATGATTATTTTAATAAGCTGATATTTTTAATGGATTTATTCATGTTCAAAATGAAAGTTCGTAAACAGATATAAAATTCGGCATGCGTACAACATGCAAATGTTAATAGTTAATTATACATCTTTAATAAAAGGAATGATTCACTACAATGAATAAACAGATAGGGTTGAGCATTGGGCCGGGCTAAGCCGACCCGGCCCGCAACCCGACCCGTTAAGCCCGGCCCGAACCCGAACCCGTTTAAATTTGGGCCAGGCTCGGGCCCAAAAAAAGAGCCCGTTTCTAAAACAGGCCGGGTTCGAGCTGAGTAGAGCCCAACCCGAAGCCCGGCCGAAAAACCCGACCCGAAACCTGATGCCAAATCTATATAATATAATATATATAATATATTATTTTAACCCTAATCCCTCATGGCCTACTCCAACCCATCCCCCTCAAACTCTATCTCCACTCTCCAATGATACTACAATGCGCCAGTATTTCGAAGTTTTGAAAAAAAATGTATATGAAAAAAATCAAAATTTTTTAAGAGAAAAAATCAACATTTCAAAGTTTTTTTATCAAAATGCCATAGGGATGTCAAAATTCTTAGATTTATCGCAAGTTTTTTAAAAAATAATTTTTTTTAAAAAAGACATTTCCATATCATCAGTTGAATTGAGCATTTTAAAAACAATCAAAATTTTTTTTAAGGGGAAAAAGTTACTGGGTTGGGTTTGGGTTCGGGCGAGTTCATCCAGATTTTTTTCGGACCGTGGCCCGGTCCGAAACCCAAAAAAATAAACGGGCTCGAGTTTGGGTTGATGCCCAGCCCGACTTGCCTGTCCCGATAATCAACCCTATTAGCAAATCGGATACGGATATCCGTAACAATTTGCATCCCTATATGTATAACATGTAGTTCATGTAAAATATACAAGTATTAATAATTAAATTATCGTATTTAGATCATATTATTGATTTTTTTATTGAGAAATGAGGGTAGAAGAATTACATACAACTTATAAATGGGAGATGGAGGGCTATTTTAAGAACTTATTAACATTTGTATTTAACTAGTGTATTTAAATCATGTAATATTACTATTACATAATATATAATAAGTAATTTTTGGGAGATGGGGGGGTCAAGTCCCCTCCCGCCCCCTGTCTCCGTCACTGCATTCAAGAAACACATACTATTCAAGGAAAATCACAAATAAAGATAATATGATTTTTATCAACTGTGTCACTCTAGATATTACAATATCAATTATGTCCCTTCTTTTTTGGGAATATCAGTTCTATCCCTGACTTTTTCCACAATGATCACTTATGCCCCACAAGTTAGTTGTCATCCATCCCCAACACAAATGGATGTTAACATTGGGGACACAAGGGAAATTAGATAAAAAAATAAGGGTTGAAAGGTCTTCCTCCCATTCTGATCCCTTCTCCTCCTCCTCCACCCCATCCTCCACCTCCCCTTCAAGCCCCTAATCCTCCTCCAACCGCCCTCCCCTTTCGATCACTCATCCTCCTCCCCTAGAGGGGCTTGCTGCTATGCACCGGAGCCGATCGAGGAAGAACAATGTTAATCCCTTGAATATTCCATGTCGAGCAGCATCTGATCTCATTACCGTACTTCCACTTGAATCCATTATTGAAGCAAGATGCAAGAGCTTCGGGAAGAGCCATTGGATCAACTTTGAACGGAGATGTGCCATGTCGCTCTCTTCCTCGACCGACTCCCGTGCACAGCATTAAAATCAATTGTGCATGAAGTTCGAGAAGGTTGTGGGAGGAGGCTGGAAGAAGTGGAGAGCGTTGGTGATCTCCTTGCCTGCGGTGAAACTTACGTGATAGGGTTTTCCACGTAAAATATGGTGTCTTATCTTTGTTCTTGTTCTTTGTGTTCAACATGGTATCGGAGCAGCATTAGTCAATCTCCTCCCATTTGGTCTTCAGTGCAACATAGTAACCGGCGACAGTTAGATCTCCTTGTTTCATAGTGTAGATATCCCTGCTTAGCTGATACATTCGGATATCTTACTTCTTTTGCCCATACATACTCTCGAGGGTGAGCCATTGTTCTCTGGTCGATTTTTTTTGAAGAATAAGAGGCTGAATGTCAGATGGCACAACATTGATGGTCCAATTTCTACACTGGCTGCCCTCAATGTAGCATTGTTCATAAAGTTTATCAGTAACTAGAAGGATCTTTTTCCGTCCATCAATATATCCTCCGCTACGAAGGGAGGCTAAAGCTACCTCCATAGCCGCAGATCACATCAAATAATTAGTCTTGATTAACTTAATAGTGGTAACCTAAACCGGAACATTTTCCATCTTAAAGCATATAGTATCTATAGTCTCTAAAGTCATAGATCCTACAACAATGATTTTCCTTCGAGTTTTTTTTAAACCAAGAGTCACATCACAAATCTCACCCACCAATACCAATGAGAATTTCACGTTGAGAATCCTAGGTCTCCACGGCCCTTGGAATCACAAAAGAGCACAAAAAAAGAAAGGCTAATAGTAAACTCACACCCCTTTTGTATGACGGTGGCAATCACGTTTCCGTTGCACAGGGAGAAGGATTCCTCAGGAAAGGCGGCCACGCTCAGGAGAGGAGGCCACGCTCACGCGGAGGGCATGCGTGCAGGAGCAGGGGCGCTGCCCCGCGCTCAGGGCGGAGGAGGGCCGCACGTTTCCGTTGCACAGGAAGATCTCGTCAGGAATGGCGGCCCCGCTCAGGAGAGGAGGGCACGCCCAGGCGGGGGCGTGCACGCAAGAGCAGGGGCATCACACCACGCCCAGGGAGAAAAGAGGTCCGTTTTATTGGTTATGTTGATGACATGATTCTGACTGGTGATGATGATGTTGAAATAATCAACATAAACAGAATTCTAGCTACAAAATTCGAACTAAAGGACCTAGATAAGTTGAAGTATTTCCTCAGCATTGAGATGACCGTCTCTCCTGGAGATATGTGTTTAAATCAATAGAATTATATCCTCAAGTTACTTCATGACTCTGGTCTACTTGGCTGCAAGCCAACCTCTACTCCTATAGATGCTAACCATAAACTCAGCAAAACAGATGGCGAACCTCTCAATGAAACTATGAAAAGCAGGTACTAAAAACTGATTGGAATTAATTTATCTTACTCTTATATGACCTTACATCACTTATGCGGTAAATGTGGTCAGTCAACCACAGTTCCTACGAGGTCTGTCAACAGGACTTTATGCTACATTAAGAAATCTCCTGTTAAAGGACTTTTGTTTAGAAAACACGATGATGCGAACATTGAACGCTATACTGATGCAGATTGGGCAGGGTTTGTTGATGGTAGGCGATCAACATCGGGATATATTGTTTATCTGTGTGGTAACTTAGTCATCTGTCGAAGCAAGAAACAAAATTTTATCCCCAGATCTAGTGCAGAAGCTGAGTATCGAGCACTTACAAATGGAGCCGTTGTGTTCATATGGTTAAAAATTTTATTAAACAAGTTGGGTATTGAACCACTCATGCCACTAAAGATATTTTGTGATAATAAAGATGCAATCAACTTGGCAAATAATCTTGTCATGCATGACAAAATGAAGCATGTGGAGATCTATAAGCACTTCATTAGTGAGAAGATTTATGGTGGTCTGTTGTGCCTTCCATACTTGTGATCTGGTGATCAGATTGTTGATCTCTTCACAAAGGGGTTACCTACGACGTCTTTTGAGTTGAATATAGGCAAGTTGGGCATGGTTGATATGCATGCCCAACTTGAGGAGGAGTTTTGAGTTGTATAGATCTTTAGATGGGTAAACGGGTCCTTGGATGAGGGATCGTTTACCTACCATCCTATAAATGTACTCATCCCCTCTTGATTTTCACTATCTTAGTGAAAAGAGATCCTTAATCTCTTATGAGAGAGATTAGGGTTTGTGTGTGCTCCGTGGATTTTCCCTCTCCGTAAGATTTTCCATGTAAACCATGATGTCTTGTCTTTGTTCTTGATCTTTATGTTCAATAGCCACTATCCACTAGAGGTAAGGGGTCCTTGGAGAAGTTCCTGAGATGGTTAGATCATCTGATCTTTCTATCAATAGTGCCGATAGCAACCGTGGGGATCCACGATGCCTCGTTGCAGATAGTGGAAGGATCATGTCCATTGTTTCCAACAACACAACCTCCAAAGATAACCCATCTCGACGGTGGCTAATGGGCCCACCGCCACGAGATTGCTTTGGAAGTTGCAGTGGAGGAGGTGGAGAGCAATGCAGATGTAGGGGGGGAGGTGTGTTTGGTTAGTTTTGCTCCTCTTAACTGCATATTGGCTCAAATAAACCATGGTTAAGTTGATCTCATGGACAACCAAACTATGGAAGGGCACAAGTGATAATTGTGAAAGAATTGGATAGTTTAGGTGGGTCCACAATGCCGCGTGACCACTGATGTTGATGTGATGGAACCTTTTCAGTGGGGAAGGTGTACAAGGCTCTGAAGGCCCCCCTAATATTTGACCCAATGGGATGTGTTGCGCTTTGTAGAAGGATATGAAAATGGAAGATTCTAGTCCCTGTGAATGTCTTTCTGTAGTTGTTTAGGAGAAGGAGGTTATTAACTTGGGACATGCTATCTCGCTTCATGCATACTGTGGATCTTGCATGTTGTCGTTTTCAGGTGAATACAGATGATGCAAATCACTTGTTCTTCACGTGCAGGAGTTCGATAGATGCTTGGGACCTTTTTGGGAACCCAACCGGAGCGAAGGATAATACTATTGGTTTCAGGGAGTCCATTGGTGCGAGTTGGCACGGTATGGAGAAAGAGAGGGCGAGCTGCGTTGTAGTGGGAGTCCATTGGTGCGAATTGGCATGGTATGGAGAAGGAGAGGGCGAGCTGCGTTGTAGTGATCTAAGCCATCTGGGTGACTAGAAACGACGTGGTTTTTAGGCAGAAGCATTTCTATGGTGAGAGTATTGTGGCGCATGCGAAATGGCTAGCTGAGAGTTGGACCTTGTAGAATATTTTTGTTGTTTCTCGCATTGTACTTTGTTTTGATGAATAAAAGTTGATTTTTTTGTGCACACACCTATACAATGGATGTCTTTTTTCTTTTAAAAAATAAATATGAAAAAAATTGAGGGTAAAAGTGATATTCCAAGAAAAGGAGAAGCATAAACTAATATTGCAATATCTCACAGGGGTAGAAATGATAAATGACTTTGGATGGTGATATTCTGATCTTGCTCATTCTGATATTGCAATTCGATTAAAGGATCTTTCCAAAAGTGATTAAAGGATCTTTCCAAAATGGATTTTCGTTTGAACGGTGTGCATATAAAGCTCATTCTGATTCGAATTATATGGTATATGGTAATTAGGATTTTTATGGACTTTTTTATAAAATAATTATTAATTAATTCGTAATTAATTAAATAGATAGGAAGTTGAATTATTTAATATTTTAGACATTAATCGGCACTTGAGGTGCCGATCTGGAGAACCAAGTCCAAATCAGCACCTGAGCTGTCAAATCGGCACCTGAGCTGCCGATTTGGATTGTTTCTCTCCAATAATGATTGCATGATATTAAATGTTACATGTGTTGTACATATGTCTAACTTTAATCCATGCATGTTTTTTTTATATTTACAACTTGTTTAATGCTGCATGTGTTGTACACATTTAATATTGCATTTAACTTTAATCCATGTGTTAAATCTCAACCCAATAGAACATGACTTTTTTAAAATATTTATTAATTTTATCTTATTTAATTAAATAGTATGGAAAATGAATAGTTAATAATTTAGGTAAACAACACCTCATTTGGGATGGTGCGCTTGCATCTCTGTACAACAATTTTGCATATCCTTTCCAAAAACTTATTACTACAAATAGTCATCTTAGTATTAAAGAAAAAATACATTTCATGCAATGATATAGATAATTCTAATGTAAAATTAATTAATATCATTGCATAAATAAAATGTATTTTTTTGACATCTACGGATAAGGGATAGGGAAACGAATTTCTTTTTTTTGCAGATATAGGCATAAAGATAGATATAGTTTACTTTTTTAAGAAATGGATACTGACATTGAATATAGTTTCGTTTTTTAGATATGCAAAAGCACCGTCCCAAATGAGGTGATGTTTACCTAAATTATTAATTATTCATTTTTCATGCATATTTAATTAATTAAGAAAAATTAATAATTATTTTTAAAAAACTTACGTTCTCTTGGGTTGATATTTAACACATGCAACATTAAATACATGTAAATAATATGCATGAATTAGAGTTACATGCAATATTAAATATGTGTACAACAAATGCATCATTAAATACGTGCAAATCTCAAAACAACATGCATGGATTAAAGTTAGACATATGTATAACACATGCAACATTTAATATCATGCAATCATCATTGGAGAGAAACCATCCAAATCGACACCTCAGGTGCCGATTTGGGCTTGGTTCTCCAAATCTGCACCTCAGGTGCCGATTGATGCCTAAAATATTAAATAATTCAACTTCGTATCTATTTAATTAATTACAAATTAATTAATAATTATTTTATAAAAAGTCTGATTTTTATCATTCTTTGATATATGGTAATTAGGATTTTTATCATTTCTACCCGTGTGAGATATTGCAATATTAGTTCATGCTTCTCCTTTTTTTAAAATATCATTTGTACCCTTAATTTTTTTTCATATTTATTTTTTAAAAGAAAAAAGACATCCATTGTATAGGTGTGTGCACAAAAATTTCATCTTTTATCATTTGGGAAAGATCCTTTAATCGAATTGCAATATCAGAATGAGCTTTATATGCACCGTTTAAACCAAAATCCATTTCGGAAAGATCATTTAATCGAATTACCATATATCAAAGAATTTCTTTTTCCCATATTGATTGAGAAAAATGACTTAGCTTGGAACATTTTCGAGGTAATGCATAAATAATTTATAAACCACAAAAAACCAGCTCATCAACAAGAAAGCCCAAAATACCAAAATCCATAAAACATGCAATTGAGCATTTAATTAACACACAATAGAGACGTGAATTACTTAGCCAAGAGGACCTTGGCGAGCTCGGCATAGTTGATCTGCCCGTCGGAGTCCATGGGAGCATCGGTGATCATCTCCTCCACCTGCTCCGGCGTCATCTTCTCCCCGAGGTTGGTCATGATGTGCCTCAGCTCCGACACCGAGATCGATCCCTTCTGGTCACGGTCGAACACGCGAAAGGCGTCCCTCAGCGCGTCCTCGGAGTCGGCAGTTCTCATCTTCTTCTCCATGAGGTTCAGGAAGAGCGGGAAGTCGATGTTGCCACTGTGCTGCGCGTCGATCTCGTCGACCATGTCCTGCAGCTCAGCCTTTGTGGGATTCTGTCCAAGGGACCGCATCGCGACACCAAGGTCCTTGGTGGTGATGACGCCGTCCTCATCCCGGTCGAAGAGATTGAAGGCCTCCTTGAACTCCTCGATCTGCTCGTCGGTCAACTTCTCCGCCATGAGAGTTGCGCCTGCAGGAATGGGAGGAGGGAGAGCTTGGTCGTGCTCTCTTGTACTTCAAATTTCGGTTGATCGTAACGACGGGAAGTTTTACGTGCATGCCCTTCTAATTGAAATGTACTAAATTGCCCTTGCCGATTTGTGGGTATCACGACTTTTTACCATATCAATAACAAAATTTGTGTTTCTTTCCTTTTAAAAAAAGTCTTCCATAATAAAGAAAGACCTCCTCGGCATACACCTTAAGATTTTCTATTTTCCATTAGAACTACAAACATTAGGTTTTTATTTCTCTTTTTTTGCAATTGTTTTTATTCCTATATTGCATTTCATTTGTTCATCTAAATTTTGATTCCATCCCATAGTTTGTTTTCTCGTTTTTCTTTTGTTCTGCCCACCAAGATACTTCCACGCTTCATCATCTCTATCTCTACCCCTTCATGATGGTACCGATGACGCTCACCGCTCATCTAGTGCCACCATCCAAATAAGCACCATTGCCTAATCCCATCTTATTAGAACCACCACAATCAACCTTGGCGGCTTGGCCCCTTTCAAGACCATCAACTGTGCCATGTCCGACCATCTGAGGTTGTGAACAATATGCTCCATGACAAACCACATGCTATAACCATCAACGTTCGTGCAAGCATGCTGTAGTTGGCCTCTATATAGCCTTGATGGCTATGCACGACCACCCATCGCAATCCTCCATAGCTCAAAGCACCGCCTTTTCCACCACCAACCCATCCTCCTCAATGTAGTCCATGGACGTTAACCTTGAGTAATCAGTAATAAGAAGAAAAAATCTATATGACCATGAGATTGGTGAAAACGGAGATGATAGAGGGCCAGGGAAGCAATTAGTAATAACACTTGTGCCTATATCTTTTTATATAATTACTCTTGTGCTTTAAATTTAACATCCATTTGGGAGGGGAAGAGATGACAATTGATCACAGAGATGTGAGTTTTTTGTAATTTTGTAGGAGCACAAATGTAATTGCAAAAAGTCAAACACACAAGTATATTATTGGCAAAGTTTAGAAGGATACAAATATAAAAATCCATATATGTTAATTTTTTAATGAAAAATATAAAAAAAATTTTCAATGTAAATCAACATTTTTTACTCAATTGTACTATATTCTACTCTTTAGTAAGATCTATTTATGCACTATGAAAAAACTCAGCAAAGATGCTCTCTCATCTTCACATTCTCAAGCACTCTCAAGGTTTGCTAGGAATACCTTCTGCTTCGATATACTCGATTTTCATTTCACATTTCATTTATATTTTTAGAGTTATTTTATTCTTCGCTAATAGATGTTCTGCGGGAAAGTGTTTCTTCCCTAATGAAGATAAACAATTATTGGCAATTTACCTCGAGGCATTCTCCATCGAAAGTATTTCTTCTTGTCTAGAAGATAAACCTGGTATGATGTGTGCTTTTGTATAAGGGTTTGAACTACACCACAAGTAGTTCGTATAGTAACAGTTTGTACACCCTGAGTAAGAGGTAAAACACATGAGATAGCCCTTGTGTAGGACGAACCTATTTAAACTCAATATAGATTTCGTGTATGGTTGTTGCTTCTAAATATTTGAGCTACTTAATCAAATTAGTAATTTTTATATATAAGCACTATTCATCCCCTTTATTGCATCTTCATTTGGTATCGAAGCATCTAGGTTTGTGGTTTTGACATTACTTCTTGCACTAACATTAATGAGCTCAAGCGAAATCAACAACCTTGTTGAATGATATCAGCCAACCAATCGCCCTATTTTGATGATATAGGATACAATCATTGGAAAAAGAAATCTATTTGAAGTTGTCTATAAGAGATCTCTCACTTTAAAAATTTATTGAAAAAGGAATTCGATATTCTTGAAAATAACAAGGAACTTATAGAGTATACCCCTCTTGATGAGAAAGCAATCGTCAAGAAATATATGCTAATGAGTATTCTCTATTACGCTTTATTTAACAAATTCAACATGGTTTCTGAACTTGAGATAATGCACGATATTTGTGTTGGACATGCGAGCCCACGGCGAGCCATTATGCAATAAATGTTATTGCAATTCACTCCTTAATCTGAAATAAAGAGTAAATAATTTGCATAATAGGTCCCTTAGTACAATTAGGGTTATGTACCATGGCCATCTTAATGATCATACATCTGTTGATTCAATTATTGAACCATAGAGGCTGGTGCTTAGATGAATATCTAATGAGTTAGATTGATGACTCATCAAGCACCGTCAAATGATTATTAAGAGGTGATCTCCAGCCTGAGTAGGAGACGGCAATCCTATCTCATTTAGGTTGATATCTGACCGACCTCTTGATGCAGGTCCTCTGCATAGGAATAGAGATTCAGAGGTGTCAGATGAGTTAGGTCAAAGAGTTGACTTAACGAGATCGAGATAACCTAAGTCCTATATCATAAGTTGTCATGATATAGGCACACATCCTCTGACCGGAGACATATGTGTTACTATATGTCTGAGTATGTACATTTGGCAGACCAATAGGTTGATGACCTAATCAAGGTCTATACACCGGCGCGCTGGTGTGCATATAAGGGCATATGAGTAATACGATCTCTCAAAGGGATCATACAGGTTCAGTTACTGAACCGGAAGACATGAGCTCACTCATGAGATATTGGGAAGAATCAAATTCCATGCGCATGGTCGTCTTGCTTTGGAAGCTTGAATGAATTTGTAGGATTGATATATACTTTTGGAAAGTATATGATCAAGACCTAGGTATGATATATGCTTTTGGAAAGTATATGATCAATACTGACTCCCAATGATCGAATGAGAAACTTACTGATAAAACCACGAAGTAGACAATGTAAAGTTGATCTAATACTTCGGGTTTATTCTAAGTCTTCCAGTATGCAGGATGTACAGTATTAGGAATACCTGAGGGTGATGTGATGATAAACGATTGTATAACCATGACGCTTCCATTCCTAGGGAGTGATGAAACGGGTCTGAATTTTAGTGACTCCTCTCAGTATAGAAGTAATCTGATCTTAGTCCAAATGTTGGACATTGATCTGAATGTGATTCAGATTCAATGAGAAGATTAGATTTACGGTCTTGATTTAATCAAGCATCTATGGGAGGCCCGAGATCTGGATTTGAGATGTGATCTCAATATCCATGTCACTCGTGGAACAATACAATCGCCCTGTCCTTATCTCCAAGTATTCGCGGAGAAAACGCATTATCCTTGAAAGAGTTCATGGATAATTCTATTGTTGATATATGTATCCGAGCATTGAGAAAATGGATAACTAAATGTGATTTAATTATCATGAATAATATGAATTTGATTCATATTATAAGGAGAGTTATCTTAGATAATTAAATGTGATTTGATTATCAAAGATGTAAATAATGTGAATGTGATTCATATTATTTGGGCACATGAGAATAAGTTATCCAATATAATTAAATGTGATTTAATTATTATGGATAAGAATAATGTGGATAGTAATATCTAATTATTGATAATATATTATAAATGTGATTTATAATGTATTAGAGAGAGCTAATTATAATTTATATGTGTTGATTAATTATTATGTGTATTGGATACACATTGTGTAATTAATAGACAATGTAAATTATATGTTGTTTTGGGTTGTGAATATGATTCACAATTTTTTCATGGCAAGATTGCAATATTCTCAAATATAAATGTGAATTATTTTTGAAGAATAAAATCCCAACAAATAGTTGTTGGAAATAAGTAGAGAGAAAATCAAGGAGATGTGCAATCTCATGGAATCCATGAGATTGCACTCCCCATTAGGAATAGAAGGGGCGGCACCCAATTCCCTTGGGGAATTGGTGGCTGTCCCCTCTTCTTTATGGGGAAAGATCTCTCATTTGTATTCTCTCTCCTTATTTGATTGATTTAATTTGGTATTAATATTTATTTGATTTATCAAATATATTTTATCAAAATTAAATCACAAGTTGTTGGTTTTTACCAACAACAATCTTGACCATTGGATTGACATAAATCAATCTCATCCATTGATTTTATATGTCCCATGGATTGAGATCCATGGATCCCAGAACCCTATAAATAGAGAGGCATACCATGCTCTCTATTTTACACACAATGCTTGAGAAGCATCTCTCTCTTTCTCTCTACACGCCATCTCTCTCCCTCTCATGGCCGTCCACCATGGATGACCTAAGGGAGGTTCTCCATCGCCGCGGCATCGTCGTTATGCTGCCCGTTCTTCTGCTCGTGGATCTCCGTCTCCTTCGGTGCACCTCGCTCGTGAAGAAGACGTCGGATCTCGTGTGTCGAGATCAGGAGATCTGCCGCTTGAATCATCAACATGGATTGCGAGAAGCACACGGTTCATCCCCGCGCTCGCAAGCGTCTCCTCCGTCGGATCGGACTTGAGACAGGAGGTCTCTTCGTTTAGAGACTCGATCGCAACCACGCTTCAAGAGGTAATCCTATTACTTGTTTGTGGTTTAGACGAAACGATCCGAGAAGTGTTCTTGCATAATGTGATTTCGTCGTATTAAATTTTTTTAAATTCCGTTGCATCGAGCAACTAGTGCGACTAGTCGCTCCTCGTCGTATTCGATGTGACGCTCACGCTTCCGTGATGCGCTTGAGGATCTAACTATATCCTTCAAGTGGTATCAGAGCCAGGTTGACGGTTTCAAATATGATTCGCTAACCGAGGACGACTTGGGTTCGTTAAGGTCGCGAAAGTTTTCATCGCATTTGATTTCGCAGATCTGTTTAGTAAATAAATTCGGCACTGTTTAAATTGTTTAAATACGAATTTAATACTTGGATTTTGTTCCCCATTAAATAAGGAAACCATAGGATCTGAGTTTGCGTAAATCGGATTTCGTATGCTCTAGATATGGTAGTTTTAATGAACATGTATTCACTGTTACGGGAACTGCGAATCTTAACGTAATTAAGGAGTTAATTAATGTTTAAAGACACCTCGAAATGCGTGCAAAACACATAGGTTCTGTTGTAAATCAAGTTAGCAAACTATGAAAACTTACTTTGCTTAATTTGGATTTAAATTGATTGCGATATGCTAATTTTAGTAAGTAGGGGTCACTGCTGAAATTACTTTCCTAATCAAGAACCATGTGATTGTCAATTAGTGAAATTAATTGTTAATTTCATGAAATAATTATGGAAGTATTTGAGAAATATTGGAATATGATTATTTCCTTAATTGACTTGACCTCAGCCAATTAATTGATTATATTTGATCTAGATCATAATTGGAAACACAATCATCAAACTCCTTGCTTGAATAGGATTGGGAATTTGTCTCGCAAATTTCCTTATAATCAAAATTGTTTTGATTACTATATGGTATAATTTCGGTTGAAGAACCGATGATCATCTCAAGTACAAATTAATCAATTTGGCATTATCCTTTCCCGAGGCGGATATGGTGTCTAGTCGGGGATCGTTGGGGTAGCGGGTTGCAACGTATGCGGTCCGTCCCACTCCCGCCGGTACTGGCCATGACAGCGGGTAGGGCCGGGATAATGTCCGAGGGATTAAGATGTATTTTTCTAATTATTAAAATACGAATTAATACGTACTTTGAGAATAATACCATATATATTCAAGTAAGACAATCAAGTTTGATTGATTGAATTGGATTGATAATTAATTTAATATGATTAAGTTAATTATATCCAATAAAAATACTCTAATATGATTAGAGTTGATAATTCCCTTGAAGAATTAATTATATGAATGTGATTCATAGAAATTAATTTAATTTGAATAAGATATGGAGGATCACATAAATGACATCCATGGTCTCCCATCAAGGCGAAGGGTTTCATCGCCAGATATTATATGTGGGAGATGCCTGTCCGAAGTGACAGCTCCTGCATATGATCCATTTGGATCGGGCTCGTCGCTTCTCAAAAGAGTAAGGACGTATGCGTAGTGACCCCAATATCGGGTCCTCATATTATTGGGGCGATATTGGATTGCGCATAGCGAGTTGTATTCTTGTTGACGGTTGGTTCAATTAATGACGGGTCAACATCACCTTAGGGGTGGTGGGCTAGGGTATTAAAGACCGAATTGGGAGATGCAAGTTGGACTTGCAAGGTGGAATGTGTTCCCGCTTCTTTTTATCCGAGTTGTAGGTTCTCATATTATTGGGATGCAACAAAGATAAGGAAGGAGATCCCATATCTTGCTTGAGATATAATGGTAAGTATATCTCTTACATTGAAAGTGATTAAGGGAAATGAACTTTCATTGTTGACATGGCAAGACAACTTTGATATAAAATTCCTAATTCAAAGTAAAACATGTATATATATAAATATATACCCTTATGCAAATTACTTATTTCAGATAATCCTTCATTAAACCCACTCAATATTATACTCAATAATAACCAGTAAAATATCATGGATTGGACCCTTTGATCCAGATATTGTACTTGCAATTGGACACATAATGTATGTGATTGCAATGTGCAAGTTTCCTCATAATAATGAGGAATGATAATTGAATAAGACAATAGGACTAAAACCCTAGGGTTTGTATGTCTCTATAAGTCTTGATCTCATCGAATGTACTTCGGAAGTGACATGTCGATGATGATCGCAATTGTCAAATAATCCTTATAAAATCAATAAAGATTTTCTGGTATACATATGTGCTCTTGACATTTAATCATGAATGACATGGTTCTCTGCATCACGTAGAATGGTAGCTCTATAAGAGATGATGTATTCAAATTGTTTGAGTACCTACCTGAACCTATACTTTAAGAGTTTAGATGGATGTAGATGATGAGTGTCATCATTCTACTGTCTATACTCTAGTCATTCATGAAGCTTCGTAATATTCATATTGTATGAATTTAATGAAGCATGTATAAGTGTTGAAATACTCTTATTTTGAATTCTTTTGAATTTAAGATGAGAGATCCTTTAGTTTTGAGCAATGGTTGCTTAGAGATAAAGGGAGCGCAGTGGAAGCATGGGTTGGACCCAAGTAAGAAGTATAGTTAAAGAGTTGATTGTACTTCTGTTACTTCCATCCAAAGAGTTGGATGAATGCCAATACTGCAATAAGTTGATGTGTTGATAGTATGACTATCAAGTCTGTCTAGAATCCTCAGAAAAGGACTCGGATGGAGCATCAGTATAATCTACATAGATCATTGATATTGACTTTCTTATTGAATAATATAAAGTCTAATAATTGTATCTCAATCTTCTGATGACACTTGCAATTGGTTGCATATGTATTAGAATATTAGAAATTTGATCTTAAGGTTTAATGATCATCATGTTGGAAGTGATGCAATTGTTGCAACAATTTCCATTGGATCGATAGACTTCATATTTTCAGTGGGAGCTCTTGGTCCTAGAGAATGTCTCTGTAACATGGATATTAGAATACACTCAGTTTATTTCTAAATGTTAAGAATAAGCATGAATTCTGGAATAGACCTATCATAAAGAGTTATGATAGAGATATTTCAGATAGTAATCTAACATCTAGTGGACTCCACTAAATTAGAAAATTAATGAATGGTTCATTAAGATTTAACCTTTAAGGATCAATATGAGGATAAAGATCATTTGACAATGATCTGACATAATGTTTTGGACATATGTCTGTTGATGAGATCAATGGACAAGTAAGAGATGAAACTTTAGAATGTCTAAAATTTCAAAACTTGCATAGTTATGAATATTGTATTCAAAGTAAAATGTCCAATACACCCTTTCTTGGGAAAGGTGTGAGATGTGAAGGTATTCAAGATCTCATACATATTGATGTATGTAGATCATCTATATCATAGTAAACATTATGTATATGTGATATCTGTTATGTATGATATGAGATTTCTTCTCTTCACCTAAGAAACCTTTGAAATGTTCAAAGATTTCACAATTTTGGTTTAGAACCAAAGTTTGAAGGAAGATGAAATGAATTTGATCTAATCAAGGTAGCTTGTACCTATTAGATGAATTCAAGGAATACCTTATGGAGATGTGAATATCATTTCTATCTCACCCCTCCTAATGAGCCTTAACTCAATAGAGTTGTAGGGAGATACAATTGATCACGTTTGACATGATTTAATCAATGATTAATCTTAGCATAATTATCTCTTAGTTTCCAAGGTATATATATGTAGTAGAGACTACATTGTATACTTAATAAGGTTCCATGCATGTAAGCTGGAATCTAGCACTAGAGAGTGCTACTTCATTAGGAAATTAAAGGATGGTATTGTATACCTACTTTATGACCTTGAGATTCTTAAAAGATCTCATCTCTGAGAATGTGATTCTTAGAGGATGACTCTCTTAAGAATCAAGATAAAATGAAGTAAAGGAACTCATTTAATCTTGAGAAGATAATGAGACTCCTGAAATCAGAAACTAAAAGAATAATTAAGGATGAAACATTAATACTTCCTCAAATAAGTTTGAGGATGGATTCCATGTATCAGAGAAATCTGAAAATGATCGGACTTCATGTGATGAAGCTCCTGAGGATCATGACATGGAAAGATGGATGTTAGCAATAAAAGTCTAATGTAGATTTCATATACAAGTGTTGTATATGGACCCTCGAAGATCCACCTATATGGGTAAGACCCATCAAGGCGTAAATGAATCTTCAAGAGAAAGAGGGAACCTGATGAGAAGGTAGAGACCTTCAAAGAACGGTTCGTAGTCATGAGCTACACACCGAAGAGAAGACATCGCTCGCAGTGAGACTTGCTCTCCAGTGACCTTGCTTTAACCCATCAGAATATCGCTAACTGTAGCTACACAACTTGACTATGACTTCTTCATGATGTGAGTCAAGATTGCATTCCTCTATGAATACCTCTCTGGGGATATTCATATGAAGTAGCCCCAGGGCTTCATGGTTGAGGAAAGCAAGATGTGCTAGCTGAAGAACTCCATCTTTGGACTCCAATAAGTTTCTTGTAGTTGGAACATAAGATTTGATGAAATTATAAATGTTATGATTTCAGATAAAATCTTGATGAACCATGTGAAGCTTAGTGGGAGTGCCATTTTATTCATCGTGCTAAATGTAGATATTATCTTAATCTTTTGGAATGATATAAGAATAAATAATAAGTGTTTTATAATTTGGTTGTTCCATACCTTGAGATACGATCTCAAGGATACCTCTCAGATCTTAATTCTGAAATCGTTCAAAAGCAAAGAGAAGAGGGTATTGGGACTGTCACATTAGTAGTACACATTGTACTTATTCCATTTTTCTGGAAAATTCCAAGAAAAGCTTCCTTCCCTTAAGATGTGGAAGTGACATGTCTAAAGGGATAGCACCTCAAAGAGTTGAGGAAGTGAATGCTAGAACTGCTTGCACTTGTGCATCAGTTATGAGAAGCTGGGTATATGCTAGATGTGTACAAGAGCCAGATGTCTGCCATGCAGTGGGAGTAGTAAACTGTTACTAATCCTACTCTGGAAATAAAACATTTAGTTGCAGTAATAACAATATCTTTAAAGATGATGAAACTTAGAGATAGTGATCTCAAAGTCTTATCTTCAAAAGCTTAAGACCTTGTAGATAGTGATCTATAAGGGTCTTAACTGTAGATACCTTAGGAGATAGAAGATCTCCAGGAATGAAGGTATTCTAATAAGGATTGTGGGAATACTGGTTATGATAATTAATAAGATGCAGTGTCAAGGACACTATAACCGACAGAATTGAGTATTGGTTGCATAGGATGCAACATTCGCATTGGATGCGAGCACTGTTACTAGGAGATATGCAAGTGCCATAAAAGGACTGGACGTAGTCTCTTGGAAACAAAGTGACTGATCAGCTTACCTAGCTATTTTCTAAATAGCCTATGATTGTCACATGAGTGTGGGTTTAATTGATTATCCCATTAATGGCTCTTTGGGCTAGTGGGAGATTGTTGGACATGCGAGCCCACGGCGAGCCATTATGCAATAAATGTTATTGCAATTCACTCCTTAATCTGAAATAAAGAGTAAATAATTTGCATAATAGGTCCCTTAGTACAATTAGGGTTATGTACCATGGCCATCTTAATGATCATACAGCTGTTGATTCAATTATTGAATCATAGAGGCTGGTGCTTAGATGAATATCTAATGAGTTAGATTGAGGACTCATCAAGCACCGTCAAATGATTATTAAGAGATGATCTCCAGCCTGAGTAGGAGATGGCAATCCTATCTCATTTAGGTTGATATCTGACCGGCCTCTTGATGCAGGTCCTCTGCATAGGAATAGAGATTTGGAGGTGTCAGATGAGTTAGGTCAAAGAGTTGACTTAGCGAGATCGAGATAACCTAAGTCCTATATCATAAGCTGTCATGATATAGGCACACATCCTCTGACCGGAGACAGATGTGTTATTATATGTCTGAGTATGTACGTTTGGCAGACCAATAGGTTGATGACCTAATCAAGGTCTATACACCGGCGCGCTAGTGTGCATATAAGGGCATATGAGTAATACGATCTCTCAAAGGGATCATACAGGTTCAGTTACTGAACCGGAAGACATGAGCTCACTCATGAGATATTGGGAAGAATCAAATTCCATGCGCATGGTCGTCTTGCTTTGGAAGCTTGACTGAATTTGTAGGATTGATATATACTTTTGGAAAGTATATGATCAAGACCTAGGTATGATATATGCTTTTGGAAAGTATAATATCAATACTAACTCCCAATGATCGAATAAGAAACTTACTGATAAAACCACGAAGTAGACAGTGTAAAGTTGATCTAATACTTCAGGTTTATTCTGAGTCTTCCAGTATGCAGGATGTACAGGTATCAGGAATACCTGAGGGTGATGTGATCATAAACGATTGTATAACCATGACGCTTCCATTCCTAGGGAGTGATGAAACGGGTCTGGATTTTAGTGACTCCTCTCAGTAGAGAAGTAATCTGATTTTAGTCCAAATGTTGGACATTGATCTGAATGTGATTCAGATTCAATGAGAAGATTAGATTTACGGTCTTGATTTAATCAAGCATCTATGGGAGGCCCGAGATCTGGATTTGAGATGTGATCTCAATATCCATGTCACTATACGTGGAACAATACAATCGCCCTGTCCTTATCTCCATATTCGCGGAGAAAGCGCATTATCCTTGAAAGAGTTCATGGATAATTCTATTGTTGATATATGTATCCGAGCATTGAGAAAATGGATAATTAAATGTGATTTAATTATCATGAATAATATGAATTTGATTCATATTATAAGGAGAGTTATCTTAGATAATTAAATGTGATTTGATTATCAAAGATGTAAATAATATGAATGTGATTCATATTATTTGGGCACATGAGAATAAGTTATCCAATATAATTAAATGTGATTTAATTATTATGGATAAGAATAATGTGGATAGTAATATCCAATTATTGATAATATATTATAAATGTGATTTATAATGTATTAGAGAGAGCTAATTATAATTTATATGTGTTGATTAATTATTATGTGTATTGGATACACATTGTGTAATTAATTGACAATGTAAATTATATGTTGTTTTGGGTTGTGAATATGATTCACAATTTTTTCATGGCAAGATTGCAATATTCTCAAATATAATTGTGAATTATTTTTGAAGAATAAAATCCCAACAAATAGTTGTTGGAAAAAAGTAGAGAGAAAATCAAGGAGATGTGCAATCTCATGGAATCCATGAGATTGCACTCCCCATTAGGAATAGAAGGGGCGGCACCCAATTCCCTTGAGGAATTGGTGGCCGTCCCCTCTTCTTTATGGAGAAAGATCTCTCATTTGTATTCTCTCTCCTTATTTGATTGATTTAATTTGGTATTAATATTTATTTGATTTATCAAATAAATTTTTTCAAAATTAAATCACAAGTTGTTGGTTTTTACCAACAACAATCTTGACCATTGGATTGACATAAATCAATCTCATCCATTGATTTTATATGTCCCATGGATTGAGATCCATGGATCCCAAAACCCTATAAATAGAGAGGCATACCATGCTCTCTATTTTACACATAATGCTTGAGAAGCATCTCTCTCTCTTTCTCTCTACACGCCATCTCTCTCCCTCTCATGGTCGTCCACCATGGATGACCTAAGGGAGGTTCTCCATCGCCGCGGCATCGTCGTTATGCTGCCCGTTCTTCTGCTCGTGGATCTCCGTCTCCTTCGGTGCACCTCGCTCGTGAAGAAGACGTCCGATCTCGTGTGTCGAGATCAGGAGATCCCGGCTTGAATCATCAACATGGATTGCGAGAAGCACGCGGTTCATCCCCGCGCTCGCAAGCGTCTCCTCCGTCGGATCGGACTTGAGACAGGAGGTCTCTTCGTTTAGAGACTCGATCGCAACCACGCTTCAAGAGGTAATCCTATTACTTGTTTGTGGTTTAGACGAAATGATCCGAGAAGTGTTCTTGGATCATGTGGTTTCGTCGTATTAAAATTTTTTAAAGTCCGCTGCATCGAGCAACTAGTACGACTAGTCGCTCCTCGTCGTATTCGATGCGACGCTCACTCTTCCGTGATGCACTTGAGGATCTAACCATATCCTTCAATTTGGATATATCTTTGAGGTTACCAGTCAAGGGATATATCATATCGAGAAATCCAAGATCAGAGTTTTCAAGAAAAAAACAAAATTTTCAAATAAAGCATGATGAAGAAATCAAGGATACAAGTACACAATTTACAAATACAATAAATCCATTCATAGGTATCAACAAGGAATACAATTGAGGATATGGTTGAAAAGTTCATGTGAGCCCTTACCAAGCAGTGGTGACTACAGTTCGCAGTTATTATAGAAGCTAAAGATCATACAAGTTTTCTCTTAAAAGAATTGATTGGAAATCACATGGCACACGAGCTTAGCTTCGAGAAGGAAAAAAATGAAGATGTTAAGGAAAATTCAAAGAAATGTAAAACTCTAGCCTTAAAGCAAGTTCTTTTAACATTAAACATGAACAAAAGATGAAGAAGACGTGGCATTCATCTCATGACAAATTTCACAAATATATCAAGGAAAAGGTAAAAGAAAAACTTCTCTAAAAAAAGAATGATGATCAAGGTGTCTTCTACAATTACAAAAACAAGGAACATATGGCAAGACAATATCTAATTCAAAACTAAGATAGAAAGAAAATGAAAGAAGTGAAGAACTTCACGAAGAAAGCATTTACAACAACTTGGGATGGTTCAGAGATCAGAACGAGTGAAGATGAGCAATATGAAGAGAGAAATGAAATTGAGTAAATAATCTGAACCTTTATATGCATAAAATGAGATATTGTATGAATATGAAAATAAGAAAGGTATGCAATTCTACCATGGGAGAAAAAGAGTCACTAGACACTGAAAAAAGGCTCCTTAGAAATATCACTTATTGCTACTAATTAAGAATATAAAAGCTTCTTGTTGAAAAAAAGATTTTAATTATTGAAACTAGTAGTCTCAGTGAACTTGAAAAGGAGGCCAGCTCTCTTAAATTGAACATCGATGTGCTAATAGATGATATAACTAAATTTCACTAAGGTAACCAAACCCTAGAAAAACTTATCTCTACTCAGGTTCCTAAGATGACTAGATATGGATTATGTATGAACTAAGAAATAAGAAAAGAAAATTAAACCTAATCATAATTGTTGTATAAAAAACTGAGCATGCATCAATTACTAAGCCTAAGTAAGAATTAAGTTATTGTAATTGTTGGGATATAAACATTAACCATTAAGGACCCACAAAGTTATGGATACCTAAAAGAATACTAAAGTGTTATTTTAAAAGATACCTACATAAATACCAAGAGGTTCATTAGACAGTGGATGTTCGCTTCATGTTACGAGAGAGTCTATGTTTTTTACCCAATCAATGGATATCAAAGATGAATATGTCATTCTAGGAAACAACCAAAGATAACCTATTATAGGAAATGGTATTATTTGTAATTCTTAAACAATAGATCCGTAATATGTCAATGGTAAGTGTTCTGAAGCGTAATTTTTTTAGCATCAGTGAAATGTGATAGAGGTTATAAGGTAATATACTGAAAAAACTACGTAAAATACTACAGAGAGGTAAAATGCTTTTTAAATGACACAAAAGTAAAGGTTATCTACTTGTAACTAAAAAGATATCACTAATCTAGCTTCTTAAAGGCCTTATGTTTGTACTACTTGTGAACTAAGTAAAACCCCTTGAACTTCTTCAAAGCAAAAGAAGTTGGTACCAACCAAAAGACCAATATTTTGCACATGGACCTCTTTGGTTCTGCCTCTAACAAGAGTATTCTTATATGCCACATTTTTGTTTTGTAATCATCGATAATTTTCCCTAATTTATTTAGGGTATTATTTATATCATTAAAAGATAAAGATTATGAGAATTCACGTCATTACGCAAACTAATTAAAAAAACAATGTTTTATCACTAGAATTCGTGATTATCATGGTTGTAGTTTCGAAAATGAAAGATTTGATCAGTTTTATACCTTCTTGGGAATTCATTATTGGTATATGTTTTCAAGAAATACATAACAAAATGGGGCTGTTGAACAGAAGAACCATAGACTAAAGAATGTGCAAGAATGATACTTACTTGAGTAGGTCACAGAGGTACTTCTCGATTGAGGTTGTTAAACAACTTGCTTTTTTTGAACCAAATTATTTTATGATTAATTTCGAAAAATTTCTTTTGAACTTTACTATGACAGTGTACCTCAATTTCTTATTCTAACATTTCTGGGAGAAAGTGCTTTGTTTGAATACTAAAAGTACTAAAGAAAAGTTTAATCAAAAGATTTTAAAGCTATTTTATTAGTTGCTAATCTCACTATGAGCTTATCACATTTTTTAGCCAGATAACTTTAATTGCGGAAAAGAATCTTCCTATCACATTTCATGAATAATTGATTTTCTAATCCAAAGATTATCAATTGGGATGATGATGAAGAATTATAATTAATCATAGAAGATATTTCAAATATATTTACAATCTTCCCAAATATTGGAAATTTGTGTGTGACCATCAACCATAATTCACTTTATGCGAAGTATCGAAGATGCATGTATTAGCTCAAACTTTCTACACATTCCACTTTCAATACCTTGTTTCTTAGTTTTAACTAAGGTCAATTGAAGATGCTTACAACGATGAGTATTAGATTGTAGCAATGCAATAGGGACGTAATTAATTTAAATTCAACTTTCTTAGACTTACTTCATGAACTAAACGATCATTCAATTACTGGAATTAGATGGATCTTCCATAATAAACTTGATGAGTCTGACAATGTTATTCAGAACAAATCTATAAACTAATTGCCCAAGGGTATAACTAAGAAGAAGGTATTGACTTCGATGAAAGATACACACTAGTTACTAGACTTGAATCAATTAAATTAAATTTGTCTTATGCTAGTTTCTATGATTTCAAGCTTTTCTAGATGGTCATTAATCATGTATTTTTAATGGTTTTATCAAAGATAACATCTGTGAAAGACAACCTCTTGGTTTTCTTTATCTAGTTTTTCTAAACCACATCTATTATTTGAAAAATGCATTGTATGGTTCGAGATAAGTTCCTCATGCTTGGTATGATCGCTTTTGTAGCTTTTTGTTAGCTTCAAATAGGATTGATTAAGTTTACACTCTTTATTAAAAAGATAAAAAAAATATTTATTAAAGGTTCAAGTTTATGTTGGTTATATTATATTAGTACTTCTAACAAAATTCTTTGTCAAGAGTTTTCAAAGCAAACACAAAATAAATTTACTAGAAATCCGTATCTGATGAATCCACACTTGATCACCTTTATTCTTTTATTTTGGCCCTAAATACCTAATTAAATGCATGTATATATCATTAATTTGTCAAAATAATCACTATATAAATTGTATAAATTGCTGTACAAAATAATGCATATTTAATGCATTTAATTCCAAACTAAAAGAATAGAGGAAGAACAGAAAAAGAATGAAGTACCGAAGATACTGAGTGACTCCAAACCTCGAGACACAGTCATCATGATGACTTGGACGACAAAGAATAAAGTAGGGGGAGATATAGTAGACAAATTGTACAGAAAATACAGAGAAAACTAGACACAAAACCCTAATTTAATTGCCCAAATATTGCTTTTTGGGACCTATTTTATTTTATTATTTTTATACCTCAAATAATAACCCTCAACATGAATATTGTAGATAAAAATAAAAATAAAAATACAAAATTGATAACTCATTTCATGATATGACTGTCTGAAGCTATAATTGAAGTTAAGATCACTCTTTTGCCTTTCTCGAAGAGTAACTCCTCCTTTTGGTCTTTTCCTAGAGTACAAGTATACATCGATCAAGATCCTGCACATTTCATCCTTAGACCATGCAACTTCTTTTTCATTAATGTAATGTTCATAAAAAAATTGGACTTATACAATCTCCCAAGCTTCACATAGACATGAACTAGATTGTTCATGCTAATTGTTTTGTAAAGAGTGTTGTTTGAAAAGGAAAAATGTATCGCACTATCCTTAAAATCAAGCATCTCACGTTAATATTTGTTATTAACCACTTTTGGCTTTTTATTTTTTTCTTTGAGAACCTTCTCTTGCCTCTCTCATGCGAGTGTTATTCACATGTTGGTGATGCCACCAGGTGAAGTAGTTCCTCTTATTTAAGGATTTCATGGAGAATGATGTGCTTTTAATGCGAACTTTACGATCTACTTCTTGTTCCTTATTGTCTTTCTCCACCGCAAATCATACCAGCTATCACCATTAGATTGTATCTCCATCCATCATTGACTTGAAGGTTAAAAATTCTAATTGATTTGCATGATTTACAAACTACGAGCTAAATCCTCTTGAACATAATTGTACAACTCATCTGAAGCTAGCCCAACTCCATACTTGAACCCCTCGAATATCTTGATTAGCCTTTGCGCGCTCTCAATCTCCATGATTCACTACAATTATAAATTTGACACCATAACAAAAATCACTCGGTCGACCATATCACTATCCATAAAAGGTGTTAATGTACTGCCACAATGCTCTCGTGTTCATGCATGTGTTTGCAACTTACTATTGTAGCATGATCCTCCATTAACTCTAATCAATTACCTGGAAATGGCCACCATTCCTAGATTTTCTTTGTTGCTTCTAAATAATACATGTCATCACTCTTGAGACGTTGCAAATGGTGTCTCAATAGATTTCATTTACTAGTAGAAATGATTACCTGAGAAGTGAAACCCCCTACTAAGAATAGTAGAATATGGTTATTTAACTACATGAATGAATAATTTCTGAAGAAGCCAATGAACTACTACAACAAAAGTAATCACAACAACATATATAAATCACTATAAACATCTTTGATGAGTTTCTAGGACACCTTTTGAAAAGGTATTGAGATATGTGATACAAGATAAGGAGACCGTTTGGTAGCAACATACAAGACACTGGATAAGGGTGGATTAAGCTAATATATACCTCATGTTTGTTCATCTCCAGGGATAAGATTTTGCGTGGATAAGGAGGGAAAATGGTCATTGTTTACTATTCTTCGTAAAAGTTAGTTTTGTTAGATAAACTTGTTAGATAAACAATAGTTATTTGTTTTTTTGCAGCAGGAAATATTGATGATGAAGGGATAGGAGGCCAAACCCTATCCCTCATTTTGACTCAAGAGCTCAAACATTAATCATCTTTAGACGGATAGAAAAATTAAGGAATAAAAAAAGTATATCCCTCCAACGAACAGGCCCTAATCAGTGAACACTTAAGAAATACAAATATAACATTATTCACAAGATACCATATTTTGGAGATCTAGTCAAGCTCACAAGCTAGTTTACTGGTTACACACAAACGTATCATATCAATGTCGACACAGTGGCACCACAGACCACAAAGGAGTCCATACCAAATCAACTCCTGGACACCAAGTCATCGGAACCACGGACCATGCAACGGCTGCAGCAGAAGGCGTCGGAATGGAGCGGAGTGGCGGAGAGCGACGCCTTCGCCATCGACCAAACCAATCTCTTCGACGCCCTCGGCGGCACCATCGATCCATTCGTCGCCCTCTCCACCAATTTCTACGACAGGTCCTCAGGCTATGCCTTTGCTTTGTAAAGATTGAGGTGGCGATCTGGAGCTTCATCGTCATCTTCTTCTTCTATTGGTTTTGTTGTATTTTCGTTTTTTAGGGTTTTCAATGACGACGAGGAGTGGTTCCGATCGATATTCGCGGGGTCGAGGAAGGAGGACGCCATCCGGAACCAGTACGAGTTCTTCGTCCAGAGGATGGGGGGTCCCCCGCTCTATTCCCAGAGGAAAGGTTACATTTTTTTAAAGTTCTTTTTGTCTTAAATGTGGCTTAGTTTCGTGATCTTATGCATTGGGATGATAATAGCGGTAAATCAGTAAGAAACTGGGGATGGATTTTAAGAATTGATGATAACTCTCTTTTCTTTGTTTATCAAAGTATTCGATCATATATTATCTCAACTATGACATGCGTACTGCCAAGTACCAACTATGAGAAAAATTATCCGTCCCTTGACATCGAGAAAATTATCCCTCAAGAGTCAGGTGTATAATTAACTTGATTTTCCGCGTATTAGTTTTAAAACCACTCTTCTTGCTTTCATAAAATGCAATCAGTTCAGGTTTGTGGGGTGGGGGGATCTGTTGATCTGACGTAGTTTCTGTTGCGGAAGTGCTAAATTTTCTACCGTTGCCCTTGATCGCTATCCTTATATGCTATTTTTGCAATGCCTTAAGATGCTCCTGAGAATGGCATGAATGAATACGATTCTTAAACTGATAATCTGCAAACTAAGTTGCATGAAATTCAATGTAATATCTAGTTAACATTAAAGGCATTTTTCTTATAGTTGTATTTTTTTTATAGCTAATTACCTTCTTTGTACCTGGATCATGAACATTTTCCCAACTTTATTAGAGTATGTGGGCATTCCGGCTATCTCATAGATATTCGATTTCTCATAGTTTATGGCTTGATGATTAACTTTGATCAATTGTTAGTGAAATTCTTTTTTTTTAACCGGAAGAGGATAAGTGCTAAGCGCACAATCTTGATAATGATTGTTAACTGCCACCTAAGTAAAAGGGACTACAGATGTGCTCAGTTACAAGATATTTGAATTTCTCTTAAGAAAAAATGTTCCGTCTGATAATTATACCTCCTATCCTCAGGCATTGTGAATATGTAGACTTTCCTTGTCATGACTTTGTGTGCATGTTTGAGGAATCCTTGAGTGGAAAGGCGTGCACATTGTGCTATTTTTTTTGTATTACTCTATCTTTCCATTACTTGATACATTAACATGCCAACATGGCATGCTCCTTCTCCTGGAATTGCGTTGATGTTTAGTCTGCAATCAGGCTGCCAACTTATTATGACCTGTGGCGATGTCTCAAAACATCAACCCTCCCAGTCCTCTATGTACTAAATATGGGAATTGATGTTTTTTTAGAAGTCAAATGTCGAATCTAACGAGGGGGTGTCATCTAAAATTCATTAAAACATTATAGAAAACTACACGTTTTCTTTACATCTCCCACTGATAACACAACAATGTATGTTCTTGAAGTTGAGATAATTGCCATAAATTTAAGTGTGTAATCGGCGAATTCTCTTTCCACAAAAAAATCAAAATATCAGACAAAACTGTAAGATGAAGGGCATGTACACTGTGCCTTCAAATTATCAAATCGTCTTATGTTTTTGAAGTTGAGGTAGGTGATATGACTATATATACATGTTTGAATCGAGTTTTTTTACACTCATAACCCCGAATATATGGGGTTCAGGTAAACCCTCTTGTTTCATGTCAAAGAATAAGTACATGAAGCTTAAAGTATAAGGCAGGCACCAGCCTTTACAAGTGTGTGGACAACATGGCCTTTGTATAACTATGGCTCAAAGGCCTTTAAGAGAAAACAAGTATAAAATACTTCAATCACTTTCTTGCCGTTTTTTAATGCTTGCTTTTTGGTACTTTGGAGTTTGCTTTTTTAATTTCTCCATTTTGCGCAATATCTTCAAATCGAAATCTGAGCTGTACATAAGGGGGCTTTTGCTTTGGAAGAAGGGTTCACTAATGCCTTCTTCAGAATCAGGTTTGTCCTCTTCTTCTTCATCATTAGCCAACTCCAGAGCTTTACAGGTGTCCAAAATAGGAATTGATGGAAAATTCACCAATGCTTTAGTGTTTAACATATAATCTTGCAACTTAGTGATGACCTTGCCTGCATGCAAGTCTTCCCTTTCCTTTTTTTTTTGAAGTCCAGTCTTCCCTTTCCTTCTTGCTTGAGATTTTTGTCTTTTGTAGCATCTGAGAACAACTAACTGTTGCTGATCCATTTGATCCATTTCCTTTTATCATTAAAAAACAAAGGCATCTGCTCCTGCTGCACATGATGTACTGGCTGCTTCAACTGCTGCTGCTCCTTGTGTTGTTCCAGAAAATCCTGTTGATTTTGCTGCTGTGCTTGTTGCTGCATCATTTTCTTGTGCTAAGGAGTAACCACAAATGGCTTCCGTATAGTAGCCACTTGCAGCAGTTGGTTTCGCTGCTGAATGTTCAATAGTGGTTGTTGGTACTGCGTCAAATGAGGATCCACCACATGAGGGCTCATTTTTTGCTTCTTTAACTCTTTCTGCTGCTGCAAAGAGTCCACGTTCGAACTTTTTTGCATTTGCGATGGCGATAGCTGCTGTTCAGATTGAGGTCTAAAGCCGTCCAAGTGCTGCTGAGCTATCTCACTGTCCATCAACTCTTGATCTTGTTTTTTCCCATCTTTTTCACCATGAAATTTGTTGAGAAATGCATATTGCATTTCCTCAAAGTTATAGATTCCTTCCTCCACCTCAACAGAAACCATAATCCTCTAAAAAAATTGAGAGGTTTCCCCAAGTGGCTGCTTCTGTTGTTTCAAATTCTGGAGGGATTGGGGGGGGGTGGGTTCTTCAAAGAGCTTGGTCCTGGTTGACCTTTTTTTTTTGAGGCTCAAAAAAAAGGGGACACACGCGAAGGTGCTCACCCCAATGTATTAAAAAGAGAAAGAGATACTTACAAGGGGAACTGAAGATGAGAAATTACAAAACAAAGTAAAGGGGGTAGACGGAGATCGTAGCCCTGCTGCTAAAAATTTACATAGAGGTCCAGTCACGAAGGAAGTCCGAGGCCGTGGATCTAACATTCTCCAAATAGAACCGCTGACGAGCAAAGATAGCTTCGTTTCGCCCCAGCCACAGGCTCCAAAGCCTCGAGATAGGGTCAAGCAGCGCAGGCCATGGCCGACCCCGATCACAGAACAAGCTTTGAAAGAAATGAGCGAAGGAAGAGAGATCCCAGCCACCCCAAATCGGCCCATAACGCATCAACACAGCAGCAATGCAGAAATAGGTGATCAATAGTTTCCGTATCCACGCCACAGAGACCACAGAGAGGAGAAGAGTTGGGAAACATCCGTGCACAACGATCTCGAGTTAGTATTCTTCCCCTACGGAGCAGCCAAAGAAAAATACCCACACGCTCAGGAAGCCTGAGTGCCCACAATAGATTGCAATCACGCAAGAGCATGTCATCCCTCCCAGCGGGAACCGGCAATATGGCCATATACGCGGCACGAGTAGAGAAGGGCCCATTCTTCCAGGCCAAGTAGTCCCGGCCCACAGAAGGCACAGGGGCATCAACAAGAGAGCTTATGAGAGAGATATATTCGAGCATCCGCTGGTCCGACAAAGACTCAGAAATAAGAGGGCACCAATCGCACCCATCCCAGCAGCCGGCCACCGTAACATCTTTGTTGGGGACCAAAGCGTAAAGACGGGGGAAAGTGAGACTAAAGGGCCCCCTTCCCGTCCAGTCATCCTCCCAGAAGCGAAGCAGAGAACCATCGCCGAGGTTGAATGAGAATAGGGAGCGATTCCGACAAAGAGCGCCCATCACCCCACGCCAAAAGATAGAGACCTGGCCCCGATAATCACCACGAAAGGCCAAATGGATGCCATCCCCTGCCGCACCCCTCAAACAATTAATCAAGAAGTTGTCCTCCTTCCCCCAAATTCTCGCCGCCCATTTGAGCAATAGAGCATCATTCACCGACGCCAGGCGCCTCACACCCAGGCCGCCCTCCTTCTTAGGGCGCGTGACCTCATCCCAGGCAACGAGGTGCACACCCTTCCCCCCTCCTCCCTTCTTCCCCCACAGAAATGCCCGCATACACTTCTCCAGACGCCAACGAACCCCCTGGTCCTGGTTGACCTTGCTGCTGCAGTTTTGTCAAATCCATTCCCCTGTTGCTTGTGTTTCAGTAAGGGGATCTTCTACACTTCGTTCCATAATAGGATGCCAAATCATCTTGACTTTCTCATCTAACTCTCACTTTGTCTGGTGCTTTGAGGATTTGCATTCATCCAAAGTATGTCTAATTAAGCAGCAACCTGAACAGAACTTTGGAACTTTTTCATATATGATTCTTTGCTTAAAACATTGAACTCCATTTTCTATCAAAACAAATAAAGGTCTAGGTTTAAGAAAATCCACTTCCACATAGAGCCTAACATAACGTTGCCTTGTAAACTCTATTACCTCCTTATAAACGCATATAAATCTTCCTCCAGATTTTGCAATTGAATGCAATAAACCCAAATTTTGTAGGTGTACATTCAGTTGAGGAAAACCAATCCAAATTGCTGCACGAGTAGTATTTCAGTTTGGTCTAAAGTAGGGAGACTATCTGAAAGCACAAACCCATTCATTCACAAGTTTAAGTTCCCCCCATGGCATATGCTTTGAGGAAATCTTTTTTATCTTCATACCTTACGAGAATGTGTCAGGCATCCAGAGACCTCAGGAAGAATTCCTTGGATAGTGACAATCTCCCTTTTAGGAATTCTTCTTAAAAAACCCCTAAGTCATCTATAGACTTTGAAACCCTCATCATCACACTTATGACGAATGGTTTTTGTAGTTTATTTACCTCATCCATTGTTGTAAAAGTCGGCCTGACCCCAACTCGACCATAACAAATCGACCTATAGTCAGATCAACCATATTACTTGGGTGACTAATCGGCCAAGTCAACCGACTATGCGGCCGACTTTTGCATACAAAGGAAAAAAATACAGGATTCAGATATCCGAATACCCATACCCGAATAACCATATGGAGGGTTTTGGGGTAACCCCAATCCTCACCCCCATATGCACGAAAACCCTCTCCCGACCTCGACTTCTCTGCTTGGTGCAGCTCTCTGTACTCACGAGGCTCCACCATGTTGCCGACAACCCACCCGCAACTCCCTTTGGTGCCAGTCCTCTTTTGCCCCTCCTCCGCATCGCAACACCCTCTTGTTTACCTCCTTTCGCCAAAACTGGTTGGTTTTTTTCCTTCCATTTTTTGTATGTTGTTTTAGCTTGGTTAAATGCTTGATCTTAGATATTATTACTTAGATAATCTTGCTGATTTGCATGTTGGTTAGCTTGTTAGGTTATTTTAGGAGTAAAAACTTATATATTCTTGCTGATATGCTTGTTGTTGTTGGTTAGCTTATATGAGGTTAGCATTGTGTTTATCATGCTCTAATTGTTGGTTACCTTAGATATTTTTGTTGATATGCATGCTGGTTAGCTTATTTATCTTTTGTGATTGTTGATTAGTAACTTCAACTTGTGATTTAGTTTGTTAATTAGTTACTTCAACTTGTGAGTTTAGTTAGCTATGTGTTTGTTGATTAGCTAACTTGTGAGTTTGTTGATTAGTAACTTGTAGTTTGGTTTGTTAATTAGTTACTTCAACTTGTGAGTTTAGTTAGCTATGTGTTTGTTGATTAGCTAACTTGTGAAGTTGTTGATTAGTAACTTGTAGTTTGGTTTAATGCTTGATCTTAGATATTATTGCTTAGATAATCTTGCCGATTTGCATGTTGGTTAGCTTGTTAGGTTATTTTAGGAGTAAAACTTAGGTATTCTTGCCGATTTGCATGTTGGTTATTGTGTTTATTATGCTCTAAATGTTGGTTAATTTAGATATTTCTTATTGATTTTCATGATGGTTAGCTTATTTATCTTTTGTGGTTGTTGATTAGCTTTGTGTTTATTGATTCATAACTTCAACTTATGATTTTGTTTGTTGATTGGTAACTTCAACTTGTGAGTTTAGTTAGCTTTGTGTTTGTTGATTAGCTAACTTGTGATTTTATTGATTAATAACTTGTGAGTTTGGTTAGCTTTGTGTTTGTTGATTAGTAATGTGTGGGTTTGTGACTGTGTAGATGGCTACACCTTCGATGAATGTCGCTTCTGCTAGCGACTCATTTTTTATGTGCCATCAAGATCAAATGATCTTGCATGGCAATATGGTTACCTTTCGATGCAGATTCGAATATAGTCACTTGCAGATTGTGCAAGAAGGTTGTCAGGGGAGGCGTGTACATGTTCAAGCAACATCTAGCACATCGAAGAGACTATGTGGCTGCATGTCCCAAGATGGACGAGGAGACGTAGAAGAAAATGATCACGTACCTTGATGACGTTGCCAACAAGAAGAGTCAGAAAATCGTTGATATTCAGAAGATGAGAGGAAACCGATATCACTTGAGATGCATGTTTGACAAAGAGATCATAAGTATTCGACTCATTGGAGCAGGGCGTCGCAGTGGAAGGGTTATCACGTCAGATGACCGTAAAAGATGCATTCTTCAAAGATCATCGTGATAGGGTTGCCTCTTATATATATCCAAATGGACATATACATTGACGATTCCTTTTAATGCATTGACGATGAAGCCCTTCATGCAGATGGTGGAGGTGATTGGGAAGTACGTACCTGGACTAAATACTCCCATGTGAGCTTAGTGGTTCATTTCTGAAGAAGGCAATGAGGAAATTGCATGATGACTTGCAATGCTATCGTGATACGTGGAAGTTGATGGGATGCTCTTTGATGATTGATGCGTGGACTAACATTCGAGGAAGGAGCATCATCAATTTCTATGTCAATTGCGCCTTGAGTACTTTATTTTTGAAGTCCATAGATGCTTCAGTTGAGGCTTACACCGCGGAATACATCTTCAAGCTGGTGGAGGAGTGTCTGAATGAAGTGGAAGTGGAAAATGTGATTCAGATTGTGGCGGATAATGCATCCGCCAATGTAATAACGGGAAGATTGCTGCTTACAAAATATCTGCAGATTTGATGGACTCCGCATACTGCGCACTCCATTGATTTTGCTTTGGAGGACATAAGCAAAGAGGCGAAGGTGAGGATTGCAATCACAAAAGCGAAGAGGCTTACGATGTTCATATACTCCCATACCAAAACTCTTAGCTTGATGCACAAGTTCACTAACAAGAGGGGCATTGCAAGGTTACGACAAAAAAGATTTGCAACCACTTTCCTCACTCTTGAGAGCATTAATGAGAAATAAACAAGTCGGGGTTGATGTTTTCCTCAGAAGAGTGGAGGAACTGTAAATGGTACAAGACCAGAATGGAGAAGCAACGAGTTCTGTTAGAAAATCGGAAGCGGAAGCGGAATGATAAACAGAGCATAATATCAAGAAAGATAAACATGGAACACCATCATTTTACATGGAACCCTACTCCGTGAGGAGCAGGATGAAACCACGGGAGAATGCCTCAGAGGGCTGATAGTCTATTGACTTTCTCATCTGTTACAGGAGGCCTGGGGCTCCTTATATAGCCTCCACAGGGCCTCTAAGTCCCACCACTGGACAATGTGGGACTAAACAATTGGATGGGGTAAATGGATCCTGAAGGCATCCATTTACCCTCCTACAACACAATAGGCGCACATAACAAATACTCCAACACTCCCCCTCAAGCTGGAGCATGCAATGCTCAGCTTGGACAAACAGAAAAATACTCAACTCAATGCTACAAGACACTACGGACAATATCAACCCAACGGGCACATTACTGCAGTTGAGGACGTTGCTTCTCATGCCATGCAGCTGAGGAGGACGAACGGGCTGGAGTGTGAGTCAACTGAAGACTCGGAATCTGACCATCGAGTCTGAAACTGCCCCTGAAGTCTCATCGTCGGAGAACTGGGTCTCTCCCATCTGGCTCAGAGAATGATACTCTACTCTGGAGTACCTATGATACCACATGAAAACTCTTGCCCTCAATAGCATAGGGAATGGTCCTCTACTCTGGAGTCCCTATGGCTCACATGAAAACTCTGGCTGAAACAACCACAAGAATGATGGGGACCTAGAACAAATGATGGCAACATATGCTCATCTGAAAATGACCGCAATCATATGCGTGTCTGAAACTGGAGACTCGGAATCAATCGTCGAGTCTGAACAACTGTAGAGTCTGGAATCTGAATGGTCTCTGCATGTGAATCTGGAACATCTGAATATGGCTGGAAGAAGACATGTGACTCTACATATACTCCCCCTTTCTCCCATACTTGTCGGAAAATGAACATCGACAAAGTTGGGAGAAGACAAGATAAACAGGGGGTAAAGCAAACATGAAATTTGCGCCTTTTCATTTTTTATAAGCCGTCACATTTTTTCTCTTCGTAAGCCATTCCATTTTTTTACGGATTTTGCATCAATTTTTTTTGAAACCATTTTTTTAAATTGCGTGCGGCCTTTTTTTAATGCACGCGCCTTCTTATTTTCTTCTCTTTTTTTTTTCCTTTTTTTTTCTTTTTTTTGAACTGGCCCCTTTGGCCCAAACAATAAAAACACTCTTTTTTTATAACTTTGGCCTACACCTGGACCCACCAACGCAGTTGCTGCCGCCTGACGTGAATAAAAACAAAAAATTTTTTTCCGGACCGGCGTTAGGGTTCCCACTTGGAACCCTCTTTCCAATGGAGCACCGCCCCCACCTTTAGGGTTCCCCCTTTCTATTGCGGGAATCCATCAGAATGCCTTGGAATTGGGTAAGCGCCACCATCGAATCTGGGCAGGAGGTCAAAGTGGAGGCGCGCCGAGAGGAAGGAGCGAGCGCTCCTGTTTGGAACCCGAGTGTTGTGTGCTGCCTTGGGGGCGCGCGAGGGAGCCACGCCTGGGTACTGCACGCGCGAGGAGAAGGGTGCGCGCTTGGAGAGGGAGACTCGCGCCGTGTGGAGAGCTGGACGCCGGGGGCTCGAGCGCCACATGGGACACCGCCTTGAGAAAGAACGCACGCCCGGAGGAGAACATGCCTGGATGCGGCGTGGGTGTCTGGCTCGTACGAGATCGCCGATCAATCTGTGACGCGTCGCCTGATGCGAAGGGAGAAGGAGGTTCTGCACCTGGAGGTTGCGCAGGCGCCGAAGGTGGTGAACTGGAATTGCTGGTAGGGGCCTGACGCAAGGCCTGGGCGCATCAGATTGGGCGCCGCCCTCGTTCGTGAGAGATGGAATAAGGTGCCTCTGGATCCGGAGCTTCGATCTGGAACTGGAGCGTCGATCTGGAAGTTTCTGCCGAGAGATCTGCGGCATCACGAGGATTAGGGTTTTTGCACCTGGAGGTTTCCACGCCTCTGGATCCCGTCATTGAAAAATAATAACGAGAACTAGGACTTCGAATAAGGCCAGAGAATAAGGCTTCGAATCCATGACCAAGCGTTGATTTAGGGTTCCAAGGAAGGAACCACAAACATAGCAGAGCATCAAATCTAGAGTTTTAGAACCCAGTTATCAAACTTCAGATCTTGAACATAAGAATATAAAAATCTAATCTCGAAAATATAATAACTTGAAATCCTCGAGAATCGAACCCTCTCTGATACCATGTTAGAAAATCGGAAGCGGAATGATAAACAGAGCATAATATCAAGAAAGATAAACATGGAACACCATGATTTTACGTGGAACCCTACTCCGTGAGGAGCAGGATGAAACCACGGGAGAACGCCTCAGAGGGCTGATAGTCTATTGACTTTCTCATCTGTTACAGGAGGCCTGGGGCTCCTTATATAGCCTCCACAAGGCCTCCACGTCCCACCACTGGACAATGTGGGACTAAACAACTGGATGGGCAACACAATAGGCACACATAACAAATACTCCAGCAAGTTCCATAGTCTTCAACCCTATATTCTGGAACCACACCGCACATGTTGTCTGAGTTTTCACACGTTCGGTTCGTTTATTACGTGTAGTTGATGCAGATAGACGCCCATCCACGGGCTTTGTCTACTGTGGGCTTGAAGAGGTTAAGTGGGAGATACTTTCATCTTTCAATGGCGTGTAGTCGTCTTACAAATTTTTGTGGATACTATTACCTCCAATATCAAAAGGAAGGCTCGATACTTCATTGCATCTAGTAGCTTATTATTTGAACCCATTCTTCTTCTACATAGAGTCTCGTGGTAAACCGGATGTTGTGGTGAGGAGAGGTTTTACGGACTACATGGAAAGATTTTATCGAGATTTGGATATACAAGATGCAATGACAAGGGACGAGCTTCTGAAATACAGACTTGGTCGCGGAGATTTTGGCAAGCCGTTAGTTGTGAGACAAAGGATGACAAATGATGGCAATTATAATATAGGTATTGATGCAGCGTGACCCCAAATTATAGGGCCACATTTATTTAATTAATTAGTAGTCAATTTTATTTACGTTTTTCGTGGTCGTAATGGTCTAATTAAATAATTGAGATCGCATGTGATCTCAACGTTTATTTCGTAGATTTTAATTGTAATTGTTGGTCAATTAATTAGTTAGAGTCTAATTAGAGTAATTAGAGGTCAATTTGAATTTGTTAGAGTCCAATTAGGTAAGTCGGTTGTCAATTTAATTTAGTTTACTATTTTTGTAAACCCCTCTCTCCTATATAAAGAGAGGGTAGCCCATTGTTTTTTAGGAAGGCAATTATGAATTAGAAATTGAGATTGTTATCTCTATCCCCTCTCCCTCTCCCTCCACGCGATCTCCGCGGTTCTCCTCCTTCAACCTCTCGCATTCCCGGCGAGTTCTCTTCTCCAAACCCCTCGTTCCGACGAGTTTTTCTTCCTCTCAACCCCTCCAATTTCTCTTCTCAACCCATCTCATTCTTTTACCAAAAATCCACCATACCAAAAAAATATATTATTTTGTCGACGCCGATTTTCAATCCGCATCATTTGGTATCAGAGCATGGCTTACAGATCGTCCCCACGATCTGACGATCCGTCCAGATATTCGCGTCGACATGCATCAAGGGACCATCGCTCGTCCGACAGAAAACGACGGACCCACGACGACTACGACAAGGAGACGGAGCGCATGGTACGAGATTTGCAGAACAACTTCCGATCCATGGTATCAATGTTTCAGGACTTCAAGGTCAACCTTGAGGCCTACCGCGACGCCCAATCAAAGCCGCCACCCGTTGAAGTCGTTACCGCGAGATTTGACGAAGAAAACATCGCGAAAGAAGACCAAACGGTTGCTGTCCAGATCATTTTAGAAGAAAAATTCGACGATTCGGCTGCTGTCCAGCACCTTCCAGAACCATTTTCGCCGCCGGAATCAACCCCGCTACCCGTGCCAACCATCCAGGCTCCACCCCAGCTTTCCCAGGTACCTCTCCTACCCTCCCCGGCCCGCACGACCATCAACCCCACGGCCTCCACAACCTCGCCGCCTACCCACGCCTCCCTGTCCATCTCTGCCGCGCTACTGCTCCCCCTCGCCAAACCACGCCCTGCGCCCAGGCCACTTCTTCCATCCCTCCACCTGCGCATCAACCCGATGCCACCCTCCCTGGGTTGCCAGATCGCCTGCGACCCCACCAATCTCCGCCTCCCTCTCCCTCTCACAGCCCTCCCCAGAACCCTACCCTCCCTTCCCGCACACGCCAATCAGGCCAACCATCGCCGCCTGGTCTCTTCCTCGCCGAACGCCCCCACCCCATCCCGCTTCTTCTCCAGCGCCGCTCTCCCTCGCCCCGCCCCTCCGCCAGCCACCCACCCTCCTCCCCTCGCATCGGCCATCGTCCTCGCCCCCCATCCGCACCGCCGATACTCCCCTAGCCGCCACGGCCTCCCTTTGCTTCCCCCCCCACCCCCCCACCCGCGCATCTCCCTCCAGGATTCCCGGTTGACCCCCGCCGCCCCACAGAGCATCACCGCCCGCGCAAAGCCTCGATCGACCCCCGCCCCCTCCCGGTACCGCGCCTTCCGCACGAAACCTCGGCCAAACCCCACTGCCTTAAGCTGCTACATATGCGCGAAGAATCCCTAACGGGAGCTCCGAAGGTGATGCCTCGTAAAGGCCACAGAACGTGGGATTGGAATGTGATTGGGAAAAATTGCAGAAAAAAATTCCTAAAACCCATATTTGCAGGAAGATCCAAGGCCATAAGAATGTGAGGAAATTTGAAGGGACACGAAAATTGCAGAGGTGCCCCCCAATTGGAAAAAACTACAAACGTAACCTGGAAAATGATCGCGTTGGGGGAAATTGAAGCCCCAATTCAAGGATGATTTCTCCAACGATACACCTACATTACGCAATTCGTCAGGAGCCGAATTTTTAAAGCGGTGGAGAGTTGATGCAGCGTGACCCCAAATTATAGGGCCACATTTATTTAATTAATTAGTAGTCAATTTTATTTACGTTTTTCGTGGTCGTAATGGTCTAATTAAATAATTGAGATCGCATGTGATCTCAACGTTTATTTCGTAGATTTTAATTGTAATTGTTGGTCAATTAATTAGTTAGAGTCTAATTAGAGTAATTAGAGGTCAATTTGAATTTGTTAGAATCCAATTAGGTAAGTCGATTGTCAATTTAATTTAGTTTACTATTTTTGTAAACCCCTCTCTCCTATATAAAGAGAGGGTAGCCCATTGTTTTTTAGGAAGTCAATTATGAATTAGAAATTGAGATTGTTATCTCTATCCCCTCTTCCTCTCCCTCCACGCGATCTCCGCGGTTCTCCTCCTTCAACCTCTCGCATTCCCGGCGAGTTCTCTTCTCCAAACCCCTCGTTCCGACGAGTTTTTCTTCCTCTCAACCCCTCCAATTTCTCTTCTCAACCCATCTCGTTCTTTTACCAAAAATCCACCATAACAAAAAAATATATTATTTTGTCGACGCCGATTTTCAATCCGCGGCCACATTTATTTAATTAATTAGTAGTCAATTTTATTTACGTTTTTCGTGGTCGTAATGGTCTAATTAAATAATTGAGAGGGAGAGGGAGAGGGAGAGGCTACCCTATCTTTATATAGGAGAGAGGGGTTTACAAAAATAGTAAACTAAATTAAATTGACAACCGACTTACCTAATTGGACTCTAACAAATTCAAATTGACCTCTAATTACTCTAATTAGACTCTAACTAATTAATTGACCAACAATTACAATTAAAATCTACGAAATAAACGTTGAGATCGCATGCGATCTCAATTATTTAATTAGACCATTACGACCACGAAAAACGTAGATAAAATTGACTACTAATTAATTAAATAAATGTGGCCCTATAATTTGGGGTCACGCTGCATCAGGTATATCAGTCATTGTTTCCAATTCACCTCATTCGAATCATAATTTATTTAATTAACTTAACCAATTTTCTATTTTAATAGCTAACGTGTGGTATAATCATGGAGATGACACACCTCATTTTAAAGTCATGGCCATCAAGATATTGAGCTTGACATCTTCATCCTCTAAATGTGAGTGTAACTGGAGTACATTTGACTCGGTAATGACTCCACTCCACCTGCCCAGTTTGATTAATAATATTTAAAAGTAAAATAGTAATTGATATAAATTTGTATTTTGGTCTTCAGATCCATACCAAGAAGAGAAATAGATTGGAGATGAAGATGCTGGACGATCTTGTGTATGCACATTCCAATTCCAACATGCAGGAACATCGAGTTGAGAAGAAAGAGATCCTCTTTCGTCTCGTGATTGTGCACACTTGGGTGAATGGATCTGAGATGTCATTGCTTAGGATGAGGAGGTTTTTCCAGGTTCCGGATTAACATGGGGTATTGTAGCACATGCTAGTGGTGTTGAAGAGAATTTGGAACTGACAAGGAGCCAACGAGGTGAACGTGGCAGGGGAGTTTCATCTTTGAGCTCAAATGCTACGCCGATGAATGATGAGGAGTTACATCTTGAAGATATAAAAGAAGAAGAAGACGATGATGAAGATGATAAAGAAGAAGAGCTTGAATTGGATGATGACATTGAGGATTGACTTGTCTCAGTTGCTACTTGTATTATTTTTTTGGGCATGTTGTATTTGTTTCTCAACATTCGCTCGTGCTATGTACCAAATATTTTATTATTAACTTGCTTCATTTTTTCTTCTTTTGCTATAATAGCTTCTTTTTTAAGCTCTTATTATATATTTAAAATAATTTAAAAATTTAAAGCTGACTAATACCTGACTAAATCCGATTACTCTCCCGACTGCTAATTAATCCTTAGTCAGTGACCTGCCGATCGAGTACCGACTGCCAACTTCTACAACCTTGACCTCATCCACATAAAATTCTATGACTGGGAATTCCCCTTCAGAACATGGGTCTCTGACCAGAATTATAGCATCGGTATTGGGCGCAACATTGATACCCTTCATTGCATCTACGTAAGAGTTTGGCTTCTTCTTGTTCAAATCATCCACAAGACTCTTTGCTTCTCGTGTTTTTTTTCTTCAAATCTCTTTTTTTAAGCCTGGCTCCACCGGTGATGAGTCCTTGAAGGTTGGCAAGACGGGAGGGTCACGCGGATCCTGATGGAATGCAGTGTAGGGCTTCTTGACGATGCGGTTGGCAAGGTCTTCTATGAGTCCTTGAAGGTTGGTCGTTTCTGATATCGGGTGGAGCTGTCGTTCATCGATCCTCCTGCTCTGCCGGTGATGGCGATAACTCTGAGGTCTCAGGTCGCCGGCCCGTTGGTCCCTTGGGGCGTTGGCGCCGTTTCGTCTTCTGAACACCAGGTGGCGTTGCATGGGGGTACTTCGAAAGCGTCGCCCCTCATTATGGGTTCCCCACGTCCTTTCGGGGTGCAATCTCAGGCGTCGTGTAATTCTCCTGCAATAGAAGGATTGCGTGCTGAGGTGGCACCCGAGGTTGATTCTCTCTTTGCTATACGTTCTTCGCAGTCGGATCAGGCTTTCCAAATATGCTTTACGGGCCCATTATCGGGTCAGGCGGCGATGGATTTCAACGGGCCTTTTCGTTTCGGTTCCAGGGCGCGGGAGGATCTAATCCGCGAAGCAGTTCTCTTTTCGGCGGCTGATAAGGGTGTGGCCTTCAGGACGAGCCTTCATGGTTTGGCTTCCTCATCGGTGGTGGATCACTCTTCCGTTAGTGGATTCGACAGTGCGGGGGTCCTGGCCTTCGTTGGGGGCTCCCCCCAACCCTGTGGATGGGCTACCTAGCGGGCACTCTATGGGCCCTCTTCGTTTGGAAGATGGCGGTGATTCCGTGTTACCATCCTCTCCAAGCTCTTCGGTCTCTCTCTCTGACGAAGACGTCGTTAGTGTTGTGGGGAACCTTTCGGACAGGAGATCGGGAAAAAGATATCGAAGACGAAACAGATCTCGGGCGGGCATGTATAAACAACTCTCATGCGCGTCTTTGCGGGATTCGGTTGCGGTGGCAGCTGGACTCATTCCCATCGCGGGTCAATCACAGATGTCTTAATGAAGGTACTCTCCTGGAATATTAGGGGTCTGGGGGAGGTGGATAAGAGAAGGACGTTGGGGTCCAGATTCTCTGAGTGGGGGTGTGATATTGTTCTCATCCAAGAGACGAAACTGCGGGGGATCGATGATTTCCTTTGGCGTTCTTTTGGTGCTGGTAGCCTGAATGAAGTCCGGGTGTTGGATGCAGACGGGTCGACGGGTGGTATGCTGGTAGTGTGGAGATCGGCGGCGTTCTCTTTCAGCTCGGAGCTTAGGGGGAGGCATATGTTGTCGGTTCTGTTGGTTCGGAGTGATACTGCTATGCCCATCGTGTTTTCGTGTATTTACGACCCCTGCTGCCACATTAAAAGAAGGGAATTATGGGATGATTTGCGCGATGTGGGTCGTACTTTCGAGGGGATTCCTTGACTCATTGGGGGTGATTTCAATGTTATGCTCCATCTGTCGGATCGTCCTCGATCCAGGGGCGGACATGACCCGGGCTTCCTTGATTTTGCGGAGGTAGTTGAGGCGTTGGCTTTAGAGGATCTGGTGGCGGATGATGTTAAGTACACTTGGAGGAATAATAATTCCCGCTCTTGGATTGATCGCTTCTTGGCTTCTGGGGAATTCCTGGAGGCATTCCCTCTTTGTTCGGTTTCCTCTCGCCCTCGTTCGTTGTCGGACCATTCGCCCATTATTTGGGAGTCCGGTGAGGTCCCGACGGTGAGGGGCCTCTTTAGGTAAGAGAAGTGTTGGTAGCAAGAAGCGAATTTCAAGGATTTGGTGACAACGCATTGGTCTTAGTCGTGTTTGTGGGGTCTGCGGCCTCCAGGTTAGATCAAAAGCTCTCGTCGCTGCGGAAGAAGCTGTCTTTATTCAAGGAGTCGAGGGTGGCGAGGGTCGCCGCCAAGAAGGAGGCTGAGGAGATCATTGCCAGGTTTGATGTAATTGAGAACGATAGGGAGTTGCTGCATGAGGAGTTGCGTGAGCGTTCTCTTGCGCAAAGGACTGTTACGGACGAGGATAGGAAGCAGAGCACGGAGTGGCGACAGAGGTCGAGGATGAGGTGGATTAAAGAGGGTGATGCCCATACGGTTTTTTTCCACCGTGTGGCTAGCGGTCGGAGGAGATCTAACGCTTTGCGCTCTATTCGGATAAATGATGTTAGGTTTGTGGGGGACAGGGAGATGGGGCGTGCCATTGCAGATCATTTTAAGGACTTCGCTTTGAGATGCTCACCGAGGGTGTGGCGTTGGTCGGGATGTGGGGCTCCGCTCATTTCTCGTGAGGCGGGCGAGGAGTTGACGCGGGCGGTATCGATGGACGAAGCAAGGGCGGCCGTATGGGACTTGAACGAGGACGACTCCCCGGGTCCTGATGGTTTTCCGGTTGCATTCGATCGGGATATTTGGGAGGTGGTAAGTGAAGATGTGCTGGAGGTTATTTCGGAGTTTTGCAGTGGGAATGCTGGGTTTGATCGGATCAATCGTGCAATCATTATGCTAATTTCTAAATCCTCTGCGGCGGAGCGTATTGACGAGTTTCGTCCCATATCGATATCCAATGGCATATATCTTATTGTAGCCAAGGTCTTGGCTCGTCGGCTTGCTCGGATACTGGATTCGATTATTTCTCCGGTACAAACGGGTTTTATTCGGGGCAGGCAGATTTCGGATTGCATTACGGTGGCGTCGGAGTTGGTCGCTGATTGGAAGAAGTCCGGAAAGCAGGGGGTGTTGTGGAAGGTCGACTTTTCCAAAGCATACGACTTCCTCGACTGGAGGTTCTTGTGGTCGGTTCTGAGAAGGCGTGGTTTTCCTGAGGTTTGGATATCTTGGATGCGGCATTGCGTGACCACGGTGTCCTCTTTGTTGATCAATGGCCGCACGGAAGGGGGTCTCTTCCAGCCCCGGAGGGGTGTGCGCCAGGGTTGCCCCCTCGCTCCTCTTCTGTTTGTTGTGGCTGCGGATGTCTTGGCGCGCATGGCGGATGGTGTGATTGATGCTGGGCTTACGAAGGGGTACTCCAAGGACGGGATGAGCATGCCTTTATTGCAGTTCGCGGATGACACCATGTTTTTTATTGAGGGAGGCTTGTCCGAAGTCTCGGGGATGGCGGCGATGCTTGAGCTATTTAGCGAGGTATCGGTTCTTTTTAAGAATGATAGCAAATCCAAGGTGATTACATTTGGGCTGTCAGAGGCGGAGGCATTTGATTGCGGACGTGTCTTGGGGTCTCCTCCGGGTGAGTTACCTTTTGACTACCTTGGTATGCCATTGGTGGTTGGGAGGGCCAGGATTAGGGATTGGCTTATGGTCGTCGAGAGGGTGGAGATGCGTCTTGCTGGGTTGCGGTCGGCCATGCTGACGAGAGGGGGTCGGCTTGTTCTTCTCAAGGCGGTGCTCTCCTCGATTCCGGTGTTTTTCTTATCTCATCGTCGCATGCCGGTGGGGATTCGCGTCCGTCTCGAGAAGTGTATGCGAAGATTTCTGTGGGGCAGGAAGGTACAATCGGGGAGGGGCTGTATTTGGTGGCGTGGGATGAGGTCGCTAGAGGCAAACATGAAGGGGGGCTGCGCATGCGGAGATTGGATCTCGTTAATGATGCTTTCCTTCTCAAATGGGAAAATAGGATTTGGGGCCAGGACAATGACTTTTTTACCAGAATTTTGCGGGCGATTCACGACGAAAGCAGGGACTTGGAGGCGCGGGGCGAGGTGCTTGGGGCCCTTACTCCGTTTTGGCGGGGGGTGCTGGAAGTATTTGGAAGGAATTTGTCGTTGTTTGTGCCTGTCCTGGGAAATGGTGAGTCCTTTAAGTTTTGGGTTGACGATTGGACGGGAGGGGGGTCCTTGAGATTGCGTTTCCCCCGCTTGTTTGCGTTAGCGGCTGAGAAAGATGGTACTGTCGCATCTTGTTGGGCGGATGGGTGTCGGTGTCCACCTTTATTGGCTAACTTCTCGGATCAGAGGCTTCATGATTTTCTGGCCCTGTTGGGCGTCATCGGGGACACTGTTAGGCCTAATGCTGGTCGTGATCATTGGGCCTGGCGTGGCGGTCCATTCTCGGTTCGGAAAGCTTACGGGGCGATTGCTCGGCCCTCGCCGGCGCGGTCCGACATGTTGGTGCGCGATTGTGGTTTTTCTGGGGCCTCAGGATCCCCGAGCGCCTTGGCTTCTTCTTATGGCTTTTCTGCAGTTAGAGATTGTTGACGAGGGAGCGTTGTGCAAGGCTATAGGGCAATATCTCTAATACCTGTGTGCTTTGCAATTCGGCAGTGGAGACCGTTGAGCATTTATTCTTTGGTTGCCCCAAGGTCAGAGGAGTGTGGGAGGAGGCGGAGGTGACTTGGGTGTGCACGGAAGACATGTCGGCCTTTTGTGAGTCGCTGGTGATGAATAGAAACAGGGCGAGAAGGGACATCTTGCTTCCCATTGCGAGACTGTGGTTGATTTGGTTGGGAAGGAATGAAGCCATCTTTTCGGGACAACGTTTCTACAAGGAAAACGTGCTTCTGCAGTGTGCGAGACTAGTGGTTGATTGGTCTTTGGTTTAGGCCACAATGGGTTGCTCCTTTTTGAGGCCTGTGGCGCTTTCTGTACAGTTTTTGTCATTCCCTTTTGTTTTCTTTTTGTATTTCTGCTTTTTTCTGTTTTTTTCTCTTTCCTTTATATAATATATTGAGGCGAACACCACTGAGTGTGCCCCCTTTTTTCGACGTCAAAAAAATCTCTTTTTTTAATCAAAAATGAAATAAGAGGAAAAATGGAGTCATTGGTTAGCTTCTTTGTTTACTTTTTGGATTGATATAACTTATAAGGCATCTCTCTTAGGTGTTTCATCGTACACTTGATATGGTGAAATTCTGCCTTCTGTTTCAGCTCTATGATGTTGCGCAGACATTTTGACATTCTCCTAGGGTGCACCTTCACCTCCCAGTTGTCTTCACAACCTGCAAAAATAGGGGAAGGTACCAGCAACAACATACAACCTTGGGCCCCTGCCAATGAAGATATTCTCACCACGAGGTGAGCAACATCGTCTTCAATCGCCAATTCGAAGCCCCTTAGAACGCTCCTCAAATCGAGGTTACAATATTTGACTGACGAGTCAGATTAGTCGGTCTGGCTATATGATTTGGTGTAGTCATGAACTGACTATTGACAAGTAGGCCATTAGTCATGATCTGAGCTGTTGGGCTTACTAATTGGGTACCCGGCTTAGTCAGTTGACAATGACATCACACTTTCTTATAAACTTATGACTGATATGTGTTTTACTCTAATTAATTAATCCTCGTATACTTCAGTTGACAATGACACAACCCACTTAAATGGTTTGGTGGTAGAGTGCAGTGTGCCTACCTCCCAAAAGACCCTGATTCCCCCCTTGTGAGGGTTGCGTTTAGTAGTCGACATCCATTGTAAAATATAGTCGAATCTTTCAACATGGATGTGAACAAGAATCCATGTAGCCGATCCTACTTATATTGGGAGAAGTCTTCACTATATGCTTCCATGATTCTATCTATCACTCTTGCTATGATGAGTCTTATTATTATCATTATATACTTATCTTTGTGTTGAATATATAATCTTGTTACTCTTTTTAGGAAATTTGTTTATTTTGTTAGTCTTGATCTTATATTCAAGAAGATTTTATGTTAAGAAAATGTAATATTAATATACTTAAACAAAAAAAACACAAAGCATATTAAGAAAATTTATCTAAATATTGTTCAGCCAGTCGTTTGATTGGCTGAGTCTCACTTTTGCACCTCGATTGAGGGGCCTTTAGGTTGAAGTGAATGCACATTATGCTGCTTTTATTTATTAATTCATCTTTAGGTTACTAAACAAATATGGCATCATGTTGTGGTGGTGTATATGCATCATTTGTATATATGGGTAAATGTAAATCTTCAGGATCCATTTACCACATCCAATGTTTAGTCCCGCATCTACCAATGGTGGGACTTGGAGGGTCTGTGGAGGCTATATAAGAAGCCCCAGACCTCCTGTATCAGATGAGAAAGTTAAATGAACGAATTGTCCCTTTGAGGCGTTCTCCCGTGGTTTCATCCCGCTCCTTAGGGAGTAGGGTTCCACGTAAAAATCCATGCGTTCATGTTTATCTTTATGTAGTTCTTAATCTGTTTATCTATTTTGCTTTCGTATTTCTCATTTTCTAACATGGTATCAGAGCGAATTCGATTCTCGGGGATTTTAGGTTCTTTTATTTTGTTCGAGATTCAATCCTAGGGTTTCTATTGAAACCCTAATTATGTTCTTGAAAATTTATTGAAGATTATTGTGATTGAATTTGTCCAAGTCCAAGTCCAAATCTAGGGTTTCACGAGACTCCAATCCAGGGCGCAGGTCTTAAACAAGATCAACGTACATTCTCCAATAGGCGACACAATCGCAAGAAGGCACCTTCATTGCTTGTTCCAGGCATCTAGGCTGGAAATCTAGCCCTAGAAGGCCGCATCTCCCTCCTTTCAGGCCATCGAGTGCGAAGCTCGAGTTCCAGGCAACGCGCAACTCGCACGGAAGGAGCTCCAAGCAATGCTCCTCCCTCACAGATCGAGGAGGGGACAACGCCCCCTAGGCGGCGCTACTTCCAGGTGGTGCCTCCTCCAGTTCCAGAAGTGACGGGTTCCCTGGAGGGGAACCCTTTCTCACGAGAAGAAAAAAAAGAGGTCGTATCGAGCAAAAACCAAGTATCATCTCCAGGCAGAGATCTTGAGCTCGATGTCGACGATGGCGGTACCAAACCTCCACACGACACCTTTTAGCAACACTTTCGCGCAAGGCGCAGCCTCCTGTCCTGCCGCCTCTTCCATCTCTTCTCCTCATGCATCATCGCGATGTGACTCCAGTAGACTGAGCCGCCCATCACGAGGTGGAGCTCCCTCCACGATGCTCCAGGTAGAGCACCTTCTCCTTAGGAAAAGCCTTAAAGACGGTAGCGATGCTGCGCAGGCGGCATGCGAGAGCAGGGCCCCCCATCAGGGGTGGCACGCGAGAGCAGGAACCCTATCGGGGGCGGGGTTCTTCGAAAGAGCGTTCCCAAGTGGGAACCTGATGAATCTCCATTTCATCACCTTTATTCTATCATTTTAGGCTTAAAAACCCTAGCTAATGCATGCACATAACATTAATTTGTACAAATTATCATTCATTATTTATATTATTTATTGTGTATAAAATATAGTTTTTAATGCCACAATTATAGAATAAAGAAAAGAAAAAGAATAAAATGCCAAAGATATTTTATGACCTTAAACCCTGAGAGCTAGGCATCTTGATGAGTGGGTCGACAAGGAATAAAGTAGGGGGAGTTCAATAATTCACTTTTAGGACATATTTTATTTTCTATTTTTTATACCTCAAATAAAGAAACTCTGTACATGAAAGTTGTAGATAATAATGTATAAAAAAATACAAAATAGATTTCATATAAAAATAATATATATTGTTCATTTTATGCTCTAAATAAAAAACCAAAATCCCAACTTCCCGGACCTATATCTCCTAAATAAAAACTCAAAATGTATCAAAATTACTTTAATTGTATATAACTTTTAATAAGCTATTTTATGAAGGTGTTTTATATTTTTTGGAGTTTAAGGTGTAAAAGCTAGGTTTTGGACCCATATTGTACAATATATCTATATAAAATATTCATTTTATTTATTCTATATTATTTTTATAATTTTATAAATATTATTTATAATACTTGTACATATTTAAAATAAAATAAAACCACAAATAAAAAAACAAAAATAAAATATGTTTACAAAATACATAGATGAATTACCTATACTTATACCTATATAATATATACCCTTATTTATTTAATTGTACATAATACATCAAAAAAATATAATAAAAATATATTTATGTATATAAAAATAAATTATAAATTTATAAAATAAGAAATCAAAATAATAAAATACAAAATACAAAATAAAAATAAATTATACAAAACATAGATTAATATTCCTATAAATGAAACCATAGAAATTTACTTGTAATAAATAAGTAAAAAAACATAAATAAAAATCATATTAAATTACTACATAAAATAATAAACATTTTTTATTTTATAACTTAAAATAATAAAATCATTTATTAATTTATTTTAATTTATTTTCGAATTTTATTCTGGTTTTGTCTTTTTGCTGGTGACATGGACCAATCAGGCCACGCCCCCTGACCCCAGGTCTAGACTGTCAGAGTACATCGTTTTCCCCTGTCTTCTCAATTTTCTCTCTTATGATACACGGCTCGAGGAGGATGGGACCCTTCATGAAGATTCATCTCTGCTTAGCCTTGATTTTCACCTATCCATTGCTTCGATCTGATTCGCTTCACCTAACCCGTGATCCTCCCTCGAAGATCGCCACTTCACAACCTGTACATAAGACCCTCTTCGCCATGTTCCCCTTAGCGTGGCTTTTTCTCCTCATATTGTGCTCCAGGCCTTGAGCTCGATGATAGCTTGCTCGGCTAGTCTCTTTTGCGGCGAGAAGGGCTGTGCAATGGAGGTTCCCGTCATCTCCGGCCATCTGGCTGTTGAGGTTCATCTCTGGGCTTCAAGCCATCGAAGGTACGTTTTCTTGTGCTCTTAAGATAGCCATTAGTTTTAGGTTTTCTTTTCTGCTTTTATTTTGAGCTTTGCTTGTTTGTTAGCCTAGATTTAGACCTAAATCTTCGCCGGAGCTTCGCTCCGGCCACCGTCTAAATTCATCGCGAAAACACCTGTTCCGACCACACCTAATCACCTCACTTCTTCACATCTCCTTTTCTCCACCCCATGCACCATCCATCTCCCTCAGATTGGCTTCCGATCTGAACCTCGAGGTCCTCCTCCGATCACTTCACCGGACCTCACCGCCTTCGCCCATTTTGCTTCCAATCCATCCAAATAAAGGCCGGGCACCTTCGCATTCTTTGTGTCGTGTGTTAGCACGCTTTTGCAGGCCTCGAGGAGCCCATCTGAGGGCTTGAACTACCCCAGGAAACCCCTCCAGGCACCTCGACGCTCCAGGGCTACATCAATGAGCCACGGACTGATTTGACCCCTCTAGTTGCTAGAGAAGTCTTCCGACATCTTCACAAACATCTCAGCAGCAGCTTTGGAGGTCGGAGCAACGAAATCGGGCTAATCGAGTGAGCTCCAGGCCATGTTCCTCAAGCGTTCCTCCAGAGGTCCTTCGAGCCGTAGATCCTCGCCCTGTTGTTCACTGGTAGCAACCATCGTCCGATCGGGCCTCACCATAACTGTTGATCTCTCCCCAGAGATCTGATCTCAGCCGTGGACGATGAAGGGGTATCACACACTGTGGGCTTGACGCGTGTCAAGCGGGAAATTTCCAGCTGCACGATGGAGCGCTGAGAGGGGATAAATTGCATACTTAATCCTCCATTTTGCCACATTTAATATTTAGTCTTGTAATTTAATCGTAACGTTTAAAATGTTTTGGTAGAATTGTGAGTCAGACCCTGAAGTTTATTGTAATCGCTTATTGGTCCATGCCAGCTCACCTCACGGGCCGTCCCACGTGTGGTGTGCATTTTGCACTAATACCCCTGGAAGCTTTTGTATTTCAAATTAGTCTATTAACTTTTTATTCCAGTTATATATTTTTGTGAAAATTACAGAAAGGTCCTTGCATTTTATTTTATTTACATTTATACCCCTACCAGTTCATTGATTTTTATGCATTTCTTCTATTTATTAAATATAGTGTCCATGCTCCAAAATTACCAAAAAATAGGTTTAAGCTCCTGTTGCAATACATTTTCACGCATATTTTTAGATTTGCAATTTTGGACTTTTTATTATTTATTAAAAATACAAAAGAGCACAAATATTCCCTGTTTAGCTTTAAAAATATTTTGAAAAAAATCCCAAAAAAATATTTTTTATTTAAGTCTTTTGAACCTTCAGACCAAAAATCATTAAAAATAGAAAAAGAAAATTCCTAAAAATCAAAAAGCTCCAAAATCCTTTATAAAAATCTAAACAATTTCTAAAAACTCCATCATTTTCTGTTTTATGATTTTCTTTATATTATTATTTATCTATTAAAATTGATTTGGAAAAATTTGGATATCATTTCCTATTTTTAATTTCTACTTCAATTCGGCCTATTTATTTATTCCCTGATTTGGGATATTTTTGACTTTAACAATCTATAAAAATTAACAAAAATCCTTATTTCGCAAAATTAGTAATTTTTTTTAAAACCCAAAATATTTCATGCTACAAATTTTATTTACTTTTAGTTGTATTTATATCCATATTAGTCCATATTGTATGTATAGCCTTATATATTCTATATTATATATTTTAAAAGAAAAGAAATTAAAAATCAGAAAATATAAAAAGAACATAAAAAATATATAAAATTAAAACACTTAGTAATATAAAAATAAAAAAAAACCAAAAATTGAAAACTCACAAAACACATAGACAACAAGAAGCACACGATTTTGCGCATTCATTTGTCTCCTTTCTCCTGTTCGCTCCCTGTGTTTGACCTCTACAATGTTTACACCTATACACATACATTGTAGAGTTATAATAAAATGTAGATCCACATTTATTCTGCTTTTCATTGCTTTATACATATTGTGTGTTAATTGTTGATTGAATCAGGGTTTCGTTTAAGGTCGCTTTGATGACTATGGATCCACCTTGTAGATTGACAAGACCTCGACAAGACCTTGTTTATCAGAACCCTAAATAAAGAGCCCAAATGTGCTGCTTTATTAAAAAATATGCTGAAGCATATCAGAGAAAATTGAATAAAATTTGAGGAACATCGAGATTTTAACGTGGAGTCATACTCCCTAAGGAGCGGGATGAAACCATGGTAGAACACCTCAAAGGGATGATTTATCCGATGCACTTTCTCACTGTTACAAGAGGGTGAGGGGCTTCTTATATAACCCTCACTGAGTCTCCATGTCTCACAACTGGTAGATGTGGGACTGAACAACTGGATGTAGTAAATGGATTCTGGAGTGATCCATTTACCCATCTACACCATAAGTGACACATAACACATACTCGAATACTCCCCCTCAAGCTGGAGCATGCATTGCTCAGCTTGGATAAACAGAAAGAAATCTCAAATTCACGCTGTAGGACACTACAGACAATATCAACTCAACACGCATAACTGTTGGCTGCTGTCGAGGACGTTGCTTCTCATGTCGTGCAGGTGAGGAGGACCAAACGGGCTGGAGTGTGAGTCAAACTGAATCTCCTCGTCGGAGTGCATGTGCCTGTACTGTACCTGTCAGAGTCACTGCAACTGCAAATGAGTTTCCTCGTCAGAGTACTCTGGCTTGCCACACCATGTGGACAACTGCTCCATCTTTAAAAGGGCCGAATTGGAAAATCCGCGGAGACATCCTCGTCAGAGTCCACGATTGCTAGAGAATGGAGTTTGAAGAAGTCTCCTCATCAGAGAACTGGGTCTCTTCCATATTGGCTCAGAGAACGCGATCTCTACTCCGGAGTCCCTATGAAATCATATGAAAACCCTAGCCCACATGGCATAGGAAATGTGATCTCTACTCCAGAGTCCCTATGGAATTTATGAAAACTCTGACCAAAATAAAAGATGGGGACCACACAAAATAATCGCAAACACGTGCGAATCAAATTGAAAACTCGGAATCTGAACATCGAGTCTGAACATCTGTAGGGTCTGAACAATCTGGCTAGCCTGGAATCTGACATCTGAAATAGACCTGTGACTCTACACAGTACTCTCCCTTTCTCCCAGACTAGTTGGAAAATAATGACGTCGATCAAGTTGGGAGAAGACACACAAATGAGGGAAAGAAAATATAACAACCAAATAAGCCGATCTAAATTTTTTTCGGCTTTTCCTTTCAATTTTTTCAAATCATTTTTTCTATTTCATTTTTTTAAAGAAACTGTTCACATATATTTTTTTGTAATTTTTTCCGCGTACGGTTTTTTACGCACCTCTTTTTTTCTTCACAAGAAATTCTTTTTTTTAAACAAAATCTCTCCACCCAAAATGGGCCTAAATATGCAGCATTCTCTCTCCTTTTTTTTAAATCAATCACTTCTTTTTTTAATGCCTGACCTCTTTCCCTCTTTTTTTACTGACGGCCAATCTTTCCCTTTTTTATGGGCCTCTTCCTTTTTTTCAAAAACATACGACCCACTTGGGTAAAAAACGAAGTGCCAATCATTTTTTTAAAAAAGGACCTAACGGGGCCCCATCTATCACCGACTAGGGTTCCTTCGAAGGAACCCCATCTCTCAAAGGAACATGGAGAGACTGTCGCCCCACCGGTAGGATCTGGAGGGCCGCCTGGAGGTCTTCGAGTGGAGGAGGCAGAGGGGCCTGGAGGAAGCGGAGATGGCTAGAGCTCGCCGCTGAAGGAATTGCTTCGCATCTACCCTGACGGCGTCGTCTGGAGCAAGGGCATCGTGGCCTAGAGTTACCACTGCCTGGAGCGGTTGCGCGAATGGCACTGCCGCTGCTGATACCAGGAGTAGGGCAGCAGTACCACATGTGGAGGGGTGCGTCGCCTGGCGAGGAGGAAGGGCTCGCATGAGACTACGCTCGGAGCTTCGTTGCCTTAACTGTGGAACTGGAGAACATGAAGTGCGGCTCAAAGGCTCCTTGCAGAACATGGAGCCATAAAGAAGACCGACCTTGTGCTTCATCACCTCGACAACAAGAAAATGTCATCAGTCGTCGCTTCTTGATATCGATATGGGAGAACAAGGACTGCATGTATTTCTTTGAGAACAGAGAATCGACTCTCCTGTGATGTTGCTTGGAGATGCATACAGCTAGGGTTTCTGATGGGACCCTGCAACTTGAATATGAACGGACCTCCGGCCAACAAATCAGAACTAGGGTTCCAAGAATCATGGAACCGTTGACAATGATCGTTGAGCAGAGAGTAGGGTTTTAAAACCCTCGAACTCGAACAAACAATCTCAAATATAAGAATGGCTAAAATCGAATCTCGAAAACATGAACAAAATAAATTTTCAAGAATATATCCTCAAGAATGGAACCTGCTCTGATACCATGTTATAAAATATAATGCGGAAGCATATCGGAAAAAATAGAATAAACATTTGAGGAACACCGGGATTTTAATGTGGAACCCTCCCTAAGGAGCAGGATGAAACCACGGGAGAATGCCTCAAAGGGCTGATTTATGCATTGCACTTTCTCACTGTTACAAGAGGGTGAGGGGTTTCTTATATAACACTTACCAAGTCTCCACATCTCACAACTGGTAGATGTAGGACTAAACAACTGGATGTGGTAAATAGATCCTGGAGTGATCTATTTTCTCATCTACACCATAAGTGAGACATAACACATATACTCCAACAGTTTGGGCCTAATGATTCCAATCGAGTTTCTCAAAGAGGAGAGAGGCCAAAAGAAAAAAGGGAGCCATATTTGCTAAGCCCAATTGTGCTAAGTTGTGTTTTGGGCCCAAGTTGGATCGTGTTTAAAAAAAAATCTTATGAAAAAGGTGCGTACAAAAAACCGAATGCGACAAAAAAAGAAAGAAAAGAAAAGAAAAAATTGAGACGGCTATTAAAAAAAGGAGAAATAGCCGATAATTTTTTTTGAGAATGTTTCGGTTTTTCCCCATCTTTTCATGTTCTCTCAACATTGTCGATGCCATTATTTTCCGACAAGTATGGGACAAAAGAGGAGTATTGTATAGAGTTATATGTTGGATTCAGATTCTCCAGGCCAACCATATTTCAGACTCTACAGATTTTCAGATTTCAGATTCGACGATCAGATTCCGAGTCTTCAGTTTGATGTGCACATGTTTGACATCATTTGTGTGGTCCTCAACTTTTGTTTTTGGTCTCAATTTTTTCATGTGATCCATAAGGACTCCAGAGTAGAGATCCCATTCCCTATGCCATGTGGGCTATGGTTTTCATGTGGTTTCATATGGACTCCAAAGTAGAGATCCCATTCTCTGAGCCAGTATGGGAGATCCCGTTCTCTGACGAGGAGACTGTTCATGCTCCAATCTCCAGCGACCGTGGACTCCAACAAGGATGTCTCCATGGCTTTTTCAGTTCGGCCCTTCAGAGATGGAGCTGTTGTCCACATGATATATGATAGGCATGAGTTCTCCAAGTGGAGACTCATTTCTACTTGCAGTGACTCCGACAGACGCAATACAGAGCACATGCTTTCTGACGAGGAGACTCAGTTTGACTCATACTCCAGCCCGTTTGTTCCTCCTCACCTGCACGACATGAGAAGCAACATCCTCGACAACAACCGACAATTGTGTCTGCGTTGAGTTGATATTGGCTGTAGTGTCTTGTATTGTGAGTTTGAGATTTCTTTCTGTTTGTCTAAGCTGAGAATTGCATGCTCCAGCTTGAGGGGGAGTGTTGGAGTATATGCGTCATTTGTATAGATGGGTAAATGGATCTCTCCAGGAACCATTTATCACATTCACTGTTTAGTCCCACATCTACCAGTGATGGGACTTGGAAGGTCTGTGGAGGCTATCCTGTATTAGATGACAAAGTTCAATGAACGAATCAATCGTTTGAAGCGTTATCACGTGGTTTTCCCTTCCTTAAGGAGTAGGATTCCACATAAAAATCCATGCTTTCATGTTTATCTTTATGTAGTTCTTGCTCTATTTATTTATCTTCCTTCCACATTTCTCATTTTCAAACGTGTTGTGCTGCCTTGTGTGGTGCATATGTTTTATTTTTTGCATTGCAATTGCATTATTCTCTTGTTATGTCCTGTCATGATGTGCTTACAGGGCTTCCTCTTCCCCCTATTTTTTTTATTATATCAAACCCTCATGGGGGACTAAGCATGAAAACAATGAGTGTTTTGGGTGTTTTTACATTGTTTATGATTTTAACAGCAATTTTTACATTTAGATACTGGGCAGAGTGAATATATCATGAATAACTTCCAAATATTTACATCGAGTGTTTTCACTATATTGTACCATCACGTTCACTGTATTTTTACATTTCGAGTGTTTTCACTATATTGTACCATCACGTTCACTGTATTCAACATTTTCTACATTTTTATTATTATCGAGATCCAAAAATTTTTTAAAGTATTAGTAAAAATTTCTGCATCGAGTTCTTAATTCTTTACCTTTCTAAAATGGACACGAAAGTACATCTATATCAGGGGTCCCCATCCAAGTTTGCATGTCTATTTGTAGTCTGGCTTATTATTTCTAGGAGGGAGAGGGCTTAATATAGTTGGCTCTTTTCCTCAGGTCATCCAGCACTGATAGGGCGCCATCGGCCATTCCCAGTAACTCATCAAGCTGCAGAGAGGTGGTTGCACCATATGCAGCAAGCACTAGATAACACACCAAGTATTGATTCTGACCTCAAAACCAAAATGATGAATTTTTTCAGGTTTGTCGTTGTCAACATTTTAGTCATTTCATGAAAACCCTTTATTTTCCTGTGTATTTTTTTCTGAGAAGTTAACGTTTTCCATATTTTTGAGATGCAGGCACACTGCCTTCTTCCTTGTGGCTGGCGATGAGATGAAAAAGCAAAACCAGACAGTCCCCTGCAAACATGCGACGAGCAAGCCAGCAGCAGTATAACTATCCAAGCGTTACTCCTTTAGAATCCAAGAAATACATTGCAGCAAATTCGTGTCATTTTTCTCCAAATACCTGGCATCACTAAACTGATGTTATACAACAGTTATTTCCCAGGATCAATTACTAGTTGCCCGTTGTGCCATTACTATTTGCACATACCTATAAGATTACTATGAAGTAAACTCATCTTGCTTGATGGAGTATATGAGAACTTTGGAGTCCTTGTGCAGGATTAACTGAACACATGGATCATGTTATATGAATGCTGTCCTTTTGTTGCGTTAAAAGTGTTGCTGCATTGTGTTTTCTTTTGTTCAACTGATGAGGTTCGAAATAAAAGTGGAGAGAAGAAAAGGTGGATCAATGGGTGCGCGTGATGGTTTTTGAATTAATATTTTCAGGTTCAAATCAACTCATTAATGTGCAGTAGTTTTTATGAGCATAAGTTGCTGAATCTTTTGTTGGTCTTTTTTTTCCCGAAAAGATGAACTTTCATTCATCTTAGAAAGTAGCTTTTGTTCTCCGGTGGGAAGCCAAAAAGCCGGAAGAGTTCGTTATAAACTATAGATATAAAAAAAGGGTTTTTATCGCTTGTGCCCCTCTGAGATATCGCAATTTCAGCCCCTACTTTTTTGGTAACATCAGTTGTGCCCCTCACTTCTTCCCATTTTATCACTTGTGCCCCTCGGGTTAGTTTCCGTCCATCCCTAATACAAACGGACGTTAACTTCAAGGACAAGTGAAATTAATTGAAAAAATTGTATTGAAATGTCCAACTCTTCTTCTTCCCCCCCATCCTCTTCCTCCCCTTCTCTTTCTTCTCCCAGCCAGCTGCTCCTCCAGCGGCTCCTCCCGACCGCCTTCAGCCCATCCCTCCGTCCCGAGCTCCTCCTCGGCCCTCGCACCTCTGCCCCGGCTCCTCCATGCCCCCCCTGGCCCCTACCTCCTTCGCCCCTGCCTCCTCCCCCCGCCCCTGCCCCTGCCGCCCCTGCCACCCTCGCGCCCCCACCTCCTGCTGCTCCTCCCCTCGCCCTTGCCCCCGCCGCCCCTGCCACCCCCGTGCCCCCTCCCGATGCTCCTCTCCTCGCCCCTGCTCCCGTCGCCCTCGCCACCCCGCGCCCCCTCCCGCTGCTCCTCCCCCCGCCCCTGCCCCTGCCACCCCTGCGCCCTCCCTCCCGCTGCTCCTCCCCCCGCCCCTGCCCCGCCGCTCCACCGCCCCACCCCTGCCCCCGCTGCCCTCGCGCCCCCTCCCCCTGCTCCTCCCCCATCCCTGCCCCCGCCGCCCCTGCCACCCCCGCGCCCCCTCCCGCTGCTCCTCCCCCCGTCACCCCCGCGCCCCCTCCCGCTGCTCCTCCCCCCGCCCCTGCCCACGCCGCCCCTGCCACCCCTGCGCCCCACCTCCCGCTGCTCCTCCCCCCGCCCTTGCCCTCGCCGCCCCCGCTACCCCCGCGCCCCCTCCCGCTGCTCCTCCCCCCGCCCCTGCCCCCGCCGCCCTCGCTATCCCCGTGCCCCCTCCCGTTGCTCCTCCCCCCGCCCCTGCCCCCGCCGCCCCTGCCACCCCCGCGCCCTCCTCCCGCTGCTCCTCCCCCCGCCCCTGCCCTCACCGCCCCCGCCACCCCCGCGGCCCCCCTCCCGCTGCTCCTCCCCCCCTTGCCCCCGCCGCCCCCGCGGTCGAGCTCCAGTCAATTTGATTCAATTTTATCTCAATTTTCATGCAAAACCCTTTTCCTGGAACCCTATTAAATCTTATTTGTCTTTAATTACTAGCCGATTCCTACATGAATCGAGCAACAAATCATCCTCTTGCTGGTCTGCATCGCGTCTGGAGCACATTTTAACACATGGAGTATCACCTTCCTTCATCAATCCTCATCGACCGAACAAGCAACCAAGCTCCCATAATTCTGACCATAATACCCTTCTTAACCACATCATGGTTTGAATAAATCATGGTTATTTTAATTTTTGACCGTCAATCTGACGGAAGGGAACAGGTGATAACGTAGAAAGAAGTGAGGGGCACAATTGATATTACCAAAAAGATAGGGGCATTACTGAAATTGCGATATCTCAGAGGGGCACAAGTGATAAAAACCCTAAAAAAAGGGGCCGAAATACCAACCCTGAATAGAAGCTGAAACGACTAAGAGAAGAAATTTAAACAAAATTTAAACAAAAACTTTTAAACAGGACGACCATCAAAAAGTTTTGAGTGCCCATATGTAAGGGCAAAAATGGTGCTTAGTAGGGATGCAAACGGATGGATCCGGATATAAGTATTATCATACCCTTATCCGTTTTTGAATACGAATACGGATGCAGATACAGATATTGATGGATATTAAAACTATCTTACCATATCCTTAAAAAACGGATACGGATGTAAAACGGATATTGATCGCATACGAGTAATGTTAGAAATACTTTATAGAATTGACTTAAATATACATGAATTGAATGTAAAACACATGATATAAATTTACTAAATGTATTTGCATCATAAAAATTATACAAATATGGTAAAAGGAGGTATAAAATTATGTTATACAGGGTTAAAAAATCTATGACTATATTTATATATAAAAACGGATATACGGATACGGATGCGGATGTTTGCGGACATCCAAATGATATCCATATCCGTATGCATTTTAAAACGGATACGGATACGAATGGCGGAATCTCTATAAAACGGATACGGTGACGATCGGATATGGATATATCCGTAACCATTTGCTTCTCTAGTGCTTAGCAAGACTTTCATTGACATCTTTGTAAGTGAGGGGAGACTAGGGACAACTTCTATTTTTGCAGAAGTGTCAACTGCGGTGTCAAAATTGTTAGTGATTTAAATTTTGTTAATGACTTTGTTGCATATTGTTTTGTAGCTTGATTAACTTTTTAAGTAGAAGCTTAGCGATGAAGTCTAGAAAAGCTATGAAACTGACTCAAAACCTAAAGCAACTCCAAAAGACCTAGCCTGAATGCTCAGGAATCGGAAACAAATTACGAAAAGATTTAATTCCAAAAGCTCAAGTAAATTGCGGATTTTGGAGGTCAAGGACAAAAAAAAGAAGGTTGATGTGACAAGCTATCGAGCACAACATCAACTTCTCCAGTCAGGAACAACATCTATATGGGGGTTTCAAGAATGAAACTATTGCCTCTTGAATTGTTATTGACTTTGGCAGTACGTAGTTTGACATATCTTGAACTACGAAGAACATGGACAAAATTCAAACTCTCAAGAATATCAAAATAAAAAATGAAACATCAAGAACAAACTTAGATTGATACCATGTTTAAAATATGCAACGGTAAAATGAGGATCAAGAACCATAGAAAAAAGTAAGTACATGGATCCCTATTCCCGAAGGAGTGGAATGAAACAAAGGGAGATAGACACCAAGGCTTGTATCTTCTATTGTAGTTCTCTCAATGAGTACATGGACTATGATGCTATATTTATAGCCCCACTAATTCAATCAAATCCTACTACTTAACAATGTGGGTTAAATAGCTTTCTGCACATAGAGGCCTAATTACACAAATATCTCAATAATATCTATGAAGAAGTTTCTAGTTCGGCGTTGAATGTTGGGTATTTGTACATGCATGCAAGCACACATGCACATGGAAAAAATCGCTTGAACCAAATGAAGCTTAATAATTTGGTGGTCAACATGTTAAATTTGAAGCTGAACTACATAAAAGTAAGGAAGAAAGAAATGGAAGTTCCCTTATATTTAGATGACGTCAACTATGGTGATGAATGGATTTCAGAGTTCTTAGACGTTAAGGCTTATCAAGATTGTGACACAAACGTACCTTTTGAGGACAATCCTCTTACAATAGGAGATGAACGAGCTCAAAACATAAACAGAAAGAAATACGCAAATGCGCAAAAAAATGAATTTGAAGACTATTTAATGCTTTCTTATGATCGTATTTAAAAAAATTACCATGTATACCAATTTCTCGATTTGGTAAAGGTAAAACTCCAGTTAATGTTGATGAGGGTGCTTTCCCTATTATCAAGGAAGAAAGCGATTATGAGGCGTGGTGGAGTGCAATAGAATTTTATGGATGATTCATTTGAGGACCTAACTAGTAGAAGTAGTGGGAATAGTGGTGCCTTTGATGAGGAGTAATGACTAGTGGCTTACTAATGGATGGCGAGAATAAGATGAAATATATGTTGATTTTGAACTCCTTTTTTAACTTTCTAAATTTCTTGTATAATCTTGCAAATTGCATTTGAACTTTGAACAATTAGAGTTATGGTTCCTATTCTTGCAGTTTTGGTATGAAATATGGACTTTGTTACTATGTACTCCATCGGTATAATCATGGAAGTTGGAATGATTAATATATATTTTAGAAATTTGTGAATTAATGCTAATATTTTTAAACTTAAATGCTTCCATCACTTATATATTGATTTTCTTACCAGTATATAATTATTTTGAAAATGTTTTAAACAAATATTAGTATTCTCATGATTCCATATCAGCACACTTTGCCTTAATTTTAATTTTCTCTCTAAATAAATCGAGAATTACGCCTCATCTGCCTCTAGGTTAATGCTTCGCCTCATAGTTCAGGAATTTACTTTGGTCTGCCTCATTTTTTTTAAACCTGGGGTTATATACGAGGTTGAGTACCTTGTAAGCAACCTTAGACCCCAACTCTTGAAGGTTTCCTTCATACTTGTGACTTGTGGGTGTCATCTTACCCTGCATTGAGTATTTAAAATGTGTTAGATTGCATTATGATATCATTTTAGAGCTTGACATGAATTTATATGCAAAACTATACACATATGCTCATTTATGTAGAGGCCACGTTCATCAACTTTGGTTATATTTCTATGACATTGTTAAAGGATCATTCCATTGATGAGAAGAATGCATGGTTTTATAATGATTTGCACATTGTTACAATTTCCTAAACTCGTTTAATATGTTAAACTAATACGAAGATGCCCACAATTATCCATGTGCAGACATTAGTCAATGATCCATTGACTAATATGCTTGATAATCAATCAATCGAGTTTGACCGCCCTCAGATTCCATGATTAGTCAAATAACTTGAATAATTGGATCAGATCCCCAGCACATCTGAGCCACACGTAAGCACCACCTTTTCAGCCGTCAGATCCGTACATGCGTGCCAGATCTGACGGTCACGTCCGCGACATACTTTGACAGTCAGATCCCTTTTTCAGAGCTCATTAGAACCGTCTGTTGTCTCACGTGCCACCCACGTGCCTCGAGGGTATATTTCTCTTTTTCCGTTGCATTTTTATTTATTTCATTTTATTCCAACAAAATTAGTTTGTAGTAAAAACTTTTGCAGTAAGGACCCTGTGGTTTTGATATTTGCATTTTAGTCCATCTAAGTTGTAGTCACGTGCATCCACACACGCTTTTTGGGATATTTGTAGTCTTTATTCTGAACTTTACTTGTTATGGAATAGTTAATGTTTTGAGGATTTGCATTTATACCCTGTGTGTGCTGATTCACGTGTGGCATGTGTATTTTGTGGATATATTGCATTTAGGCCCTTATAATTTCTGATTGTGTTAATCTTCAGGTCCAAGAACTTAAATAATTTACAAAATGGTTCCTATGAATATTTTTTTAATTACTTATCTTTTATTCATTACAATAAATATTAAATTGACTCCAAAATTGCCTAAAAATTGCATGTGGTTCCTGACTACATGTAGTATTTATGGTAATTTTTGTTTGTTGATTTTCGTGCATTTTCTATTATTAAAAATTCAAAAATATCCTAAAAAGTCCCTGTTTATTTTAAAAAATATATAACAAATTGAAAATTCATTTAAAAATTATATAAACATTACTGTAATTGTATTTTGTTACCTTTTTACTCCTATATAAATTTTATTGAAAAACACTTTATAAAAACCTAAAAATTTGCAAAATATCTAAAAACTTATAAAAATCATATGAAATCATAGAAAAAAAATCCAAAAATAGTGATTTCAGTTTTTGTTTGTAGGTATTTCTTTCTAGTTTATCATAAAAATAACTTCCATTGAACCTTTTACTTATTTTTAAATTGCAAAACATTCCTGGCCATGCACTGTTTTCTTATTTTACCATTGTTTGATTTTTAGAAAACCACAAAAAACATCTAAAAAATACACAAAAATTGCCAAAACACTACAAAATACAAAAACCAACAAATATTTTTACTTTAATTTTCTGAGTACTTTTGACCTATTTGAAAAAATAAAAAGATTGTTTGTTTGTGTTCTTATCTTTTGTGCATACTTTTCTTATTTTGAAAAATTAAAAATTTAAAAAGTTAAAAACCACTAAAAAGCAATAAAATCCGTAGATTTATGAAATCTACTACTTAGTGTATAATTGTGCTCCTTGAGTTCGACCCTGGTTGCTATACTAGTTTAATAAAAGTAGCAAAGCCGCTCGTTTTCTTTATTTGATTTCTTAAGTGATTTATTTTCTCGTTGATTGCTTGATTGATTAGAGTCACAATGTCACATGCTTAATTTAAAATTTATCGTAGTCGGTCGTTCGCTCACCATGTATAAAATTATTTGTAAAATGTATAAAGTTCTTATAAATTGATTCAATTCACCGATTCCTTCAAAAATTAAAAAAATATTAAAAGTTTTGCAGAATTATTTAAAAATCACATAAAAAGCTTAATACAAAAATTCACTTCATAAAAAAATTATCGCATTCATTAGTATTTTTCAAAAAAAAGTTTGATTCTTGAACCAGGTGGATCTAAGTCTGAGAGATGGATCTTGGTTTAGGCCTTAATCCACTTAATTCTAAAGGGACTTTATTAAGAACTGGAATTAAGACTCTTCATGTCATTCAACTTAATTCTTTGGTTTCTATGAAACCGTGTTCGAAATTCAACTTAAGCTTGCCTATGTAGGACACATGGTGTCATCCGTTTAACTCTTCTTCATTTCAATAATTTTGAACTCATGCACTCTACACTTAGCTAAACTTGCATGGGGCTGTGAAGGGCATTCCATTTTGGTGGTGTATTTTCATCCTTGTCTAGTGTCGCAGACGTCTAAAGACGAGAGTATGGGGTTGAAATAAAGCTTCAGATGAGGAAGGATCTGCTGACATAATTTTTTCCAAGACCCCAAAAAATGGACGGAAGAAAAGATGCTATATTCATCGGGGCACAAAGATCAATGTAGTGAAACAATCATTTTCTACAAAAAAGAAGCCAAACAACAAATACAAATATGATCACAATGAACCAATCTTCAGAAATCCTGCATGTCTTAGTGGAGACTTGGAGGATAGACTTCACAGGAGATGTTACTATACTGGTCACACTCTAGTTCTCTTTCCATTCTTCTTCTTCTTCTTCTTCTTCTTCTTCTCTCTCTGTTCGATTGTGGACACATCACGACCTGAACTGAGAAGGAAATAACCCCTTTCTCGAGGATCAAGTAGCTGGACGAGGGCCCAATGGGAGTGTATTACTAGGATGGGCAGTTTCTTCGCTTCTTTAAGCAGGAAGAGCTAACATATTTGACACACAGTACTAATTGACGTCAAAGACGAATAGTTTACATGATGGATGGGTGCATCTAAGCTAGCTATTGAGGTGAACCTTGACAGGGATTTGTGGAACTTGAGGGTTGTTGAGACTTAAATCCTAATTCTTATAAGGTCCTGACAAACTATTAATCCAAGGTCCTACTCCAAGTTCTTAATTATGACTGAAGTGAAAATTTGGTTTAAAGAAACAAGCATGTTCTAAGTTCTTTTATTTCCTTTTTATTTTTCCTTTTCTCTTGCACTTATTTATAGAATAAGTGTTTGCTAAGGGACTAGCAAAGGTAAAGTATAGGAGAATGATGAATCCATGATTCATCATCTTTATTCTTTTATTTTAGCTAAAATCCTTGGTAAAATATACGTAAATATTCAATAATTCTCATTAATTAACATTCTAACCAAATTTATTAATATTATATATTTAACACTTTTTAATCTGAAATAAAATAATAAAGAGAAAAAGAAAATAAAAGAAACAAAGGATGTAGATATGTAATAAATACATACTGATCCTAACCCCGAGACCAGGTCAACATTGACTTGATCTATAAAATAAATAAGTAGGGGGAGATAAGGGTCCTAATATATGAAAAATGTTAGAAAACCAAGATAAAAAATGTACATAAACACATTTTTCACATTGTAAATATTTCATCTATTTTATTTATCATCAAGATCACTTCAAACCAAAATATTTTCTTTATGAATGTTGTTCATAATATATATATATATATTAATTTATAAAAGTACTAGAAAAATTATTGAATGGATAAATAATTAATTATGATGAACCGAAGAAGCTATAATAGCTAACTTCCAAGGTTCATAACTATTTATAGAAACTCCGAATGGACCAAACTCATTTTTAAACTTTGTTTTATCACTAATAATGTTTATTAAAAATATAAAAATATTAGAATAAAATATGTGAGTTTTGCTTTTTTGGGCCCCCTTATATATATGTACTATATATAATCCTTCCTAATTTTCTACTTAATTATTCCGAACTGTTTTTGACTTAATTCTTTTTCTATATGTCTATAAAAATTAGTAGAAAAAATATAAAAATATAACTTAAAATAAAATGCCAACAAATCCCGAAGCCACGAAGCCGTGACCCTAAACTTCCGGACCTCATAACTTGACCATATGGACTCCAAATTGGGCCTACTCATTTTTAAATTCATTTTATAGAATTACCTATCAAATGACATTGATTTCACTAAAATCAGAGTTAATATGCCAAAAATAGGTTTTGGGACTCTATTGATATAAGATATACAATGTATCTTAATTTCATTTAATGAAGGTCATTTCATTTATTTTTATACTTAATTAATATTTTAGTATTAAAATAAATAAATAAAAATTATTTAATATTTAATTACCTATTTAACTACTAATTAATTAATTAAGTATTTATTTATTTATTTATTTTATTTAATTTATTTTATTTCTTTAATAATTAATTATTTAGTTTACTCAATCAATTAATTAGATTATCATTTTTAATTTTTATTTGACTCTCTCTTCTTTTTCTATCTCTTCTCCCCTGCTCCTTTTTATTCTTCCGCCTGACTTTCCCCTTCTTCTCCCTTCTCTAGTCGTCGCCCCTTCCTCTTCCCCTTCTCCCTCCGACCAACAACCTAACAGTCGGCCGTTGGCCATTAAGCCGTTGGCCATTAAGCCGTTTGGCCAACTACCTCCATCTCCGATGCATATATATAGACCGTCACCCCCTCTTCAGGAGACCTATCCGCCATTCTTCTTCGATTATTCCCAGTGAGCTCCGATCAGGGTTAGGAAGATGGCAAGTTCCGTGTCTGTCATTGAGCGAGGTAGAGCGAGCATGGGTGGACGAGATCCATCACTTGTGTGCAGCAAAGCGCCGCCATGCGACCAGTCTCTCTTCTCACCAGATATCGAGCTCCAGCATCTACAGGCGATACCCTTCATTTTCCAAGTAGGTCCTTATCTTCTTCTCTAGATCTCATCTTCCTCCCTTCTCTTCTCTTCTCACTCTCTCTATCTCTTCTTCTCTCAATCCCTCTCTTCTCCTTAACTTCTCTGCAAATCGACATCAAATCCAATTCCCGATCATTGCAAATCCATCCACTTTCGGTATCCCTTTTAGTTCACCATTCTACCTCACACAACCTATCATCTCCATCCATACATGATGGTTGGAGACATGGAGCTCCTCCTCCGCTTCACCGAAGCTCCTCCACTCATATTCTCCTATATATTTGAAGCCTCTAGTCGACCGGAGAGCAAGGATCATCATCAATGAGAATCGTCCGAAACCATCACCATGCACTGAATACAAAATCTATAGTGATCACCTACAATTGTTTTCGCTCATCCAACTCTCTACTTTGTTTTATCATCGATCCCTCGCGCTCGAGTCAGACTTCATTTGCAGGTACATGTCATCCAAAGGAGAAGCTTGAAACATCTGATTAGACTCATCAAACCAAGCATCGGAGGATCGCATGTATATACTACATCAGTGAAGCTTTAAACAATAGCCATCGCAGATATGAGAAGCATCAACTCCTTGATTTGATCCATTTGCATACACTAGCACTGGATATTTGATCGGAGCCATGCATCAGATCGAGGGAGAGCTTCCCCGCACTTAAATCTGGAACACTAGTCGATATCAGATGACGAAGCTTCACCGATCATAGCTTTTCTTGGAACAAATCTCCGCCCGGAGCGCTACAGATTGAAGATTGTAGAATCACCACCTCCTGTTGAAACCGATCCGAAACATCAAGAGCGACTAACTTTAGGAGGAGACCTGAACGAGCACCATAGTGGTCTGGAGAGCAGCAAAGCCACCACCTTGAACTCGGCCGAGCACCACCGGATCGAGGATCCTAATCTCCATCTACAGAGGATCATAGTGAGTGAGTAAGCCCGCCGCCCTTCGATCACACATCTGAAACTTCATCGAGCTCAAGCAACTCTATAAGCCACAAGATCGATCGTCCATCGAGCGCGTAAAACGTGCCACTTGTCTGCATCTCAGCAATCCACCGCTCAACGCTTAAGTGCCACTCAAGGAGTCTCGTGCAAGTCACATGCATTAGGTATATTGGGGCAATTTGCATATAAGCCTCCAGATGTTTGCAAAATTACAACCAGGTCCTTAACAAGGGAAGTCACATGATTCACAAGTGCATAGCACATATATTCAAGGTATTTTATAGGGACACCCACAAAAGTTATCGAGTAACAAGAAAGTCCGGGGCCGCCTTGAGGCACGTGCCTGTCACATGGTTTCTGGATGTTTTGCATGCATATCCCCTCACAATTTGCTTAAATCACAAGCGCCTTTATATTTCCAGAAAATTACATATTACCCCCTATACAGTTTACAATACTATACTACTATATACGTATTAAATAAAATACATGTATTAAAATAAAATAAAAAAATACATAAAAACCTTAATATTATTTTATATATAGCATTACATCAGTTTTAAAAAAATTAAAAATATTTTATTTTTTAATAAATCATATAAAAATACAAAGGAATACAACCAACTTTAAAATGCATAAAAAATACAAAAATACTTTTAAAAATCCTAAAAAAATACCTATAATATATTTCACCATATTTTACATATTAAACCAAAAATAAAATAAAAACTGATTATTAAAATCAACAAAAATCAAAATACATTAAAACTTCAAAAATACATAACTAATTCAATAAAAATCATATAAATACATATAATACCTCGTTTGAAAGATAATTTCATCTAATTTTTGATTAAAGATAAAATAAAATATTTTCTTATTGTTTACTATTTTAAAATAAAAAAATATTTATTTAAATAAAAACCATGTCTTTCACTGTAATACAAATCTAAAACTCATAAAAATTCTAAAAACCTCAAAAAATAATAAAAATAAGAAAAAAATAAGAAGATAAAATTTACAAAATAAAAAATTATAAAATTTAATACCTATATTTATCTTATTATAGGTATATAAAATCGCAAAAACAACATAAAATTCATAAAATTCATTAAAATATAAAAAAATCCCTAGAAATAAATAAAAATTAGGAAACACTTATACATTAGCTTTTCTATTATTTTACCGTAGTTTTCCATAGTTTGACTCCCTAAGTTTGACATTCTTGTACTATCCCTATACACATATAGTTTAGGAGTATAAATAAGAAAAAATAAATTTTCTTTTAAAATTTACTCGAAATACAATGATGATTGTTTCTTTCTTTGCAACTATAAGGTTGGGTGATTTTTCAGATGGCACCGTGCCTGGGAGGCATCGCTAGGGTAGATTTTAGAGCCTTAGGGTTTAGGGTTCCTTCTCCTTTTTGTCATCTTATTTTCTGTCGCATTTTTACTCCTTTTTGTTTCTGATTTGTGAAATATGATTTGAGCAGCGCGAAACAGAGCCGAGAAGCTGATTTATTTTTTTATTCCCTTTGTAAAAAAATGAAGGGTACTTGCCAATTTTTATGCTTTGTAAAAGGGGCTCCTTAAGGGCATCCCGACTTATACCTTGCCTTTCTTTCTCGAGGTCTGTTTCATATGGTGCCGTACACGTGGTGGAACAGGGCACTCACCGTTGTTTTCCTCGCATTTTTCTCATTGTTTTCTGCGAATTTTTCATGGCTAGGTGCTTGGACTAGTTTTTTTATTTTGTCCACGCATCCATAGTTAGATCTAGGGACACATAACCTAGTTTTTCCTTTACTTAGGATAAAAGAAGAAGATCAAAATACGTTAGAGATTGTTATCAAAAAGTTCCAAAAAAGTGATAAACGAAAACTAAAACCAAGACTGCTAATTCTACTTGATAATAAAACTAAACATAAAGGACTCCACTTGTTTTGAGAGAGCAATCTCCGCGATGGTTTGCAGCTACTCTCCAGATTTGTGAGTGAGAGATGTCTCTTAAGGTTAGAGCCAAAGCTCGGACTTTCTTCGGGACTACTGATTCTAAAAATGGTTAGCTACTTCTCAGTGAGGACTCTCAAGTAGTCGAAAATGGTCCGGATTACTTTAGCAGAGTGGGAGGTTTAGAGGACACTGCAAAAGGCTCCGACCTCAAGCAAGGGTAGTCAGAAACAGTCTATACTTAATCCCATACTGGCTGAAAGTAGGTGCAACTAATCATACAGACTCGGAACAGTCTTATGTGAAATTCAGGCACCTATTAGCTCGTGAATTCTGTTAATATAACTAGATTGCCACCTAACTCTAAAACTGAATAGATCAACGATCAATGTTTATTGGAAATCACTGAGTTGAATTGGCGAAATCAGGATTCGCTTTGTATTTGATTACGTAGTGTGAGTTCGATCTTTGAGTCATTAGCAGTCACCGTCTTTTCCCGTTCCCTCTATTTTCTTTTTATTTTTTTCCCACCCTCCCACCCTTTATTCTTCTCGTCTTCTTCCTTCTTCTTTCTGTTTCGTGATGATGAATCGTATTCCATTTCTTCTGGATCTCACGGCTTCATCTTTTTATTCTCATCATCCCTTTTCACCTTCTCATGAGGATGGAACTCCGATTGACATCCTGTCCCCCGCTCAGCTCTCTTCACTATGGCAGGTCAATGATCTCTTTGATCTTGACCTGGATCTTTTTGAGCACGTGTTTTCTAAGTCAGTGGATGATTTTTCTATGACTTCGAGAGAGAACACGTTATTCGTGTGTCAGTTCTCTTCCTCATGTGAGCCTGATTTTTCACATCTCCCCGAGGGTTATCTGCGGGAGGTGTGCTCTCTCTACTTGATCTCATTTTATGGATGTACAACCTGATCTATTAGATGTTGAGATCGAGTATTATGGTTCTTTTGAGTATCCTGATTCTTCCGATTTTTCTGAGTCTGAGTTTTCCCTCCTCGATGACCCTCGTGAGGATGAGCCAAATTTGAGATATTCGATGATGTTTCTCATCTCTATACCATAGGCACATCAGATATCAGTTTTCATAGTGAGTCTCCTAATCAAAATCTTCCATACCTTACTGAGACGTGGAGTATTCCTTGACTTATCCTTCTTTCTCCATGTTCGATTTCTTCAGCTCCGCCCTTTCACTCCATTCTTATCTTGAGCTGATAATTTCTTTTGGGCTACTGATCCCTGATTTTATTTTCTCCACTTTTTACCCAGTAGCAGACACCCGCCTGATTGATTATTTGGGTGTCATCATTTTTACTGTTGTCCTTGTTGTTGTTCTCACATTGAGACTGCAATGACAGTACGGCATTCGCGTTACAAATGTTGTCCTGAACGTCGATACAACGTTGTCCTAGCCTTTGTGCCCAACTAGGGGTGTAACCTCTAGTGCTTGTTTAGAGACACCTCAATATTGTCTACTCTGTATATACTTGTTTTGTCTCGATTTATTCCTTGTTTCTTTCGTTTTTGTCTTACACCCCTAGGTCTCGCTTAGGAGTTTTGCTATACTTGGGATGTACCTTATCCTAAGTATGGGTTGGGGGGGGGGTGTAAATATTGAGTTGTTCATATCGTTCAATTCTATTACCCTTGTTGTTTCTTATACTTAGGGTGTGCTTTACCCTAAGTATAAGGGGGTAATATCGTTCATTTCATCTTTGATTATTTTCAATTTTTTGTATCGTTGACTCTCTCTCTCTTATATCTCGACTATTGATATTCTTCTTTATACCTAGGGATATTTTACCCTAAATATAAGAAGGGAAAAGTCAGGTTGTTGATTGTGTACATTCTCTTGACCTCGATCATCTTCATTTTTGAGTCTGCTATCCTTAAGATTATTTTATCCTAAGTATAGAGGGGATGATTGACTTTTATTCGTTATTCTTTGAGTTGTTGTAGTATATAGTTTTTGCACCAGTCTATACTTAGCCCGAGTTATGTCTTCTTTTGTCGCTTTTTTGGTCACTATGAGGACATAGTTCACACTAAGTATAGGGGGGTGTCATATATATATATATATTCTATATATACTTTAGATGCCATAACTCGTACTTTATTGTATTTTTAATAATATGACTCTAAAAATATGTGTATATATTTTAGGTTTTTAAAAGCTGATAGAAAACTGTAAATATGACTTATAAAAAAGAAATGTCTTAAAAATTATATATGAAATGTGTTTTAAAATACTTGTATAAAATTCTTAATTATATAAAATTTATAAATAAAATTCTTTTATAAAATATTGTATAAAATTCCTATAATCTTGTACATAGAATCTGTATAAAATTCTTAGTAAAATGTATATAATTCTTGTAAATTCATGTAAATTAATTCAATTCACTATCTCTTTCAAAATTTTTTAAAAGTTTTAAAATTAAATAAAAAATTGCAAAATTCTTTAAAAATCACATAAAAAGCTTAATTCGAATTCACTTTATAAACAAACGTTGCATTCATTAGCATTTTTCAAAACAAGTTTGATTCTTGAACCAGATAAATCTAAGTCCGAGAGATGGAGCTTTGCTTATGCCTTAATCCACTTAATTCTAATGGGACTTTATTACGAACTGAATTAAGACTCTTCAGGTCATTCGACTTAATTCTTTGGGTTCCATGAGACCGTGTTCGGAATTCAACTTAAACTTGCCTATGTAGGACACCTGGTGTCATTTGTTTAACTCTTGTTCATTTGAAACAATTTTGAACTCATGCACTCTACACTTAGCTCAACTTGCATGGGGTTACAAAGGGCATTCCATTTTGGTGGTGTATTTTCATCCTTGTCTAGTGGCGCAGACGTCTAAAGACAGGAATGTGGGGTTCAGATAAAGCTTTGGATGAGGGAAGGATCTACTGGCACAATTTTTTCCAAGACCCCAAAAAATGGACGGAAGAAAAGATGCTATATCTGTCGGGGCACAAAAAATCAATGCAGTGCAACAATCATTTTCTACTAAAAAGAAGCCAAACAACAAATACAAATATGACCACAATGGTCCAAGCTTCAGAAAGCCTGAATGTCTTAGTGGAGACTTGTCTAAACTGGATAGGTTTCACAGGTGATGTGACTACATCGGTCACACTCCAGTTCTCTTCCCATTGTTCTTCTTCTATCTCTATTCGATTGTGGACACAACAGACCTAACCTGAGAAGGAAATACCCCCCTCCTCGAGGACCGAGTAGCTGGATGAGGGCCCAATGGGAGTGTTTTACTGGGATGGGCAGTTCATTTGCTTCTTGAAGTCAGAAGCGCTAACATCTTTCACACAGAGTAGTAATTGACGTCAAAGCCGAATATTTTGCGTGTTGGATGGGTGGATCTGAGCTGACTATTGAGGTGAACATTGATAGGGATTTGCGGAACTTGAGGGCTGTTAAGACTTACATCCCAATTCTGATAAGCACTCGATAAACTATTAATCCAAAGGACTACTCCAAGTTCTTAATTTTGGGTGAAGTGAAAATTTGGTTTAAAGAAACAAGCGTGTTCTAAGTTCTTTTACTTTCCTTTGTCTTTTTTGCTTGCACTTATTTTTAGAATAAGTGTTTGCTAAGGGACTAGCAAAGGTAATGTATAGGGGAATGATGAATCCATGATTCATCGCATTAATTCTTTCATTTGGCTAAAATTCTTGATAAAATACATGTAAATATTCACTAGTTCTCACTAATTAACGTTCCAACTACATTTGTTAATATTATATATTTAACACTTATCTTATCCAAAATAAACTAATAAAGAGAAAAAGAAAACTAAAAGAAATGAAGGATGTAGATATGTAATATATACTGACTGATACTAACACCAAGACCGGGTCAATATTGACTTGGTCGATAAAATAAATAAGTGGGGGGAGATAAGGATCCTAATTTATGAAAAATGATAGTAAACAAGATCACAAATGCACATAAATACATTTTTCACATTGTAAATATTCACCTGTTTTATTTATCATCAAGACCACTTCAAATCAAAATATTTTCTTCATTAAAGTTGTTCATAATAATATATATTAATTTATAAAAATAGCAGAAAAATTATTTAATGAATAAATAATTAATTGTGATGAACCAAAAAAGCTGACTTCCAAGGTTCATAAATTTTTATAAAAAAACTCCAAATTGACTAAAATGACTTTTAAACTTCATTTTATTACTAATACTATTTATTAAAAATATCAAAAAATATTAGAATAAAACGTGTGAGTTTTTGCGTTTGAGCCCCTTTGTATATATGTACTATATATATAAACCTTCATGATTTTTTATTTAATTATTCTAAACTCCATTTGACTTATTTCTTTTCTAATATGTTTATAAAAATCAGTAGAAAAATATAAAAATATAACTTAAAATAAAATGCTAATAAATCTTGAAGTCATGAAACCGTAACCCTAAACTTCCGGGCCTCATAACTCGATCGTATGGACTTCGAATTGGGCATACTCACTTTTAAAGTTCATTTTATAGAATTATCTATCAAATGAAATCGATTTCACTAAAATCCGAGTTAATATGCAAAAAATAGGTTTTGGGACCCTATTGGTATAAAATGTACAAAAATAGTACTTTCTTATATTTTTATGCTTCATTAATATTTTATTATTAAAATAAATAAATAAGAATTTATTTATTTATTTTATTAATTACTAATTTATTATTATATTTATTTAATTAATTATTAATTTAATTTAATTTATTTCTTTAATTATTAATTATTTATTTTACTTAATCAATTCATTAATTAATCATTTTTTTGACTTTATCTCTCTTCTTTTTCTCTCTCTTCTCCTCCGCTCTTCTTTCTTCTTCTACCTGACTTTCCCCTTCTTCTCCCTTCTCCGACCGCCGCCCCTTCCTCTTCCCCTTCTCCCTCCAGCCAAATACCTAATGTCTGACCATTGGTCATTAGGCCGTTCAACCAACCACCTCTTGAGACCCATCCACCATTCTTCTTGGATTCTTCCCAGTTAGCTCCGATTAGGGTTAGGAAGTTGTCAGCTTCCATGTCTGTTGTTGAACGAGGTAGAGCGAGCAGGGGAGGGTGAGATCCATTGCCGGTGTGCAGCAAAGCGCCTTCGTGCTCTCTTCTCGTTGGAGATTGAGGCGACAACCCGCAGGAGATCCCCTGAGCTCCATCATCCACATGCGAGTACCCTTCGTTTTCCAAGTAGGTCCTCATATTCTTCCTTAGATCTCATCTTCCTCCCTTCTCTTCTCACTCTCTCTCGTTCTCTTAATCCCTCTCTTCTCCTTATCTCAGCAAATCGACATCAAATCCAACTCCTGATCATCACAAATCCATCCATTTTCGGTATCCCTTTCAGTTTGTCATTCTACCTCACACAACCAATCATGAGACCTGGAGCTCCTCCTCCACTTCACTAGAGCTCCTCCTCATATTCTCCTATACATCTGAAGCCTTGAGTCATAGTCGATCGGAGAGCAAGGATCATCAACAAGAATTGTCTGAAACCATCGCCATGCATTGAACATGAAATCTATATTGATTACCTGCAGTTGTTTTCGCGCATCCAACTCTCCTTTTTTTGTGACAAAGCACTTGCGCTCGAGTCAAACTTCATTTGCAAGTACAAATCATCCAAAGGGGAAGATCGAATCATCTGATTAGACGCATCAAACCAAGCATCAGAGGACCACATGTATACACTGCATCAGTGAAGCTTTAAACAATAGCTATCACGGATACAAGCTGCATCACCTCCTCGATTCGATCCGTTCGCATACAACAACACCAGATATTTGATCGGAGTCGTGCATCAGATCGAGGGAGAGCTTGGCCGCACCTGAAAGCGGAACACCAGCAGAGATCGGAATACGAAGCTTCATTGATCATAGCATTGCTTGGAACAAATTGTTGCCTGGAGCGCTACATATTGAAGATAGCAGAATCACCACCTCCTGACGAAATCGATTCGAAACATCAAAAGCGGCTAACTTTAGGAGGATACCTGAACGGGCACCATCGTGATCCGGAGATCAACAAAGCCACCACCTTGAACTCGACCGAGCACCACCAGATTGAGGATTCTAATCGCCATCTGCAGAGAATCATAGTGAGCGAGTAAGCCCGCCACCCTTCGATCACACATCTGAAACTCCTCAGGCGCACGCAACTCTACAAGCCACATGATTGACCGTTCATCAAGCGATGTCAAATGTGTCGCTTGTCAGCATTTCAGCAACCCACCGCTTACCTCTTAAGCGTCGCTCACGGAGTCTCGTGCAAGTCACATGCATTAGATATTGGGGAAATTTATGTATAAGCCCTTAGATGTTTGTGAAATTGCAACCATGTCCTTAACAAGGGAAGTCACGTGATTCACACGCGCGTAGCGCAGGTATTCTAGTTATTTTACAGGGACACCCGTGAAAGTTATTAAATTACAAGTAGGTCTAGGGCTAGCTTGAGGCACATTCCTGACATGTGGTTTTTAAGCTTTTTGCACGCACATCCCTCGCATTTTGCATATTTCACACACACCTTTATATTTCCAGAAAATTACATATTACCCCATATACATCATACAATACTATACTACTATATACATATTAAATAAAATACAAGATATTAAAATAATATAAAAATACATAAAATATTAGTATTCTATTATATATAGTATTTATAAGTTTTGAAAAATTAAAAAATATTTTATTTTTTAATAAATCAAATAAAATAAAAAAATATAACCAACTTTAAAATGCATAAAAAATATAAAAATACTTTTAAAAATCCTTAAAAATTACTTATATTATATTTCACCATATTTCACATATTAAACTAAAAACAAAATAAAATTTGAATACTAAAATCAATAAAAAATCAAAACATTAAAACTTCTAAAATACAAAACGAATTCAATAAAAATCGTATAAATAAGTATAATACCTTGTTTGAATGGTAATTTCATCTACTTTCTAATAAAGAAATTAATTTTTTTTTTATGATTTACTATTTTAAAATAAAAAATAAATCCCTATTTTAAATAAAAAACCTTGTCTTTCACTTTAATAATAATCTAAAACCCATAAACATGCTAAAAACCTCGAAAAAAATCATAAAAATAAGAAATAAAAATAAGAATGTAAAAATTACAAAATAAAAAACCAAATATGAAAATATAAAATTAAATACTTATATTTTCTTCTTATAGTATATAAAATTGCAAAAACAACATAAAATTCATAAAATTTATAAAAAATCATGAAAATTCCTGAAAAATAAATAAAAATTAGGAAACCCTTATACCTTAGTTTGTCCATTATTTTACCTTAGTTTTCTTCAGTTTGCCTCCCTGAGTTCAACACTCCCATACTATCACTGTTCACATATAGTTTATGAGTATAAGTAAGAAAAAATAAATTTTCTGATAAAATTTACCCGATCGATACAACGATGATAGTTTCTTTCTTTAGAACTATCAGGTTGGGTGATTTTTCATTGGCATGCGAAGGTGAATAGAATGGGGAGTTAATGGAAACAGAGGAGACAATGCCCCATTGGGTTCCTCTATCGCTGGGGTGGAGAAAAGGGTCGAAGTGAATCTGGCTGTGGAAGAAGGGATGTGGTCAGTGAATCCTTTAGCGAAGGGCCATGACCTTCGGTGGAGATCAGTAGCTGATCTAGAGTGAGTGTGAGTACGATTATACATGAGGAAAATTTGAAGAAAAATAATAAGAAAACAGAGCCTACTTACTTGGAGAATCAAGAAACACACTCAAGTGAAGGATGGCCTGGGCTCGAGGAACGATTGTCTCGGGGTCATCGCTTAATCTCTTGACAGGAGAGAAAGCTCAAATAACTGTCATCAAGATGCTGTGGCATGACAATATGCCACGGGTCTCACCAAAAGCTGACCCCCATTCTCGATCAGTTTCACCTCCTTCTACCTATCACGAAGACAATGAGATGGCTAGGGGTTACTCCGTTCAAGGGTTGACAACCATTAACGGTTGAGGAGTAGGTGTATTTTAAGGGAAGGAAAGTGGAGGTTGAAGGTGGAGCAGTTTCCAGGCGGTGGTTTCAACCACCGCTAGTTAGTAGATTGGTTAAGTTTAGTGTCAGTTAAGGAGTTGGCGAGGGAGAAGGAAGTGAGGGGAAGTCATTGGTGACAGAGGTTGACGAAGATGGAAACTAGAGGCATTGGGATAATAAGGAGAAGGTGGTGGTTTGACGATTTGTGTCGCTTGGAGAGTCGGTACCTGAAGTTTGAAGAAGGTTAGGCAATCATGGATCAAATAATCTAATAGCTACAGTTGAGGTACGTACCAATGTTCTAGACGAGCCCAATCAAAGAGGATCAGATGACTGGAAAAGAATGGCTATCAGGAAGATAAACTTGTACCATGAATGGTCATTAATAAACATAGAATAATATCGATATTCCTTTCGAGCCGCAGTACTAAAGGGACCACATACATCAGTATGTATTAGGTCAAGAATTCCATTGCATCGTGTAACCTTGTTACAAAAGGGTGCTCTGGTCATTTTACCTTGAATGCAATGTTCACAGGTATGCAAAATTTGGATATGTAGAAAATCTAAGGGTCCACCCTTTATCAATCTATTGATCCTATCAACATATAAATGATCATGCCTTTGCGCTAAACCATATTAGAATGTTTTTTGTCCTCTCTAGTTCTCTTAGGGATTTTATTAGTGGGTGTTACAATCATGACAGATTTATCAATGCACAATTCATAGAGTCCACTAGAAGTTAGAACACCATGCAATATTTTTTTTATCACAACGGCTTATGATAAACTTCTCACATAACATGAACGATATCCATTTCTAATAAACTTAGATACAAACACAAAGTTCCTTTTAATATCCAAAGAATAGAGACATTATATAAGTAATATAACTCTCCCAATAGAAAATGTAGTCTGCACGTCCCAATGGCGAATGATGCAAAGTTGCACCAGTTCCCATCTGGATGACTATCTCCCCTTGATCAATATTTCTGGTCTCCTGAAATAGATGCAATCGACTGCATACATGAGCAAAAGCCATAATCTATGACCCAACTTCCTTCTCATCCTACGAGAAATTTGGTTTCAATGATGAAATTAGATTTTATATGTGCTAAGGCATTATCTTTACCATCATCTATGGTTTTCAGATAATTTGGGCAACCTCTTTCGAAAGTGCCCTGGACTTTTGTAGTGATGACAAACATCCGCTTTAATGGATGTCAGATATGTGGAAGCTTGAGAAGATGAGTCAACACTTTAACTCTTCTTCTTCACCTGTTAGGCCGGACTCTTCCAGAACCCATGCTTCCAACTATGCACTATTTAGTTCACATCACCGGACATCTCTTTTAGATTTCACATTATATCGTGGGCATTCTTTATGTCCATAGGTTGCTTCCGAAGCACATTAGATATAGACCTCAAAATATAATATCGAACTAGTGAGTGGTCCTTATTAAAATTTTCATTAAATTTTAATTCTTCTATTGACATAGAGTTTGTGTGCTTATTCTTAGTGAGCATATAACTAATGTGCTCTGCAGAGAGAACACGATCTAAATTATGGATCCAATCTGAATAATTTGGTCTGATCAACATGTTGACCTCCAGAAGCCTGCTGAGCGAGTTCATGGATTTCATATTTGAGATTAAGAATGAAGTATATTAGAACATATAAATAATGATATATTCAAATTTAAATTCTTTGATTAAGCATTTTTAATCAAATTTGTGTTTCCTTTTAAACTCTGAAAGTCCATTTCTTTATTAAACTTTCAAAGCAAGACATATACTTACCACTATATCTTTAGCAAGATCTGGGATCTCCTTTTTACCTTTGTTACGTCCCAATAATATGAGAAATTGCAACTCAGATAAAAAGAAGCATGAGCTCATTCCGCCTTGCAAGTCCAACTTGCATTTCCCAATTCAGTCTTTAACACCTGGTCCCATCACCTCTAAGGTGATGTTGACCCGTTGTTAATTGAATCATCGGTCAATAAAAATAGAACTCGCTATGAACAATTCAATACCACCTCAATTATATGAAGAGCAATATTTGGTTCACTATGCACATGACCTTACACTTTTGAGAAGCAAAGAGCCTGATTCATGTGCACTTGTACGTAGGAGCTGTCACTTCATATAGGCATCCCGGCATACAATACATGGCGACGGAACCCTTCGCCTTGACGAGAGACCATGGATGTCATTTATATGATCGTCCATAATTCATTCAAATTTTAATTAATTATTATGGATCATATTCACATAATTAATTCTTCTAAGAGAATTACATCTCTATTCATAATAGAGTATTTATTTTAATTAGATCTAATTGATTTAATCATATTAAATAAATTAACAATCTACTTCAACCAACAAACAATTAGGGTTTGCTGGATTTTACTATATAATATACACCCTCAGTTTTACAATTGTATTATTCCACTTAGTTGTTTAAAGTACATAGAGACTTCTCATACTACCCATCCTTGAAATGGTTCAAGCCATGTCAGACAGATAATGCTAACATGGAGCACTTCCACTGCAGTGTAGGATGCTAATTAAGTAATCCATTAGCATATCCACAACCTAGACACCATCTTGAATCAAATCAAGACAACATAATTGGTACAAATTGTACTAAAAGGTTTTATCAGTCACATGCACTATGAGACCATCATTATATATAGGGTTTTTATCATTTGTGCCCTTCTGAGATATTGCAATTTCAGTTATGCCCCTCTCTTTGCTGAAATATCTGTTATGCCCCTACCTTCTTGCAAGATTCATAATTCTGCCCTTCTATTAAGGTAAAGTAGGGGCATAATTGATATTACAAAAGGGCAGAACTGTAAATTTTGCAATAAAGTAGGGGCATAATTGATATTTTTAAAAAGGGAGGGGCATAACTAAAATTGAAATATCTCAGAGGGGCACAACTGATAAAAATCCTTATATATATTAATCACTCAAAAATCTTAGGCATCTGAAAATATTTATATGGATCCTAAATTTCTAGTCATATCAAGCAAATATTTTTTGCATGTAATAGTTGATCTACAACTAGTTATAGTTAAACTAGGGTTTTATCATGAAACAATCATTCGATGGTGATTGATGTTTAATCAAATATTTACTTAAATATTAAGCATTAAATTAATCAATGTAAATTTATAATTTCTTTGATTTACATTGAATGATAAACACATTAAGAAAGTAATCTTGATGATCCAACCATCATCCGACCCATCTCCACAAAATATGGAATATCTAGGTAAAATAGAGTCAGATCACATGAAATAAATTCGAGCGGTTTGCAATTCTATACTTAATTAAAGTGTTTATTTCTTATTTCATTATAGGAAAAAAAGTAATCAAAAATTATTTTTTTATAGATCCGTGAATACATGTAAAATAATATCACTACAGGAACTTTTCAAAATTTAATTTATGCACCTTTAGCATCAATAATTGTCTACTATTTTGGAGACATATTTAGACATTCTAAATACATTTTATTATCCAAAAAATTCATCCAAACTTTTCATAAACAATAGCATTTTATTTAGGTGAAAAATAATTCAAAACATGCATCTTATGCATAAACTATGAGTTCTCGCGCATCCGATATACAAATCTTATTCCCTTAATGTTTGGATCATATCCAAGACCTTTGACCAAGGATCTGATAGCACTTGAAGGTTAGGATTTGAGCCTTAGCACATCACAGAAGAGTGAAGATCGCATTACATGCGATCAAGAGTGACTTGTCATACTAGTTACTCTGGGTAGACGAAATTATTTTTTTATAAAGATAAAACCACATGATATGAGAACCATTATCATATCATTTCATCAATATTACAAACATGTAATAGAATTACCTCTTGAAGTGTGTTTACGATCGTGTATGTCTCTAAGCGAAGAGACCACCCGTCTCAAGTCTGATGCGAAGAAGGATGCACTTGCGGGCCTGTGGATGAGAAGCATGCTTCCCACAATCCGAATTGAATATTCGAGTGCGGAGTCTCCTGATTTTGTCCCATGATATTGATATCCTTCCTCACCAGCGAGATGCACGAAGAAGGCATAGATCCAGAGCAGTCGATCCGGCAACACAATTGTGACGCGACGACTGCAAGGGTCTCTAGGTTAATATGGTGGATGACCACAATACTAAGAGAAAGAGAGAGAGAGAGGATGCGTATGAGAATAGAGAGAGAGAGAGTTCTTACTCTTGCAATTGTTGTTTTAAAGAAAGAGCTAAGTCTAACCTTTCTTTTATAACATATTGGATGTCCATAGATCTCAGTCCATGTGCACACATAATCAATGATGTAGATTATTCTGTGCTTTCAATCAATGGTCATGATTTTATTGTATAAATTTTCAACAATGAATAGTTAATATTAAAATAGATTAAATATATTGAAGATCCTTCAATATAAATTTACATTAAAGCAACAAATATGGAATGACCTGGAATGACAGCAAGTCTCCTTCCATACATAGGGTGTACTGGCACAAAGTTAAAGGACTCAAGGTTTCCATCCACTCTACATATGGTAAGGAAGCTCTCTCATTCCAATCTCATCATATATTCCACATGTGCAACAACTTTTGTTACAAAATTATTCACCAAAATAATTCTAAATTATTTTATGATAATTTCAATCATGCCATTGATAATTATGATCATATTCATACATCTAATAGAAATTGTAAATTGCATTTACAGTTAATTGTTTAAGGTGAATCCAATTGCCATAAACCTTTAATTCATAAATACTATTCATAATTAAATCTCTCCAACATATTATAAATAATATTAATAATATTTGTGATTATTATGATAGTGATATCCATTGTAATCATATCCTTAATAATTAAATCATATTTAATTATCTTAGATGACTATTCTCATGTATCCAAATAATATGAATCATATCCATATTATTCATGATAATTAAATCACATTTAATTATCAATTTCCCAATAGTTAGATATAATTTCAATAATGGAATTATCCTTGAACTCTTTTAAGAATAATGCGCTTTCTCTGCAGATACTTGGAGATAAGGACATGGCGATTGCACATTCCATGTATAGTGACGGATTGAGATCATATCTCAAATCCAGATATCGAGAAACTCTCAAAGATGTTTTATTAAATCAAGCTATAAATCTAATTTTCTCATTGCATCCAAATCACATTCAGATAACTGTCCAACAATTGGACTAAGATTAGATTACTAATCTATTGAGAGAGTCACCGAAATCCGAACATGTTTCATCACTCCCTCGGAATGGAAATATCATGGTTATACAATCGCTTACGATCACTTCACACTTGAGCATTCCTAATGCCCCCATACATCATGCATACTAACAGACCTAGAATAAAACCCGAAATTTTAGATCATATTTGGACTGTCTTCCTCAGAGTTTTATAATTAGGTTTCTCACTTGGTCATTGGGAGTTGATATCGACCAGATGCTTTTCAAAAGCATATATCATACCTGCAAATTCTTGTCATGATTTCAAAGAAAGAAGGCCATGCATGAAATTTTATCAGTCTCAATACCTCATAAGTGAGCTCATGTCTTCTGATTCAATAATGAACATGTATGATCCCTTTGAGAGATCATATTAGTCATATGTCGTCGTATGCACACCAGCTCACTCGTGTATAGACCTTGATTTGGTCATCAACCTAATGGTCTGCCTAATATACATACTTAGTCATATAGCAATACTTTTTTCTCCGATCAGAGGATGTGTGCCTAAAACGTGACAGCATACGACATAGGTCTTGGTAATCTCGATCTCACCAGGTCAACTCTTTGACCTAACTTATTTGACACCTCCAAATCTCTATTCTTATGTAGAGGACCTTCATCAAGAGGTCGGTCAGATATCAGCCTTTAGAAAAAGATTACCATTTCCTTTTCAGGCTAGAAATCCTTTCCTAACAAATATATTACTTATATTATCTATATCATCATCATTACAACAACAACAACAAAGCCTTTTCCCACAATTAAGTAGGGTCGGCTACATGGATTCTTCGCCTCCATTCAGATCTATCTTGGGTCAATCCCGGGCTTATATCGACAAAACAAAGATTCGTTTGTATGGTCTCTTTCCAACACTTCTTGGGCCGTCCCCGCCCTCTCTTAGCCGGCTCAACATCCCAACACTCGCATCTCCTAACTGGAGCATAAGCTGGTCTTCTTTGCAAATGACCAACCCATCTTAAGCAGTTTTCTCGCATCTTATCCTCGATCAGAGCAACACCAACTTTCTTTCTGATTGCATCATTCCGAATCCGATCTTTACGTGTGTGTCCACACATCCACCTTAGCATTTTCATTTCTGCTACAACAATTCTCTGCACATGTCTATGGTTCACAGGCCAACATTCAGATCCATAGAGCATAGCAGGTCTCACGGCTGCTTTGTAAAACTTTCCTTTAATTTTTAAAGGAATTTTCTTATCACAGAGAACAACAGAGGCTCCTCTCCACTTTAGCCAACATGCATTTATTCTATTAGTAACATCTCCATCAATATCTCCATCATGTTGCAAAATAGATCCCAGATATCTAAAAGAATCTCTCTCTGAATATTATCATCACCAATCTTCACCTCAATTCCTTCACCACTGCTTCCATCAAAAGTGCACTTCATATACTCTATCTTAGCCCTACTTATACGAAATCCTTTACTCTCCAAATCATATCTCCAAACCTCAAGCTTCTCATTTACTCCATCTCTAGTCTCGTCAATCAACACAATATCATCATCAAATAACATACACCAAGGTAACTCATCCTGAATGTGACTTGTCAACTTGTCCATAATCAAAGTAAAAAGAAATGGACTCAAAGCTTAGCCTTGATGTAAACCAATGTTGATGTCAAAATAGCGAGTCTTCCCAGATGGGGTTCTTACACAAGATAAAGCCCTATCATACATGTCCTTTATGAGGTTAATGTATAGGACATGCGCTTGTCTCTTCTCTAAAACTCTCCACAATATCTATCGTGGGACAGAATCATAAGCCTTCTCCAAATCAATAAAGATCATATGGAGGTTCTTCCTTTTTGCTCTATAAATCTCCATTGTTCTCCTCAGCAAATGGATGGCTTCAATAGTTGAGCGACCTAGCATGAATCCGAATTGGTTTTCTTTGATGTTAGAAACTTGCCTCAACCTTCTCTCGATCACACGCTCCCAAATATTCATAATGTGACTTATCAGCTTGATACCTCTATAATTTGAACAATTTTGAATGTCTCCTTTATTCTTATAAAGAGGAACCACGATACTCCTCCAATCTTCAGGCATTTTCTTGCTTTGCCAAATAACATTGAAGAGATTCGTAAGCCAAGTCAAACCACGCTCACCTAAAAATTTCCATACTTCTACAGGGATGTCATCCGGTCCTACACCTTTCCCAGGTCTCATAACCTTCAAAGCATCCTCTACTTCCTTTCTTTGTATCCGTCTATAGCTTGCACGATTCAAGTAACTTTCACTACTAGCTAGATCACCCAAAGTGATCTCTCTATTTCCTTCCCCAATGAAAAGTTTATGGAAGTACTGCTCCTATCTAGTCTCTATATCCTTCTGAATAACATGCACGTGACCTTCCTCGTCCTTAATGCATCTCACTTGAGAAAGGTCTTTGGTCTTTCTTTTTATTGCTTTGTCCAACCTGAATATATCCTTCTGGCCCTCCTTAGAGTCGAGATTTTTATACAAAACTTCATAAGCTTTCGACTTATCCTTGCTTACAGCCTTCTTTGCTTCCTTCTTTGCTATTTTGTAGTTTGTGACAGTTTCCTCTATTCTATCCTTAGACATAGCTTTAAAGCATGCTCTTTTAATTTTTAGCTTTCTTGCACCCTTTCACTCCACCATCAAGCCTCCTTTTGACCTGTGGTTCCTCCCTTCGACTCACCTAGCATCTCTTTGGCTACCTTTCGGATACAAGATGCTACTACCTCCCACATCTCGTTTGCACTTCCACTACAATCCCAAGATAAATCTTCTAAAACCTTCTCCCTGAAGCTCGATTGCTTCAGGGGAAGATTCCACCATCTAGTTCTAGTGAGCTTAGGAACCCTCCTTTTCTTTACCAACCCTTTTATTCGTACATCCAAGACTAACAAGCGATGTTGGGTTGTCAAACTCTCTCCTGGGATTACTTTGCAGTCTTTACAACACAACCGATCTCTTCTTCTTAACGCAAAGTAATCTATCTGTGTTCTTGTTGGCCCACTCTTATAAGTAATTAAATGCTCCTCCCTCTTCTTGAAGAGAGTGTTTGCTATGAAAAGATCATATGCCGTTACAAAATCCAGGATGACTTTTCCCTCTTCATTTCTATCCCCAAAACCGTGTCCTCTATGAACACTAGCATACCCTGAAGCATCTTTTCCCACATGTCCATTAAGATCTCCACCTATGCAAATCATCTCTCTTTGTGGGATTCCTTGTAAAATCTTATCTAGATCCTCCCAAAAAGCTTGTTTAGTCCTTTCATCTAAACCAATTTGCGGTGCATAAACTGAGATTATATTCAGAATTTCTTCTTCAAGTACCAATTTTAGCAAAATAATTTGATCCCTGAATCTTTGCACCTCAACCACACAATCCTTCAAATCCTTATGAACAACCACTCCAACACCGTTTCTACTCTTATCTTTACCTGAATACCAAAGTTTAAAGCCTGTCTTCTCGATCTCCCTTGCTTTCTCTCCAACCCACTTAGTCTCTTGAATACATAGTATATACATCTTCCTTCTTTCCATCGTATCCACTATCTGCATCGATTTTCCAGTCAAAGTGCCAATATTCCAATTACCAATCTGCAACTTCCGTTTCAATCTCTTTTGGACTAACTTCTTTACTCGTATGCGTCCATTATGCGAGAACCCTTGTAAATTTTGGACTGCATCTGGGCGGTGATGCAGCGAAACTAGCTTAATTACCCACATGCGTTCCTCATGCGAGAACCCTTGCAAATTTTGAACTACATCCAGGCTGCGATGTAGCGGCCCTTGCCAATTTTTCGTTGCATTCAGGCGATGCAACACGTCGCAAGTAGGGAACACCCCATTCGGGCGATACGATGTTTGTATCTATATCATCATCATTATATAAAGATAATTATTTTATTCTAAAAATAAAAAAATTAAAATTTTGCAAAATTAAAAAGAAAACATAAAATTAAAATTTTAAAAATAAAAATACAAAATAATAAAAAATCCATAAAAATCAAATATAATGAAAAACACACATAAACACAAGAAAAAGAAGGAAAATACACAAAAATAATTAATGATAATTATCCTATATATTGTTTGCTCCCTGAGTTTGACCTCGACACTGCTTATCACTATACACATTTCTGTAGAGCTATAATAAATATTAGCTCACACTTCACAGTGTTGAATTATCTATTTAGTTGTTGGTTAATTGTTGTTGATCTGATGGCATTGGATACCATGTATCGTGGGAGCGACCAACACATCAATTGTCGTATCCGATTTGCCAGACACTGCATGCCCTCCAAGATCAGACCCTTGGTACCCCGATCGCTGGTGTGATTCAACAAAACCTGCTGGCAGATGTAAAGAATAAAAAGTTTGAGAAATATACACATTGTCATGATGGGAAGCGAACATGAGTTTCGTTCAAGAGGCATCCACCTTCTAGGAAGATGCAAGCATTGGAGCTGTTTCACACCGATGTTTGTGGTCCTTCGAAAGTAAGTTCTCTTTATGTTGTACTTTGTTTTGTTACATTCATTGGTGATTTTTCCAAGAAAGTTTGGGTTTAGACCTTGAAGCGGAAGGACCAAGTCCTTGGTGCTTTCAAGGACTTCCATGTGCTAGTGGAGCGATCATTTGGAAAGAAGCAGAAGTACATCTGTAGTGATAATGGTGGTGAGCATATTGGGTCATTTGATGAATAGTGCAGATCTCATGGCATCAGGCATCGGAAGACTCCACCTAAGATGCCCAAGTTGAATGGTGCTGCAAAGAGAATGAATATTACTTTGATGGAGAGAGTCAGAGGTATCCTCTCTGAGGCTAAGTTGCCTAGCTCTTTTTGGTCTAAAGGACTTCATACTGCTATTCAGTTATTAATCTATCTCCACAAGTATCCTTGGATGGTGATGTTTCTGACATGGTTTGGCATAGAAAGGATGTCTCTTGCAACCATTTGTGGGTCTTTGGATGCTGCGCATTTTTGCATGTTCGTAGGAATGAAAGGACCAAGTTGGATGCAATGACAAAGCCATGCATTTTCTTGGGATATAGTCAAGATGAGTTTTTCTATATGTTATACTCACCACCATTATCGGTGCATTTGCATTGATAATGGTGGTGAGTATATTGGTTTATTTGATGAGTATTGCAAATCTCATGGCATCAGGAACTAGAAGATTCCACCTAAGATGCCACAGTTGAATGCCATTGCAGAGAGAATGAACATGTCTTTGATGAAGACAATCATATGTCTCCTCTCAGAGGCTAAGTTGCCTATTTCTTTTTGGTGTGAAGCACCTTATACTGATGTTCATGTTATTATTCTATCTCTATATGTACCCTTGAATGGTGAGGTTCTTGACATGGTTTAACATGGAAAGGATGTTTCTCACAACCATTTGCAGGTCTTTGGATGCTGCATATTTTTGCATGTTCCCAAGAATGAAAAGTCCAAGTTAGATGTAAAGACAAAGTAGTGCATTTTCTTGAGATCTGGTCAACATGAGTTTGGCTACAAGTTGTATGATATAGTCGAGAAGAAGATGGCGAGGAGAAGGGATGTGGTTTTCCCTAAAAATCAAGTCATTGAGGACATCTAGAAGACCGCTATGGACTCTCCCTTGAGAAGTTATGAGCCGGACGATGTGGAGCCGGTTCCATTATAGTGGGCTCCACACGTGCTTCGAGATGATGCTTATGAGCAGGTGCCCGATGCAAGAGATGAGGAGGACGTTCCACAGATCTTCGCTCCTGATGATGACGATAATGAAGATGATGGTGATGATGATAGTGTGCAGGCGATGAATCTCCATTTCATCACCTTTATTTTTACATTTTAGCCTTTAAACCATAGCTAAATGCATGAAAATAACATTGTTTTGCATAAAATAGCATCTAGTTGTTATTGTGTAAATAATGCATAAAAGACTGCATTTAAAGCCAAAATAAAAGAATAAAGAAAAGAAAAAAAAGAAATGAAATAACATAGATATTAAATGACCGTAAACCTCGAGACTTAGGCATCACGATGACTAGGTCGACAAGGAATAAAATAGCGGGAGATAAGGGCCAAAAATACAATAAACCCTAATTTATATTTCTTTAGTAAGTACTTTTTGGGACCTATTTTATTCTATATTATTTACACCTTAAATCAACAAACTTTGTACATGAAAGTTGTAGATAAAAATATATAGAAAAATACAAGATTTATTTCACACAAAAATTTGCATATTGTGCTTTCTACACTTAGAATAAAAATATGAAATCCAAACTTCACAGACCCGTATCTTCTCCATATGAACTGAAAATTCACAAAATCACCTTAATTATATATAACTTCTAATTAGCTGTTTAATGAAGGTGGTTTCTCTTAATTTTTGGTTAATATACAAAAGTTAGGTTTTGGACCCCTATTGTGCATCATAACCGAATAAAATAATCATTTTATTTATTCTTTATTTTCTTCATGATTATATTTTTATAAACTTGAAAATTTTATTTATAACTTATGTACATAATTAGAATAAAATAAACCATTTAAAATAAATCAAAATAAATATGTATAAAAAAATACATAGATGAATTATACATACATATACCTATATAGTAAATAGCTATAATTAATTAAGTGTACATATTATATCAAAAAAATTTAGTAAAAATGTAATCATGTAGATTTAATTAAGTTATATTATATAAATTTTGTATATAAAATAATAAAATCTATGATATAAAATAAAAGTAAAATACATATTATGTAGATGAATATACATATAATTACACTTGTAAAAGGTAACCTATATTAAATTAAGTCATAAAATAAATAAAATTCATAACAAAAGATTACATCAAAAATAAATATTTTTCATGTTTTGAGTTTTATGTAATTAATTCATTTATTATTTTATTTTTAATTTGTATTCTTTATTTTCCTATTTTGTCCTCTAGCAATCCACATGGACCACTGGGTAGCTCATATCAGTTGACCCCTATCAACTGTCTGGCTCCCCTACTCCTATAGCCATCAAAGGACTTTTGAATCCTTTTCATCGACTTTTCCCCATCACCTCTTGCACTAAAATGGCTCAATTTCTTCTTGACTTTTACTCCTTGATTGTTGCTTTTTCACACCGAAACCCTACATCGATCTGAGGATCAATAGATTGAGTTGTCACCTCAATCCAAAGTCGCCCGGTATATAGTATTGCCTCCACATTACTCCTCATTTTGATCCTCTTCCTCCCTAAAAAAACCCTAACCCTAAGAGCGATTGAAGCACCTGGTGACAGCAAGAAGCTACTCCAAGGTCCAGCAAGTGATTTGGGTGTTGATTCGAGCGATCCGAGCTCCGCCGTCGCTTGCTCCGCTCCCGATCATTCAAGGTTTTGTTAGTCCCATTTTCCTTGTCATTTTAATTCCTTAGTATAGCAGTAGAATAGTTTAATCATTATTTCATTTGAATTCATTTTAAAAACCTAAAATTTCCAAAAAAAGAGAGACTCCGGTAGAGCTCCAGCTCTAGCCCTTCGCTCCACCTTTTCAGACTGCATCCCGACTCTAGACCACCACCCTTTCCTTCCCCTTCGTCGTCCCTTCGTTCCAGGCACTTTCACTACCAATGATCTTGATCAGATCAGGAGAATCATTCTCCTTCTCCATCGCATCGTTAGAGAACACCATCTCGACCAGCTTCTACTCCATTCCACTCGATAAGGGTTTAAGAATCGTTGCTTTTGCTTCCTAGAACTAACCCTGTAGGTCCAATGGCCCAAAAGCCTCTTGCGAGTCGTGTTTTACTTGGACGTGCACCTCCAGGTACTCAGCATCTATAGGGTTCAATCGTTGAGGTTTGGACTCATTGAGGCACCCATCGGCTGTGACTCTCAGCATCTAGAAGACCATAGGAGGCCCAAGTTCTTGTCGATCAAAACTCTCCCAAGATCGGTTCTTCATACGTTCTTCCAAGGGTTGTCTCCGCCATCCGATCAAGAACAACCTCTAACATAAGAAACTATTGTTGGATCTCATAAGCAAGTGACCGTCAGATCTCCCAAGCGATCTAATCTCTATCGCAGATCCACAAAGCATCATCGATCGTTGCAATCCCAACATGTGGATATGTGAATCAGCAACACCGTCCGATCAACCATGTGCGAGGTAATTTTACCTCATACCCCTGCACATTGTCTTTTTTTGGTCCAAAAACTTAATTCTACAGTTATATATTTGTGTAAAATTTTAAATCAGAACCTTGAGCCTTTGCTATTTGCACTTAGTCCAGTCCACGTCACCTCACGTGCCCATACGCATGAGGGGACTAGACATTTTGCAACTAAGACCTTGGGTTACTTTTATTTCATTTTAGTCCATTAAATTCGAGTTTTAGTATTAAAAAATTTAGAAAAATTGCAATCAAGCCCTTGTAGCTTTGTAATAATGCAATTAAGTCCCTTCCAGGTCTATTAAATTGAATATATTTGGGTATTTTGCATGTTTACACATGGATTTTTGCATAAGATTCTAGTTATCCTAGAACTTTATTTTAATTGCAAATAGGGCCCTACTATGTTTAGTTTTATTAAAATTAGCTAGATTGCTCTAAAAATTCAAAGAAAATTAGGATAAATACCTTAAACACTATCCTACCATATATATATATTTATAAGGTGTTGTATTCTATATTTTATTTATTAAAAAGCGTTATTTTTCACTATCTAACTTAGAAAAATAAAAATTAATATTTTTTTGAAAAATTCTAGAAAAATTATTAGTTGTTTATCATAGTATTTTGCTCCTACAGACCAAATATTCCTTAAAATAGAAAAAAGAAATCACTAAAAATTAAAACGCTACAAAATCCTTATAAAATGATAACGAATTCTATAAAATCCTAACATAGTTGTTTCTGTTTCTAAATTTTTCTTATTATGTCTACCTTAATAGTTTTGGAAACTTTTGGTACATTTAGCTATTTTTAAATTCCAAAACTATAGGACCCATCAATAAGTCTCTGTTTGACATTTCAATTCAAGTAAAAATCCTAAAAAATTGGTAAAAATTATAAGAAAAACAAAGAAAATCCTAAAATAGATAAAAACATTTTTTTCCCTATTTTGACTATTTATAGCTATATCTATACATATAAAAGCCCAATTCTATATATAGCTATATTTACTTATATTGTTATTTATAGTTATTATAATTATCAAAAATGCCAAGAATATTTTCTAAAACTTTTTAAAAATAAAAAGGACTATACCTTAAGGTTTTCCTAATTTTGTCTTCATTTTATATTTTATTATCTATATTACCTATATTATATATCTATATTATATATACTTATATTATAACTAATTACAAAGAAGAAGGAAATTAAAAATCAGAAAATATAGAAAATATAAAAATTATAAAATAAAAAATCCATACAAAAATTTAAGACAAACATTTAAAAAATTAAATAATTAAAAACCCACTAAAAATAAAAAATCCTCATAAAATCCCATAATCACTTGTTGTCTTTTTAGCCAATTCTTGCAGTTTATCCTCCATTGTCCATGTGTTCGATACCCTATACATACTTCCACTATGCATCTATATATTGTATTATAATAAATTTTGACCCTTCATTTTTATTGATTGTTTAATTGCTTGTGAGGGTTGATTGTTGATTGACCTTTGGTTTAGTGAGCAGTCGCCTCAGCGACAATGTAGTTCCTGCCTTCTGTAGGCTACATTAGACCCTCACCAAATCCTTGTCATCAACAGGATGATGAGAGATCTTCTTTTTATAATGCTCTCCTACAATAGAGACCCATGAGGGATAGGCAACCCTCCACCAAATATTCTACATGTAACTATGTTTTGTCTATATCAGTGGCAAGCTTGAATGCTATAAGGATGCCTTGCAAGATGCAAATAAAGAGAAATGGGTAGAAGCCATGAAAGAAGAGATGGAGTCCCTTCATGACAACCACACCTTTAATCTTGTGAAGTTGCCCAAAAGAAAGAGATCATTAAGGAATAAAGTGGGTTTATGGAGTGAAATATGATGAATACTCTACAAACTCAAGGAACACGCTAGGTTGGTTGTGAAAGGTTTCCAAAGGAAGTATGTTAATTTTGAGGAGATATTTATGCTGTGGTTAAGATGTCTTCTATCCGGGTGGTTCTCAGCTTGGCAACCACATTTTATTTGGAGTTTAATTGATAATGTGAAAACAACTTTTCTCCATGGTGACCTTGCGGAGGAAATTTACATGTTGTAACCAGAGGGCTTTACAGTCAAAGTAAAGGAATACCATATTTGTAGGCTGAAGAAAAACCTATATGGCTCGAAGCAGGTGCCAAGGAAATTATACACGAAGTTTGAGTCGTTCATGGTGATAATTCAGATGTTTGAGGTACCTAGCATCCGATCTTGGAGGTTCTGGGGTATCCGACAAGTCAGATCAGTCAATCGCTGTATCGATCGCTCTCGCGACTCTCGGTACTCAAACAACCAAATAAATATAATATTAACCCACAACAATGATTAAGCAGTAAATTCAAGTGATCTAAAATTTATTATATCCTATAAAGAATGTGTACAATACGTAAGTAGTAGGGGTTGAACCACAAAGGAGGACGGGGTAAAGCGGCAAAATGAATAGGCATAGAAATTGTTTGGGTATTTTTTGTTTTGAGAGTTTTTGTGGGTTTTTAGTTTTCATATATTTTTTCATGATTTGAATTTTTTATTTTCAGTTTTATTTTTTAGATTTTTCTGATTTTTAATTTCTTTTTTGTTTTTAAAGAGTAATATATGGATAGATATAACTACATAGTAATAGTAATAAGAAGAATACTATAATATATAAAATATATAAATACATAAAATATAAATAAAAATATGCATTCTTATTTTGTTAGGGTTTTCAAAATTTTATAGGTATTTATAATTACTAATAATAACAATAATAATTATATAAGAAATATATAGTGTAAATAGTTTATATAGGGTTTTCTATTTATAAATACAATACATATGTTCAAATTATATAAAATAAAATGCTTTTATTTTTCTCTATTTCTAATAATTTTTAGATAAGTTTTTAGAATCTTATGTATTTTTTAATAAGGAAATACTAAAAATAATAAAAATAGTAAATTAAGGACTTTGAAATGGGCTTAATAAATATTTTTTTAATTAGATTGAGCTCAATTACAATTTTCTAAAATATAAGATATCCTAGAGAAAATTCAAAAACTTAAAACATATTTTTATGATTTTTCTATTAAATTTTAGAATTTTTATATTTTCTAATTTCCAATTTTTAGGAGTATTTGAAAATATTTTACAAAAATATTTGGTCAAAAAATAAATATACATAAATAGAAACACACAATTTTTTAAGAATTTTTTAAAGCATTTTATAGATTTTATAGATTTTTAAATGCAAAACATGAGAAAAGGAAATGGTTTTGCAATTTTAAAAATATAAAAATAATTGTAATTATCTTAAGTAAAGTATATGTGATATATTTTGGTTCTAGGTATTTAATATAATTTTCTTATAGTTTTTAAATGCAAATATTATTTTTAATAATTAAATTACAACTACAACACTAAATCTGCAGTACAAGGATCTACGTACTTTCCTTAAAGTTTTCAGGCATTTAATAACATATTAAACAAGCCTAGGAGCATACATAAAATTTATCCATAATTAAAGCATTATCCGTACTAGTATGTGGTACAGATGCAAATATCTAGAACATTAGGGATCAATATGCAAATTTACCATAAAATATTAGACTAATATTCTATGTTTATAGACTAAAATAAATACACAAACCCGCAAGGGTATACACGTAAAATACCCATCCCACACATGCACACAAGTAAGGTAATGTAGATTGGACCGAAGTGCAAATATGAAAAGCTCGGAGTCCTTAATGTAAATATTATAGATGTTTTTACATTGTGGAACAAAGTTTAAATAATAAAAGTTAAATACAAAAAATACGAAGGTTAAGGGTGCAAAATACCCCTCATGCCTAGTCACTTATACACGTGGTGTGCGCCAAACGGTGTATACCCCTTCAACAATGGGGGCTTTGATCAAATATGGTTCTTGATCTTACGGTTGCCATGCGAGCTAATCCAACGGTGGAGATCAAAATTGTAGTGGTGGGTAGATCCAATGGCTACTACTATTCTAGAAGAATAAGAGGACCTGGTCGCTTAAATAATG